>JALIGW010000003.1:98577944-98975444 GCA_023053685.1 Diadophis punctatus similis
TCGGACCGGTTCTCCTGAACTGGTAGCGACCCCCTGGTAACATCACGATGATGTCACGGATCCGGTTCGGTAGGTGCCAGTCTGTGGGCACCGCCATCTTTTTTTTGAATTTTTTTGAATTTTTTTGATTTTTTTAAAAAAAATTTCTTCTGCGCATGTGCAGAAGCCAAATTTCCAGCACTGCGCATGCGTCACCATCTTGTTTTTCTTATTTGTTTATTTGTTTATTTGTTTATTTTTTGCACTGCACATGCACGCACCCACGAGGCACAGCCATGCGGTGCAGGAGGAAGTGAACCGGCAGTGAGGTAAGTTAGAAACCCCCCCCCCGACCCCCACCCACCACCCTGAAGTGAGCCTGTCCTTGGTAGAAAGTGCGCATGGCAGGCTCCTTTCAAGCACCTAAGTGGGACAAACCAATCCATCCCCCACCCCGGCTTGCCTGTCACTTTTTTAAAAAATAATTTTTATTGAGCTTTTAAAACATTAAATACAAAACATAAGTATATATTTACGTTTTTCATTCCTGTGACATAGGTTTAAAGTCAATCTACATACATATTTATTCTATATAATTCTATATATAATATTTACATTTACATTCATTCAGAAATTTTCTTATTCTTTCTTATTTCTAACCAGTTGTAAAATTTATCCCACACTGCGTAAAATTCTTTCTCTTCTCGATTTTGTAGTTCTAGCGTTAATTTTGACATTTCTGCACAATCCATTATTATTTTTAGTATCATATTCTCTGTTGGGGGGTTTTCATCTTTCCATGTTTGGGCAAAAGTTATTCTGGCAGCAGTTAGGACATGTATTATCAGATATTGGTTTTCTTTTGTCTGTTGCCCTCTAATAATACCCAATAAGTATGTCTCGGGTTTGAATTCCAGTTCGGAATCTATCATTTCTTGTAACCATGTCCTGATCATGCTCCAATATCCTCTTGCTGTCGGGCAAGACCACCACATGTGGTAATATGTGCCATGTACCTCTTTGCATTTCTAGCATCTTGGGTTCATATTAGTATATATTTTGGCAAGTCTAGCTAGAGCTAGATGCCAGCGGTAGAACATTTTATGTAAATTTTCTTTATATGATGTTGATAAAGTCAGTTTATAATTAATCTTCCATAATTTTTCCCAGTCGTCTAATTGGATAGTATAGCCAAAGTTTTTCATCCATAAAGTCTGTCACTTTAAATCACGCCTCAGTTCAGGAGTTCCTTCCTCCCCCCCAGGACGGGCTCATTTCAGGGTGGCACGCTGTGTGTGTTAGAGAGGGCTGTAAAGCACTGTAAAGCAGTATATAAGTCTAAGTGCTATTGCTATGCAATATCTTCTGCTGAGCCATTGGGTTACTTTCCATAAGACTAAATGAGAAAAAGGGTGTCTCTTTCAATGAATGTCAGTGAAATTTACATAGGGATATATAGCACCATACTTTGTCAACTCTATCCATTATTACAATTTGAAATTGACAATTTTTCACCTGCAGAAATTTATTCTATCAGTGTTATCACTTCATCTCCTATTTAAAAAAACAGGATTAACTTGAAGCTCATAAATGCTCATAAATTTTCCTGGTAAGGATAAATTTGTCAAAATGAAGATACTGACCACGTTATTGTATTTTTTAAAAAGTGTTTTAAAATCTGAAGCCATCCATTTGTGGTGGGTGGAGTCTAGGGCTCATATAGGGTATTAAGAAAGAGAAAGAGAGAGAGACAAGAAAGAAAGAAAGAAAGAAAGAAAGAGAAAGAGACAAAGAAAGAGAGAAAAGAAGAAGGGAGAGAGAGAGAGAGACAAGAAAAAGAAAGAAAGAAAGAAAAAGAAAGAAAAAGAAAGAAAGGAAGGGAGAAAGAGAGAATCAATAAAGAAAGAACATACGATTAAATAGTATATTTTGGATGTTCAGTAGTAGTAAATAGACAGGGAAATTGTATCTCGTTGAGGCCTTTCAGGCGAGGAGGGGCCAGGCACCCTAACCCTAACCCTTGACGTGAGTGATGTCAAGTTGACCACACGCATCCAGTCACATGACCACCCAGCCACATGACCACTCAGCAACCCCCCACCCAGTCACATGACTGCAAAACCACTCCCATCCAGTCACATGACCGCCCAGCCACATGACCACCCAGCAACCCCCCACCCAGTCACATGACTGCAAAGCCACTCCCACCCAGTCACATGACTGCCAAACCACTCCCACCCAGTCACATGACCACGAAGGCACGCCCACCATCACATGACCATCAAGCCACACCCACAAAATAAGCCACGCCCACAGAGTGGAAGTAAAAAATGTGGATTACCAGTTGTGCGTTAATCTCACTCTAGTTGGTATTTGGCTCAGTTGAAACCTACACACACACACACACACACACACACACCTAGAATCTTCTGCATGTTCCATACAAATCTGAAAATAACAATGCATAATAGAGAGATTTTTTTTTTGGTATTTTCACTTTTTCTGTGCTTCCCTTCTGTAACTATTTTCTCTACAGAATAGCTAACATGTAAATATTGCTTTGAGACTCCACCAACACATAGCCCCTGCCTTCTGTTTCATCCCACCAAAAACATACGAAGAGGAAGGGTGGAGGAGGGCACTCTGACCTTTCTGTGTCAGCTCTAACATTGAACAAAGACTCCATTATTTCCAGAAGCTGTGTAATAATCATCAGGAGATCAGATGATCAGGCAAGGATCTCCTCCTTAGAAGGAAAAAGCAAACTTTTTCTTTTTTTCCGATTGATATTATATTAATTAAACATTATTCTCTGACTGTAATACTGCCGAAGACTACTACAATATCTTTTTGCTCGAAATACAAAGAGTCATTAAATTATATGTACCACTAATTATCACCAAAACCAAGAAAAACAAATTACCCATAAAAATAAGGAAGCGCCAATCCAAAAAAAGATCCCTTTGGCAGAAGAACAAAACTGGCTACGTTGCCAACTTCAAAAGCCGCTACAAAAATCTATGCTGCCAGCTAAAGACCGAATGTAACAATTATCACACCATTCAAGAAGAAAACCTTCTGCGCACTAAATCCACATGTGCCTTCTACAACTTTGTAAACAATAAACTCAAAGACTCGAGATCTATCCCACCCCTCAAAGGACCAAATGGCAAATAATACAATGACGAAGCTGTTAAAGCCAACCTCTTTAATACATTCTTCGGCTCCATCTTTATTAACAGCAATGGCTCATGCCCAATATTTCCTAGTCGCACGTCAAACAATAGCAACAATCTGACACAAATCGATTTTACAGAAGATAATGTTAGAAAAGCATTACGCAACCTTAAACCATCTTTATCCATTGGACCTGACGGACTAAGTGCATATTTCTTAAAAAAGCTCTCCACAACCATTGCTGAACCTCTAAGCATAATTTTTGAAAAATCCTTCATGACTAGCTCCTTACCCAACTTATGGTCACTAGCCACAGTCATCCCTATCTTCAAAAAAGGAGATCCAAGCAACATTGAAAATTACAGACCAATCTCTTTATGTTGGGTCACCTGCAAAGTCATGGAATCAATCATAAATCAATCCATCACCCTTCATCTAGAAACTAACAACCTACTTTCTAACTATTTGGTTTCAGAAAAAAGTTTTCCTGTAACCTGCAACTTCTACACTGCAAAAACATATGGACTTCTCAACTGGATCAAGGTAAATCAATAGACGCAATTTACATAGACTTTTGCAAAGCCTTTGATTCAGTAATACACAACAAACTACTCCTGAAACTAAAATCTTATGGCATCTCTGGTCCCCTTTATGATTGGATAACTGTGTTCTTGTCAAACAGGCAACAAATGGTTAAAATAGGGAATGCCCTATCAAATCCTGCACCTGTCAACAGTGGTGTCCCTCAAGGCAGCATTCTAGGACCAACTCTATTTATTCTTTACATCAATGACCTTTGTGATCATATTATAAGCAACTGCGTTCTCTTTGCTGACAATGTTAAGCTATTCAACACCACCGACAATACTTCCACCCTTCAAAAAGATCTTGACAATGTATCACAATGGTCTGATAACTGGCAACTACAAATCTCAACAAACAAATGCTCTGTCTTACACACTGGCAAAAAGAATCCAAACACAAAATATAAACTTGGAGGACACGACCTTGTAGACGACCCTCACTCTGTTAAAGACCTTGGAGTACTCATATCTAATGACCTAAGTGCCAGAGCCCATTGTAACAACATTGCCAAAAAGGCACTAAGAGTTGTCAACCTAATCTTGCGTAGCTTCTTCTCTGGCAATATTACTCTGTTAACCAGAGCATACAAAACATTTGCCAGACCAATCCTTGAATACAGCTCACCTGTCTGGAACCCACACTACATATCGGACATACTGTAAATACAATTGAGAGAGTCCAGAAATACTTCACAAGAAGTATTTCACTCTTTCACTCCACTCTTCTACTCGCAACAGAATTCCTTATTCCACCAGACTTGAAATTTTAGTCTTAGACAACTTAGAGCTACGTCGCCTTCGATCTGATCTAAATGTAGTTCATAAAATCATCTGCCACAATGTCCTACCTGCCAATGAATACTTCAGCTTCAACTGCAATAATACAAGAGCACACAACAGATTCAAACTCAATGTAAACCGCTCGAAACTCGACTGCAGAAAATACAACTTCAGCAACAGAGTAATCAGTGCCTGGAATGCACTACCTGACTCTGTGGTTTCTTCCCCAAACCCCAAAAACTTTAACCTTAGACTGTCTACAGTTGACCTCACCCCATTCCTAAGAGCTCTGTAAGGGGCGTGCATAAGCGTACCATCATGCCTACCATCCCTGTCCTTCTGTCCTATTGTCTAATTTTTACCTATACATACTTTGCTTTTGTTTATGTTTATATCATACCTGTTATCTTGTACATGTGTTGACAAAATAAATAAATAAAATAAAATAAATAAATAAAAATAATTGAAAAATTATAGAGCATCTAACCAAAAGATAGAATGGAATGAATCAGAAAATAGCAATAGACAAAGTAGAACAATCCCATGTGGATGTATATCTGTATGACTGTTTTCACACTGCTAAGAATATGTATTAGCAAGGAGTATTCTTCTTTCTTAAGGTCCATTCAAGAATTTGAGTGCCAGGAGTTCTAGTTAATGATCTTTTTAAAATCGTATGCTCTCCTTCACTCCCCAACTCACTTGTCTTGGATGATAATAATAAAAAATAAATAAATCATATGAATAAAAAACAAAGACAGAAAAATAATATGGAAATAAATATTTTAAATTTTAGTCACACTAACCATATATTTCAAGCTACCTCTTAAGTATTTGAAGCCCAGGAATGGAATCATTTGAATTCATCTCAGTGCTGACCCTAAAGAGGATCTGCAGACTAACTGGATATTTTTCTGGTTAGATATGCTATCTGAGGACTATGAAAACATCAAAAATCCAAAACAAAATTTCACCTTACTGGAATAAAACTCTACTTTGGACTTAGTTGAGTGTAAAAAGTATGTGTCCTTGATGTCTCAGGAAAACAGAATGGGGAAAAAAAACCACTATGCATTATGTAAGGCAATCCTCTTAAAGTCTCCCATTTACAGAAGGGCTGAAGATTTTGCCCATGCCCACTCACCTCACAGAAAAGATGAGCGCCAGATGTGATCTGCGGACTTTGATTTGCCCATCTCTGTTGTCCACTGTGCACAATTCATCGTGCACACTGGTTCCTGGATTTTGGCACAATAGAATCATAATATGAATGGAAACAATCTGTTCATAGATTTATATCTATCCATCTATCCATCTATCTATCTATCTATCTGTCTGTCTGTCTGTCTGTCTGTCTGTCTGTCTGTCTGTCTGTCTGTCTGTCTGTCTGTCTATCTATCTATCTATCTATCTATCTATCTATCTATCTATCTATCTATCTATCTATCTATCTATCTATCTATCTATCTATTTATTTATTTATTTATTTATTTATTTATTTATTTATTAATAGTTCTTATATGCCGCCCAACTCCTGAGGGACTCAGGGCGGCGATATAAGCGATACAATTTGGCACCATATTGATCACACACAAAAAATGAAGATAGAGACTTTCTGAAAATAGCAGCGTTGGAAGAAATATCCATCTAGTTCAGTTGCAAGCATGGAGAAAGACACTGGAAACATGGAGGCTGATTGGAAAGATGGTTTATTGATGAACTGATCACATCAGAAAACAGAAAATGAAAACAGAACTCTCAGGTTTACACCCTGGTCATTCCCACCATAAATCTCAGTTAAATTAGGAAAGGCACAAATCTTAACAAACGTATCATGTGGTTGCATTGAAGACAGAGAGAAAGAGAGAGAGAAAACAAAACAAAAAACCCCCAACGTTCCTATTTATATATTTCCTTTTTCTTTTAAGTACTGTTATTTAGCAAAATTGGTTTTTCAGCTTCCTGTTCCTGTGCAAGAAATGTATTCTATTGGCTGTAGTCAGACTCCCATGGGGCCATGTGGGGTCATGTTTGTCAGAATCAGGTTTGGTTGAAGCCTGGAGGGTAATGCAATGTCCCCCCAGGTGATTTTGCCATGTGGTGAGCTCTGCTGATAGATAATCCTATTATGTCCTGGAGGGTCATGTCTTAATCCCATCACCCTGGAGCTGAAGGTCTTTTGTCTTGTAGATAGGCTGGCCCAGTCTTCTTAATGGGCACCAAATATCTGCTTGGGCCAGGGAACTGGGGCTGAGTTTCTGTCTCGCTTAAGATTTCCATTTCTCTTTTAGGGGAAATATAATATTCTGCCTTTTTAAATATTTCTCAAAATATTTTATTCTTCTAGTAGGGGTGACTTCCCTCAGCAGTATAACAGTACTTGGTCTTATAAATTGATAATGAAATTACAGAATTGCTAACAAAAATAAGAATATCTGTATGTCAGATATTATGCTGGATTCATGGAAAGTAGCTAATGTGACACTAACTGGGGTAGTGGGGCATAAGGTATTCTAAAGGGGTGGGAGGAGACACCTCATGCTCCACTTAATGACCTATACATTTGTTTAACGAATGCATTGGGGCAGGGGTGAAATTCAAATTTTCCCCCTACTGGTTCTGCGGGCGTCGCTTGGTGGGCATGGCAGGGAAAGGATACTGCAAAATCTCCATTCCCTCCCCACTCCTGGGGGAAGGATATTGCAAAATCTCCATTCCCACTCTACTCTGGGGTCAGCCAGAGGTGGTATTTGCCAGTTCTCCGAACTACTCAAAATTTCCCCTACCGGTTCTCCAGAACCTGTCAGAACCTGCTGAATTTCACCCCTGCGGATTGGGGAGAGCAGAGATGGGGGCATCGTTAATGAGGCATTTCACTTAAAGTTTATCTCGACTTTCAGCAGTAGTGGGCAGGCTCCAATAAGGTATTAATCTGAGGACTAAATATATACAGTGGTCTTAGTTTTTTATACACTTCCTTTACATCTGGCTAGGGTTACATTCTCTTCTGAAATGGAATTTATCATTCTTGGATAAACAGTCATCTAGCTTGTATACTCCTCTTTTAAAAACAAAGAGTTTTTTTATTCTGGTATTTTCCCCTTGGCTATTTGCCAATTTTATGTGATGTTTCTGCATTGATTTTATTAATGTTATTTTAAATGATTGCGGAGCAGTTTTGAAAAGCTTGATTAAATAATAAGTACTGTTTCATAAATGATTCTTACAGTTCAGCCTGACAACTACTTTCTTAACTGATAGTCTTCAGGGCACCATAACCTAGCCTTCCACTAGAAAAGAAATTACCATCAATCAAGTAATTATCACTTTTTCCAGAATGCTTTTAAATGCAAACAGGCCTATTAAAGGAGATGGAGCTATCATTTAATTAATAGCTCCTGCAGTTTTCACATCTGTTTCTTTGGGTTTTTCTTTTTTAGCATCAGTTCTCAAGCAGCCCATTCACCTCAGGGTAAGAAGGGAAGGCACAAAGAGCTAACAAATGTTTATTTTTATGTGGATGAAAAGGCAGTGGCTCTGCTACACATCAAATGGCATCCTTGTTCAATTTTCTTAGCATATTTGTAGTCCATGCCACCCATTTTTATGTAGAATTTCTGCAATTTA
This sequence comes from Diadophis punctatus similis, assembly GCA_023053685.1. Classification (NCBI taxonomy): domain Eukaryota; kingdom Metazoa; phylum Chordata; class Lepidosauria; order Squamata; family Dipsadidae; genus Diadophis; species Diadophis punctatus. Next base: position 98,586,092 of record JALIGW010000003.1, read on the forward strand.
AGATAATCATTATTCATGGGCTCTGATTAAAATAATTCATGCTGTTGAATGCTATAGACTTTTTTGTGAATAGTATTTAAAATGACCTTTAACACCATATTTGTCATGTCAATTAAATGTCACTAGTTTTAGGAAGAAAATTAACAACTTTTTTTTTTAAGCGTTGGTGTATATATAGCACCTGAGTCTATGTGTAGTTTGCTCCTAAATCCAGCTCTACAGTAAGGTTTTTAAATGTAATGGAAATCATAAATGATTGTTAAAACAATGTGCCACTCTAAGCCTCAAGTATGTTCTTTTTATCATTCTCAGCCAGAATGGCAGAAAAATGGGTAAAACTTTTATTTGTGGTCTGAAACCTTTTTTGTTTTACCTACTTATAAATGTGGGAATTTGTTCAAACAATATTTTTTGTTTAGGTAACAGGCCAGAATTTGCTATCTTGATTTGTTGCACCTACCTGTATTTTGTCAGCAAATAATGGCCTTCTGCGGGTGTTTTCTAGTTGCAGGAATGACAATGTGAGTCCAGGACAGGAAGCAGAGGAATGGGTTCATCTCCAGCATCTCCTTCCCATCCTTCAACCCCAAATTTTGCATTGATCAGGAAAGCCTGAAGGTGATTTCTATATAATGGCACTTGAATATGATTGCCTCTGGGCTATTAGGAAATTGCATTATCAGGGTGAAGTCAAACAATACTATAACCATCTCTTTCTGTCTCATAGGCATTATGGTATCAAACTGACAACATGTGTGGTATGATAGTGTCATGAACATAACACAAATTACTTATGTCCTGCCTCTTGTGTGATGATGTCACACTTCAATTTTGTTACTTGCCACCTGCCCCATCATGGATGCCTAGGCATGTTTTCGCTCACACAATCACACTAAATAAATTTAAACACAGTTTTCAGAAGAGATGATAACCTAATATACTAACAATTTACAATATTGACTTTCAAATATCTTCACAAACCCTTGTGTGTTTTTTGAATGGAGATTGGGTTTCTGTTTTAGCTTGTCCGCTTCAGCTGGTCCAGTTTAACTGCTGTCTAACTGTGCACCCTAGGCCAAGTTTCTCCTGATAATATCATCCCAAGGACAGAAGAAACATTGTATATTTACAAGGATCCTGTTTCTTGGGAAAAGGTCAGTGGAAGCAAAGTGCAAGATGGCAAGAACAAAGCAGTAGGTAAGTAAAAGCAGCATTAAAGGGACAGGGCTTAACAATGTACATATCAATTTGTCCTTAAGGAGATTCCTTATTATCATATTTCATACCTTGCCATCCTTTCAGTGCCAAATTGATTTAAAATATTTTTTCTGAGTGATTTGAGATCTTTGTCTGCAGAAGATGGATACAACACACACAAAGATTTATTCATTTCTTCTAAATGTCTTTTTAGTTGTTGGTCCATGAAATTAGCACAGGAATTAAAAGATTAATTTTAAATATTCTAACCAAGGTGGTCTTCCTTAATTTTTGAATAGTAGCCTTCCTTTCAATAGCACAATCAGGTCATAGTATTTTATATTTATAATTGTTTTTCAACTATTAGATTTAACTGAATTGACACATTTCAGAAATATATAACATAATTTACAAGGTAGTAAAAAGGTTATGAATGGGACTCTTCAATGATCCATCTTGTCTCCCATGATCTTTAACATTTGCATGAAATTGTAGAAGAGAACATTCATAGAGATGAAATAAAGTTTCATCAGTGCAATGATGACATGCTGCTTGACCTCCTGCTTCCATTGTTTAAACCCAGGAAAATCATAGAAGCTGCCAATCAGTGCTGAAAAGTATACCTGAGAGTGAACTTTATCTAATTAAGATGCAATATTATTGACCAGAGATTCCAGCAATGAAGATACTCCAGCAATGAAGTGCATTAGACTACAATGCACTTATCCCTAAAGTTACTTAGTGCTGTTTGGAGTGCTCATTTAGACACCATTAAAGCTATAGCTGAAAGAAACTATATTATCTAGTAATGGAATGGATAGGCAGTACTGTAAGATTGTGAAGCAAAAAGGCTACTTTATAATGCATCATTACACAACTATTTGCATATTAGTAGCGCTGACACATACTTAACGAATATAGTGAGTGAATGAGTGAATGAGTGAGTGGAGGATGGGGGTTTCCATACTGCTACTTTTTTATGCCCAGGAAGTCCCTCTATAATTCTTTTCACTTTAGCAGGATTTCAATATTCATTTCCGTTCTGTGGATCTAGGAGAACTCCCAAATTGTGAACCCATTCCGAGAGAGTTAGTTTTTCTCACCCAAGAACCAAGGAGGGACAGTCGACATAGTCCTTAGGGGGCAATATCCAGAGCCACTCAGTCTTGTCAGGGTTAAGCTTGAGCCTGTTCCTCCCCATCCAGATCCTGACATCATCCAGGCATCGGCACATTACATCCACTGCCTCCCTGAATTGCGACGGGGTGGAAATGTACAGCTGGGTGTCATCAGCGTACTGTTGAAAAGTCACCCCGTGTCGACGGATGATCTCCCCCAGCGGTTTCATGTAAATGTTAAACAGGATGGGTGAGATGACCAAACCCTAAGGCACCCCACAAGTCAGGGGCCTAGGATATGACCTCTGTCCTCCTGTTAACACTGACTGCATCCTATCGGTGAGGTAAGAGGCGAACCACTGTAGAACGGTGCCTCCCACTCCCAATTCGCCGAGACGATGCAGAAGGATACCATGGTTGATGGTATCGAAAGCTGCTGAGAGGTCAAGTATCACCAGGATGGAAAAATAACCCCCATCCCGGGCTTGCCAGAGATCATCCATCAGGGCGACCAAGGCAGTTTCTGTACTGTAGCCGCGCTTGAAACCCGATTGAAAGGAATCTAGATAATCAGTTTCCTCCAATAACCGAAGAAGCTGAAAAGCTACCACCTTCTCAACAACCTTACCTATAAAAAGTAAGTTGGAGACCAGACAAAAATTCTTTAAATCTGGATCCAGGGAAGGCTTCTTAAGGAGGGGTCTCACCACCGCAAACTTTAAAGGCTGTGGTACGGATCCCTCCCTAAAAGAAGTGTTGATCACCGCCTGGATCCAGCCGCGTGCCACCTCTCTGCTGGCCGAAACCAGCCAGGAGGGGCACGGGTCCAATAAACAGGTGGAAGAGCTCATTGCACCCACGGCCTTGTCCACGTCATCAGGAGTGGCTGGCTCAAACTCCTCCCACAATGCTGGACTAAGACTAGCACCTGTCAACTCAATGGGCTCTGTCCAGCCGGAGTCCAGATTCGACCGGATCTGAGCGACTTTATCCATCAGAAACTGAGCGAATTCCTCAGCTCTACCGTGCAAGGAGGGAGCGAGTCACCCTAAACAAGGCGGCTGGACGAGAATCTGCGGATGCAATAAGAGCGGAAAAATGAGACCGTTTTGCCGCCCTTATCACCACTAAATAAGACTTAATAAAAGTTCTTAGAAGTGTTCGGTCAGATTTGGTTTTACTGGCTCTCAGCGTCACTCCAGACATCTCTTGTGGCGTTTCATCTCCCGGAGCTCCTCAGTAAATCAGGGAGCTTTCCGGGATCCACTGCCATGGATAGGTCGCAAAGGTGCAATCCGATCTAATGCCCCTGATGCTGCGATGTTCCAGGCAGCCACCAGGGACTCAGACATTTCAGGTATTTCCCCAAGTTCCCTCTGGAATCCTTCTGGCTCCATTAGGTGCCTGGGGCAGAACCACCTAGTCGGTCCCACCTCCCTGCAGGGGAGGAGTGGGGCTGTGAAATCCAACCTCAGTAGGAAATGATCTGACACGACAACAGGATGATGACTTTATCCCCTAGCTTCAGATCATCTCTCCACTGCCCCGAGAGAAACACTAGGTCAAGCATGTGACCTCCCTCATGATTCGGACCCTGGATTACTTGGGTCAGGTCCATGGTTGTCATGGAATCCATGAACTCCTGAGCTGCACCAGAGGTTTCGCCGGCCCAAGGCAGGTTAAAGTCCCCCAGCACCATAAGCCTGGGGAACTCCACCACCAGGCTTGCTACCACCTCAAGCAGCTCAGGCAGGGCCTTGGTAATGCAGCTGGGAGGCAGGTATGCTAACAAAAGGCCCACCTGAACCCCTAAGTCCAACTTCAGAAGGAGCACCTCACACCCGACAATCTCTGGGGCAGGGCTCCTACGAGGATGCAGATTCTGGCGTGTTATAATAGCCACTCCCCCCCTTCCCTGGGGTTGCGGCTGATGTAACACTGAGAACCCGTCTGGGCATATCTCAGAGAGGGCTACTCCCCCCTCCTGGCCCAGCCAGGTCTCAGTTATGCATGCCAGGTCCACCCCCCTCGTCAGTGATTAAATCACGTATCAGGGGGGCTTTGTTGAAAATTGACCTGGCATTCAACAGCATCAGCTTGAGCTCAGGGCCCTGAAAACCCTGGTCATCAGGTACTTGGGTTGAACAAGATGGAACCACATCGGAGGGGCCGGAACAAGGGATCGCTTGTAGACAGCGAGGTCTTATTCCCTGAGAGCGGCCTACCCCTCTGCTCCCGCTATACCTACCTCTCCCCATCAAGACCGAAATATTCTCCACCCCCTCCCCCTCCCCGCTGGTCCTCCTCTCTCCTTGCAGGCCATACATACCATTCACACTGAGCCGGGGGTTGAAATTGAGCCCCCCTCCGCTTCTGTTTCCACACTCAGCAGAAGAGGCTCACATCCTAGTCCCTGATTCCCTCATTCTGCCAATACCATTCATACCAAGCCAGGGTTCCAGTCCGGGGGCCCCTTAGCTTCTGTATAAACACTCAGCAGAGGAGGGACCATCCCTTCCCCCTGGCTCCTCCATTCACCTTTCACTATAAATAAATAGCTAAAAAACATTCATATAAAAACTATCATTCCTTTAAGCTAAAAAGTCCGGTTCAGTAATGATAGATGAAATTTATGAAAGATGACTTCTGCCAAGCACCGTGACAATGCACTAAAATAGTAATAGTATCACAGCAACCCAAGGTGAGCCCCCCCCAATCCCCACTTAGGTGGCCAAACAGCCACAGAATGTAACAATGCACGACAGTCCAATCCATCCAAGCTTGCCACTTGCAGGGGGAGGGATACAACACCACACCCGGGAGCATCTCAACCTATTGCAAGAAACCCACAAAAGCAATAGGTGGGCTCCTATAAAGTGGTGGGTAGCGGGTGGTGGGCGGTAGATCGCAGAAAACCGCAGCATCTCTCTTCTGTGCCTTTACACCAAGTTGAAACAAGCCACACTCTCCTGGCTCTCTCTCACCAAGCCAAGAAGGCGGCAAGCAGCAAACAGCAAGAGGCAGGAGTTCCAACCAGATGGTGAGCAGTGGGTTCCACCCTCTTCAGTTCTCTCAGCAATGAGGGGGGGCTCCAGCAGGACAGCGGACAGCAGGGTGGGCAGTAAAACCACGAAGGACCGCAGCGTCTCCCTCTCGATCTCCCCAGCTCTCTCTCACCAAGCGAAGGCAGTGAACAGGGAGGTGGCAGCAACAAAGAGTTGTGGCATCTCTATCTCCACTCTTTTGGTTTCTCTCACAAACCAGGAGGAGGTGAGAGGCGGGCGATGGATGGTAAACCGCGGTCTGAATTCTCAGTTCTCAAATGGGAAGCTCTCAGCTCTCAATTCTCTCAGCTCTCAGTTCTTACAAACAGGCAGCGGACGGTGGGTGGTAGGGGAGGGGGGCAACCGCGGGTCACAGCGTCTCTCTTGCTTTCTCTCACCAAGCCGAGGGGAGGGGAGGTAGGCGAAGAGTGGTAAACCACAGTCATCTCCCTCCTCTGTTCTCTCAGCTTCAGCTCCTTCGAACAGGCAGCAGGCGGTGAGCGGCAGGCGGCAGACAGCTGAGAACCACGGCGTCCTCCCAGCTCTCTCTCTCTCTCTCTCTCTCTCTCTCACCAAACCAATCTTTCCAAGGCCACTCATGGGTCTCCAAAGCCACCCATGGCTCCAACTGTCCTAGCCGCCCCCCACAATAAACCTGAATGTGCCAGTTGGTCCCAGAAAACCTCATGGCTCATAGCTCTCAAGAGTTTTCGAGCCAGAAGTTTAAAGTTTGAATTAAAGTTTGAATTTCTCCTAGCGGAGGTCCTCGCAGTGTGTACTAGCAGTCGCCATCTTCGACTGCTAGTTTGCATTAGTTGCAACCTTGACAATCGAAAGGAAACAATTGAGCATCAGGTTTCTAACTGGAAAAAGAAGCCTATGCACCTGAAGGACATTGAATGAAAGGTAACATGGAGCTGGTTGAGATCAAGAGTGCTGAAGAAAGAAACTGAAGGCTTCATTTTGGCTGCCTAAGAACAAGCTTTGCAGACCAATTCCATGAAAGCAAAAATTCAACATGTCAGCAGCAACAGCAAATGTCACTTATACAATGAGAAAGATGAAATAGTGGATTACCTTTTCAGTAGCTGCAGAAAAATCTCACAGATTGATTATCTACAATGTCATGATCTAGTTGCCAAAATCATACATTGGAAGTTTTGCCAGAAGTTTGAGTTCAAATGTAGCAAAAATTACTGGGAACACCAAGTTGACAAAGTTCTTGAAAATGAGCAACTCAAGATCCTGTGGGACTTTCAGATCCAAACAGACGGATATCTGGCCGACAACACACTTGACATCACTATTGTGGGGGGAAAAAGACTCATTCATTGATATTACAATACCAGGTGATGCACAAATTGAAGAGAAACAGCTAGAAAAAATAACAAAATATCCTGATTTACAAATTGAAGTTGAGCGATTGTGGAGGAAGAAATCAATGACTGTACCAATAGTAATAGGAGCCCTTGGAGCAATACCCAAAGGAATGCCTAGATACATGGAAATCCCAAACTTATTAGACCTGAATATTCTGACTTAGCAAAAAACCACTCTACTCGGAACTGCTTATATACTTATATGTTATATTAACAGCTGTTAGATCCTTGGTTAGGACCTGAACTATTAAGTTTTTACCAGTCCTAGACTGTGAATCGAATTGAAGATTAAATAATAATAATAACTCCAATTAACTTATTAAATTTAAGTCACTCCCTCCAACTTGTCTTCATAAATTAAAATCTTTTTCTTCTTCAAAATGTCTTTTAAATAAATATAAACTTCTCTTTTTCTCAAGAGATTCACCAATATGACTGTTAAAACAAATATGTCAACACAGTCAATTTCCATTTCCACTTAAAGTGGAGATCCCAGATTTGTTCTCATTAAGATTATAGATTTACTTGCAACTCTTCTTCTTTCAATTCATCTTAATAGTAAGCACTGTTGGTGCCAGATTTATATTCCAAAATTACAGTTAAGTCCTTTGCATTTTCAAATATTAGTGTAGTAGCCTTAGTGGTTTGATAACTTTCTGAACATGCAAAGTCATGGAATCAATCATAAACCAATTCATTACCCTCCACCTAGAAACTAACAACCTACTTTCAAACAAACAATTCGGTTTCAGGAAAAAATTATCCTGCAATCTACAACTACTACACTGCAAAAACATATGGACCTCAAAACTTGACCAGGGCAAAACAATAGACACAGTTTACATAGACTTCTGTAAAGCCTTTGACTCAGTGGTTCACGATAAACTACTTCTGAAACTGAAATCCTACGGCATCACTGGACCCCTACATGACTGGATAACTGCGTTCCTGTCAAACAGACAACAAGTGGTCAAAATAGGGAGTACCCTATCAAATCCCGTTCCTGTTAACAGCGGTGTACTCCAAGGCAGTGTACTAGGACCTACACTCTTTATACTCTATATAAATGACCTTTGCGATCACATTACAAGCGACTGCGTTCTCTTCAACACCACCGACAACACTGCTACCCTCCAAAAAGACCTTGACTTTGTGTCAGAATGGTCAAACATCTGGCAACTCCAAATCTCACCAACAAATGCTCTCTCCTACACATTGGCAAAAAAACCCAGAACACTAAATACAAGTTGAATAGATAAGACCTTGCAGATGACCCTCACTCTGTCAAAGACTTTGGAATACTCATATCAAATGACCTAAGTGCCAAAGCCCACTGCAACAACATCACCAAAAAGGCTTAAAGAGTTGTTAACCTAATCTTACATAGTTCTTCTCCGGTAATATCACACTACTAACCAGAGCATACAAAACATTCGCCAGACCAATCCTCGAATACAGCTCAGCTGTCTGGAACCCACACCGCATATCGGACATAAAAACATTAGAAAGTGTCCAGAGATACTTTATGAGAAGAGTCCTCCACTCCTCTACTAGAAACAGAATACCTTACGAAACCAGACTTGAAATCCTAGGCTTAGAAAGCTTAGAACTACATCGCCTAAGCATAGCTCATAAAATTATCTGCTACAACGTCCTTCCTGTCAATGACTACTTCAGCTTCAACCACAACAATACATGAGCACACAACAGATACAAACTCAAAGTGAACTGCTCCAAACTTGACTGTAGAAAATATGACTTTAGCATACAGTATATGCCTGGAACTCACTACCTGACTCTGTGGTTTCGTCACCAAACCCCCAAAACTTTACCCTCAGACGGTCCACTGTTGACCTCACCCGATTCCTAAGAGGTCAGTAAGGGGCATGCATAAGTGCACCAGCGTGCCTACAGTCCCTGTCCTAATGTTCCCTCTTATCAGTACCCATCTTATGTATATAAACAATGTTATATCTATGTATATTACTAACAAGTACTTGACAAAAAAAAACTTAGTTGGATTTCTGGTTTTCTCATATTTCTTCCAATTACTTGAGTAATTTGTTTCTCTTGCTCCTCTTTTGTAACATTTTTGGAATATAGTTGATCTATAAAGCAAATTGTTTTGTTTAAATACTCCTCCAAAATAATTTTTGCATTCTTAGATGCCTTTGGTATTTCTTCAACTTTGTCTGTTCTTTAGCTCCCTTTTGTGGTAAAAAAATACTGTATTTTTCGGAGTATAAGATGCACTGGAGTATAAGAGAGAAACGGGATTTCCAGGTGCAGACCGACTGGGGCTTGACTGAGCGTGCGCTGCGGGGGGGGGCACTTGGCAAACTGAGCCCCCGCTGCAGGGAGGAGAGCAGGGAGGTGAGCACTGTTTATCAGTCCAGAAATTTGCTGAGTCCCGAGACCCCCCACCGACATCATCAGGTGGGTGGAGAAGTGCGCCGGATATTAGTACTACCGCTCTCTGCCCAAGGAAGTAAGAAAGATTGCGTGAACTCCCCGCCATTATTGTTTGCTCCTACACCTATGGTGATAACATCTTCCCGGTTGCTTGGCCTAATATCACCCCTGCGCCCGTGGATGTTGTTGCCCATCCCTAAGACTATCGGGAATAAGACTATTTATTTATTTATTTATTTATTTTGTTATTCTTATATGCCGCCCAACTCCCGAGGGACTCGGGGCGGCTTACAACAAGGAGAAATACAAGAATAAACAAAGAAATTGCATAAAATTTAAAAACAAGTACAAAAATTTAAAACAATTATTTACAACAGCAACATCCATTCAACACATACATACTTGGGGGGTAGGCTCAGGTGGAATTAAGTTGTCCCCCCCACCTGCAGGAAAAGCCATGTCTTAATGGCTTTACGGAAAGCCAGCAGAGTGGGGATAGTCCGGGTCTCTGGGGGTAGTTGGTTCCAGAGCACGGGGCCAGCCACAGAGAAGGCTCTCCCCCTGGGGCCCGCCAGCCGACATTGTTTGGCCGACGGGACCTGGAGGAGGCCAACTCTGTGGGCCCTAACCGGTCGGAGGGAAGTATGAGGCAGAATGCGGTCCCGAAGATATCCTGGTCCTAAGCCATGAAGGGCTTTAAAGATGGTGATCAATACCTTGAATTGGACCCGGAGACCGATGGGCAGCCAATGCAGCTGGCGGAGTATCGGTGTCACGTGGGTGTACCTTGGCACACCCACCACAGCACGCGCAGCCGCATTTTGCACCAACTGAAGTCTCCGGATACTCTTCAAGGGTAGCCCCATGTAGAGCGCATTGCAGTAGTCCAACCGCGAGGTGACAAGGGCATGAGTGACCGTGAGTAGCGCCTCCTTCTCCAAATATGGCCGCAACTGGTGCACCAGGCGAACCTGTGCAAAGGCCCCCCTAGCCACAGCAGAAAGATGGTGGTCCAATTTTAGCTGTGGATCTAGGAGGACCCCCAAGTTGCGGACCTGGTCTGAGGGGGTCAGTTTCGCACCCTCAAAGACCAAGGAGGGGTAATTGTCATGAACCTTAGGAGGCAATATCCACAGCCACTCAGTCTTATCGGGGTTTAGTCTGAGCCTGTTCCTCCCCATCCAGATCTTAACGTCGTCCAGGCATCGGCACATTACGTCCACTGCCTCCCTGAAGTCAGACGGGGTGGTGATGTACAGCTGGGTGTCGTCAGCGTACTGGTGGAAACACACCCCATGTCTGCGGATGATCTCACCCAACGGTTTCATGTAGATGTTAAACAGGATGGGCGAGAGAACCGACCCCTGGGGCACCCCACATAATAGGGGCCTAGGGGACGATCTCTGCCCACCTGCCAACACCGACTACATCCGATCGGCGAGATAAGAGGAGAACCACCGTAAAACGGTGCCTCCCACTCCCAACTCGCCAAGCCGATGCAGAAGGATACCATGGTCGATGGTATCGAAAGCCGCTGAGAGGTCAAGTAGCACCAGGATGGAGGAGTTCCCCCCATCCCGGGCCCGCCAGAGATCATCCATCAGGGCGACCAAGGCAGTTTCGGTACTGTAGCCGCGCCTGAAACCCGACTGATAAGGATCTAGATGGTCTGTTTCATCCAGGAGCTGCAGAAGCTGAGTCACCACCACCTTCTCCACAACTTTCCCTAAAAAAGGTAAGTTGGAGACTGGACGATAGTTCTTCAAATCAGCTGGATCCAGGGAAGGCTTCTTCAGGAGGGGTCGCACCACCGCAGTTTTTAACGACTGCGGTACGGATCCCTCCCTCAAAGAAGCGGTGATCACCGCCCGGATCCAGCTGCATGCCACCGCCCTGCTGGCCGAGACCAGCCAGGAGGGGCACGGGTCCAATAAACAGGTGGAGGTCCCCATCGCTCCCATAGCCCTGTCCACATCCTCGGGAGAAACAGCAGGGTGCAAGCAGGGTGCAAGCAGGGTGAAGATGTGGAATCTCCCCTTGGTCGGAAATTGGTTGTATTCCGAGGGACATAAGACTCTATATTCCCAGCATCATCGGTGTAAACGAGGTTCCCTCCCATTCCGGGTATACAGAGCAACAGGGAGGCGGAGCCGACCCAGGGAATTTGTTCCCCCAGCACTCCCTTGCCTGGAGGATCCTACCTGTCTTTTTGGAAAAGACTTTTAATTATACTCTCCTCCTCTAAAAATTGTGGTATGGATGTGCTTATGTATGGTGATGAGTGATTTGAATGTCTGATAATTTAAGAAATGTGTGTATAAAATGGAAAAGCTGGGGGCTGTAATTCCGTTCCCCCCCGCTGAGTGCAGAAACAGAAGCGGGGGGGTGGGTTCAGTGAACCTATCTTGTGAGAATGGTGTGTATGGCCTGCAGGGAGGGAGGGAGACCAGCGGGGGGGGAGGGGGTTTCTGGTAGGGACGAGAGCCGGAACATCTCGGTCATAATGGGAAGAGGCAGGTATGGCGGGAGCAGAGGGGAGGGCCGCTCTCGGGGAATAAGACCTCGCTATGTACAAGCGATCCCTTGTTCCGGCCCCTCCGATGTGGTTCCATCTTGCTCATCCCGAGTACCTGGCAACCAGGGTGTTCAGGGCCCTGGGCTCAGGATGCTGCTGCTTAATGCCAGGTCAATTTCCAACAAAGCCCCCCTGATTCGTGATTTAATCACAGAAGAGGGGGCTGACCTGGTTTGTATAACTGAGACCTGGCTGGGCCAGGAGGGAGGAGTAGCTCTCTCCGAGATATGCCCGGACGGGTTCTCAGTGCAGCATCATTCCTGACCCCAGGGAAGGGGGGGAGGAGTGGCAATAATAACACGTGGAAACCTGCATCCTCGTAGGATCCCTGCCCCGGAGATTGTTGGGTGTGAGACTCTCCTTCTGAAGTTGGACTTGGGGGTACAGGTGGGCCTTCTCTTAACGTACCTGCCTCCCAGCTGCGTAAGCAAGGCCCTGCCTGAGCTGCTCGAGGCAGTAGCTGGCTTGGCAGTTGAGTTCCCTAGGCTTATGGTGCTGGGGGACTTCAACTTGCCTTCTGCTGGTGAAACCATGGACCTGACCCAAGTAATCCAGGGTCCGACTCATGAGGATGGTCACACGCTCGACCTAGTGTTTCTCTCGGGGCAGTGGAGAGATGATCTGAAGATAAGGGATATAGTCATCACCCCTCTGTCATGGTCAGATCATTTCCTACTGAGGTTGGATTCCGCAGTTCCATTCCTCCCCCGCAGGGAGGCCGGACCGACTAGGTGGTTCCGCCCCAGGCGCCTAATGGAACCAGAAGGATTCCAGAGGGAACTTGGGGAAATACCTGAAACCCTGGTACGCAGTTCGGCTGATTCCCTGGTGACTGGTTGGAACACCGCAGCATCAGGGGCTTTAGACCGAATTGTGCCTTTGCGACCTCTCCGCGGCAGTGGATCCCGGAAAGCTCCCTGGTTTACTGAGGAGCTCCGGGAGATGAAACGCCAGAAGAGACGTCTGGAGCGCCGCTGGAGGTCCAGCAAAACCGACTCCGACCGAACACTATTAAGAATTTACATCAGATCTTATTTAGTGGCGATAAGGGCGGCGAAACGATCCTATTTCTCCGCTCTTATTGCGTCCGCAGATTCTCGCCCAGCCGCCTTGTTTAGGGTGACTCGCTCCTTCCTGGGGAAAGGGGGGAGCGAGGAGCACTTGCAAGGCAGAGCTGAGGAATTTGCCGAGTTTCTGACGGATAAAGTCGCTCGGATTCGGTCAAACCTGGACTCTGGCTGGGCAGAGTCCATGGAGTTCACAGGGGCAAGTCTTAGTCCACCGTTGTGGGAGGAGTTTGGGCCTGTTTCTCCTGAGGATGTGGACAGAGCCATGGGGGCGATGGGGGCCACCACCTGTTTATTGGACCCGTGCCCCTCCTGGCTGGTTTCGGCCAGCAGGGAGGTGACACGCGGCTGGATCCGGGCGGTGGTCATCGCTTCTTTGGAGGAGGGATCCGTACCGCAGTCGTTAAAAGCTGTGGTGGTGACTTCCGGTTTGGAGCGCGCCATCGCGGACGTCCCTTTGTCGGACGCCTTTCCAATCTTCGTAAAAAGCCGCCAGAACAGCTGTCTGGCGGCTTTGAAATCTCTTCCCTGGGCAAAGGGGAGAGATGAGAGCTTGACAGGTGGGGTAGAGCCCCCCCAGCGCCCTAGGAGCCATCTAGTAGGGCGCGAAGGGAGAGCTCCCCATGTAGCCTGTCTCCGCTCCGAAGATCAGGAAACCTCCGCCTTTGCGGAGCTAGATGTCGCGACCAGCCGCTGCTTCTAGAATGGGATTTATAATTACTTTTGAACTACAGAAGCAGACAGAGAGAAACAGGCGTGAGATGGGCAAGTACTGAAACCTCTTTTTTCCTTTTTTTTCAACTCCTGGGTAAGCTTTCACTTCGGCAAAGAATCAAAGGAAACAAAGTAACAATATGGCGATTGAGAAGTGAAAGTGACTTTCGTTTCCCCAGAGGCTTTTTTTTTCTTTCTTATGGAAACTTTTAATTTGGAAAAATGGTTTTTTCTTTCTCTGTCTCCTAACCCTGGATTAAAGTTATAATTGAAATATTTCCAATAATAAAAGACTACCTGGTTTTTAAATTGGAAAGAACTTTAATCAGGCACCTGGCTTTCTTTCTTTTTTGTACTCTTTTGAAACACCATAATGGCTTCAAAATCTGGAAAGATTGTTTTGACTAAAAGAAATGACTATCCATCTGGACATATTTCTAAAATGCAACTTAATACTGAGCTAACACCTCCACAGCCTTTGACACCTGAAAATTTATTAAATAATTTAAAGATTATGAAACATGAACTTACTTTGGAATTTAATCAGAAAATAAGTGAGATAGACAAAAAAATGCAGGCCGCTTTGAAGAATATGAATCAACAAATCAGATTTGATGTGTTAGAGGTTTGCAAAGGTTTAGCAACAAATATTGAAGTTTTGGCAGAACGTATTGAAACAAATAAACAAGCTTTGGCAACCTCGGTAAATTACATAGATAAAATCCAAAATGATATTGTAAATTTTGAAAAAGAGGTCTTGATGACACAGTTCAGATCCATGGAAGTTGCTATAAGGGTCAGAGGTTTGAAAGAGGGATTATATGAAAATTTAAAAGGAAGGATGGTTGATGCATTGGATCAGGTGTCTGGAATTTCTAAAGTGGAATTGGCTACACAAATCGACAAAATATACAGAATCAATTCGTGGTACGCTAAACAAAAGCATTTATCAAGGGATATTGTCATATATTTTACCACAAGAGCTCTACGGAATAGAATTATACAAGCAACGTTTAATAATAATCTCATGGTGAATGGTCAGGAATTAAAGATTTGGAAAGAAATCCCCTCTAAAATGCTTAAAGCCAGAAAAAGCTACACTTTTTTGATTGATGAATTTAAGAGATTAAATTTACAATATAAATGGGAAGCGCCAGTTGGAGTAGCAGTGAAATTTTCTGGGAAAAGATACCGGCTTAACACGATAAAAAAAGCTACTGAATTCTATGTCAATGTTTTAAAGGCTGATATATCCAAGATTCCAGAGGAAGGATGTATAAAAATAAAAGAGGAGGAGGAGGGGAAGCCATCTTTGTTGGATCAAAAGGAAATAGATTCAAAAACCCAAAAGGAGTGCCAGAACCAGATAGCTGAGGAAAAGGAGATGGAGGTTTGGGATCAGATGGGAGACGAGTCGACAAATTCGAATTTACTGAACTATTAAAAGATGAACTATCAAGATACAAAATGATGCGATGTTGAAATATATTGGACGGATAGAGACTAATATGATTGTATTTTTCCTTTTCCCTATTTAATGATTACCTATGCAATATGTAGCTAAGTTTTATATAACTTTGAGGTTATTTTCAATGTTAATAATATTAGATATATATAGTTTGTTGAAGATTTGTTTATTGTTTATTCTTTTTTTTGTTTATTGAAGTTAGTAAGTTAATTTGGAATAATATTATGTTATTAATATCATGATGAAATTTAATATTTAATGATTACTTACGTAACATTTAGTTAAGTTTTATTTATTTTCGAGGTTATTTTTAATGTTAATAATATCAGTTTAAGATTTTTGTATTTTATACCTAGTTATTATTCATATAACATTTATTTTGTATAAGATAGAGGATTGAAGGGAGGAGGTAGGAGGTTTGTTTGTTTGTATTGTTAAAGAGATTTCTCTTTCTTTCCCCTTTTTTCCCTCTTTTTTGTATCTTTACTATTGTATACATATGCGATATATTATTAGTGTATAATCTGGAGTTGAAGTTTTTTTTAAAAAAATAGTGTTCTTTTTTTTCTTTTTTTTCTTTTTATTAACAATTTAAATTTATTATTATGCCCTGTATTATCTCTGGGAAGTCCGGGGGGGAGGGGGGGAGGGAAGGGGGTGGGTTGGGGGGGGAGGAAAAAAAAAACAAAAAATGTTTGTACTTTATATTTAATATTTTGCTACTATTTATGTAATTCTGTACTAATAAAACTTTTTGAATAATAAAAAAAAAAAGCTGTGGTGGTGAGAC
The DNA here is from genome assembly GCA_023053685.1 of Diadophis punctatus similis. NCBI lineage: Eukaryota > Metazoa > Chordata > Lepidosauria > Squamata > Dipsadidae > Diadophis > Diadophis punctatus. The sequence continues at coordinate 98,601,856 of JALIGW010000003.1, forward strand.
CCCTCCTGAAGAAGCCTTCCCTGGATCCAGCTGACTTGAAGAACTATCGTCCGGTCTCCAACTTGCCTTTTTTAGGGAAAGTTGTGGAGAAGGTGGTGGCCACTCAGCTTCTGCGGCTTCTGGATGAAACAGATCATCTAGATTTCTATCAGTCCGGTTTCAGGCGCGGCTACAGTACAGAAACTGCCTTGGTCGCTCTGATGGATGATCTCTGGCGGGCCCGGGATGGGGGAAATTCCTCCATCCTGGTGCTACTTGACCTCTCAGCGGCTTTCGATACCATCGACCATGGTATCCTTCTGCATCGTCTCGGCGAGTTGGGAGTGGGAGGCACCGTTTTACGGTGGTTCTCCTCTTATCTCGCCAATAGGATGCAGTCGGTGTTGGCAGGAGGGCAGAGATCCACCCCTAGGCCCCTGTTATGCGGGGTGCCTCAGGGGTCGGTTCTCTCGCCCATCCTGTTTAACATTTACATGAAACCGCTGGGGGAGATCATCCGCAGACATGGGGTGTGTTTCCACCAGTACGCTGATGACACCCAGCTGTACATCACCACCCCGTCTGACTTCAGTGTGGCAGCCGATGTAATGTGCCGATGCCTGGACGACGTTAGGATCTGGATGGGGAGGAACAGACTCAGACTCAACCCCGACAAGACTGAGTGGCTTTGGATATTGCCTCCTAAGGATTATGACAACTATCCCTCCTTGGTTCTCGAGGGAGAGAAACTGACTCCCTCGGATCAGGTCCGCAACTTGGGGGTCCTCCTAGACCCACAGCTAAAATTGGAACACCATCTCACTGCTGTGGCTAGGGGGGCCTTTGCACAGGTTCGCCTGGTGCACCAGTTGCGGCCATACTTGGAGAAGGAGGCTCTACTCACGGTCACTCATGCCCTTGTCACCTCCCGTTTGGACTACTGCAATGCGCTCTACATGGGGCTACCCTTGAAGAGTATCCGGAGACTCCAGTTGGTGCAAAATGCGGCTGCGCATGCTGTGGTGGGTGTGCCAAGGTACACCCACGTGACACCTATACTCCGCCAGCTGCATTGGTTGCCCATTAGTCTCCGGGTCCAATTCAAGGTGTTGATCATCATCTTTAAAGCCCTTCATGGCTTAGGACCAGGTTATCTCCGGGACCGCATTCTGCCTCATACTTCCCTCCGACCGGTTAGGGCCCACAGAGTTGGCCTCCTCCAGCTCCCGTCAGCCAAGCAATGCCGGCTGGCGGATCCTAGGGGGAGAGCCTTCTCTGTGGCCGGCCCCGCGCTCTGGAACCAACTCCCTCCAGAGACCCGAACCATCCCCACCCTGCTGGCCTTCCGAAAAGCCGTTAAGACATGGCTCTTCCTGCAGGCAGGGGGTAGAGCTTAATTCCATCTACACTCTCCCCCGGGTATGTCTGGCGGTTGAATGGTGCTTTTATATTGTAATTTTTAATTTTTATATTTTGATTTTAAATTGAATTTATTGGTTTTCTTGTATTTTTCCTGTGTTGTAAGCCGCCCTGAGTCCCTCGGGAGTGGGGCGGCATATAAGAAACCATAAATAAATAAATAAATAAATAAATAAATAAATAAATAAATAAATAAATAAATAAATAAATAAATAAATAAATAAATAAATAAATAAATAAATAAATAAAATAAGAATATTAGTTTTGGGGGAGGAAAACAAGGAAAAAAGGCCTCTGCCTCCCAGCAATTTGCCAAAAAGCAAACAGAAAACAGCACAGATGATATACACTTTTTGCTGTGTATTTCTGTGCATGTGTGTCTGACCCATAGAAATAGCAAAGAATTGGAGAAATTGGAGAATTGGAGAAATGTACATTTGTACATCAGATTATACTTTTACAGATCTTTAAAATTGATGTGGCTTTCTGGAAGTATTCTCTGCTATTTAAAAGAAGATACAATAGCATTGGGCCTCTTCAGATCAAGCATTTATTTTAAAAAGCTTCTTCATTTTGTTAATTTGCCTAGAACAATAATAAAACAGTTTTTAAAAATAAGTCTAATAATTTGAACATTCTATAGGCATTTATAGTTATTGACTTACCTCCTTGCAGCAAAAAACAAACAGCCAGTTTCAGCACGGTCTGGTTAGCACAAGAAAATAAAATTCTGTCTTTGCCTCTCCCTCCAGCAATTTGCCTCCCTGCAGCTTTAGTTTCACTTTCATTTTAGCACGTGGGCTTGCCGGTAACTTCAATCAATCAGCTGAGTGTCGGGAGGCAGATAATCAGTGGCTTGTGCTAATCAGGCTCTGCTGCTGTTTGCTGCAATGAGGTAAATTGCTGGCAGGCAAAGATCAAAGAGTGGGGGTGGCTGGGTGGGGCTACATTCAGTGTATAAGACGCACCCAAGTTTTCACCCTCTTTTGGTGGGTAAAAATGTCTGTCTTATACTCCGAAAAATACGGTAAATCTTTCTTTTTAAAATCAGTTTTCAGCCTCCCACAACAAACAATCCAAAATTGCAAATGTTACTTTCCTATGTCAGATAAAGTTGGCAAATTTATGAAAATGACAAAATAAAACCACAAACTTATAAATCCTTATGTTTCTTCATAAAAATTAAAATAAAAAAAATACACACTTCCTTATTTTGGCTCACCTCTGGCAACTCTCCTTCTCAGTGTTTAACAATAATGATGTCCCAAAAATGGCACAGATCTTCAAAAAATAATTACAGACTGTGACTGAAAAGAACCTCTTTTAGCTTTGTAAATGTAATACAGTGGTATAGGTAGTCCTGAACTTACAACCACAATTGAGCCCAAAATTGAGTGAGATATTTGTTAAGTGTGTTTTGTCCCATTTTACGATGTTTCTTGATCCAGTTGTTAAGTGAATCACTGCAGTTGTTAAGTCAGTAACATTATTAAGTGAATGACCCTGGGACACTGCAACTGTCATAAATATGAATCAGTAGCCAAGTGTCTGAATTTTGATCACGAGACCATGGGGATGCTACAATGGTTGTACATGTGAAAAAAGGTCATCCGTCACTTTTTTCAATGCTGTTGTAACTTTGAACAATCACTAAATGAACTGTTGTAAGTTGAAGATTACTACTTCCATACTCATCCTAAATTGGTTTCAGGAGGTGGGATGAGTACCAAAAATGATGAGTACCAAACAAATTTTTCCCATAAGGAATATTGTAGTGAGTCACAAGGCAGCCAATACTTACAAGTTCTAGCTCGTGCATTGAGTACCAAACAAACAATGAGTACCCGGACAAACTTTTCATGTCAAAATGCATTGAGTACCAGATTAGATGAGTTTCAAAGCAGCTGCGTACCAAAGTACCACTGTAACATAAATTGTTTCAGAAGTGAAAGACATGACTTATTTTTCATTTGATCAATCATTTATTTTTGAACTTCCAGAATGGCTGCTTTTTCAACAATGAAGTGATTGCAGCCCTGCCTCCCGGCTGGACATCTCACCTGCTGCTTTGCAGCAAAGCTCCAGAGTCCCTTTGCAAATTGCTGCTGTATGGAGGATCTTGTAGAGTGATTCTGGGACTCTGAGGATAATTGTATAAATTCAGGGAACTCAGTTCCCTTGTTTTGTAAAACTGAAAAAGATTTGGTCTACAAAATAGCTTTCTGAATTGGTCAGTCAGCCATATTCACTGGAAGCCAGTTACCTATCTCTCTGAAACAACTTGGTTTGCCTTTTTGTGTTCCATAAACTGGTTATTAAAATGTCATCTCAGTAAAAACAACAGCATAACAGTTCTATGCATTTTCATCTTAAAACATTCCTGAAAACAAGAATGGGGATACTGTTGCCAAGAAAGCAACATGTTTATAAACTGTCTCCTCTAGGTGAGATGGTTGGCAGATAAATGTAATAAATAAATAAATAAGTAAGTAAGTAAGTAAGTAAGTAAGTAAGTAAGTAAGTAAGTAAGTAAGTAAGTAAGTAAGTAAGTAATACATGCCTGCATGCATGCATGCATGCATGCATACATACATACATACATACATACATATCCAAATTATTTGTGTTTATTGTAACTGGTGTTCAAAAGCATATTAATCTGGATGCATTATAAATTTAATTATTGTAGTCAGTAGATACTATCTTTTTTATCCCCCAATGAATTTGTCTTATATTGCATTTTAAAGCTATCTAAATGAATGGTTTCACTGAGTGATCAGCGAGAGTAAACAGGACTTGGAATTGGGAGTTACGTAACTGAGGAGAGAAAGGACAAAAGACAGGAAGAGAAAAGACTGTTTATTAATTCTACTACTGCCTATTTCCCGAGTGCTACTAATTCAGTGATGGTGAATCTTTTTTTCCTCGGGTGCCGAAATAGTGCGCGCAGGCGCTATCGCACGCTCGTGCGTGCCCACACCCATAATTCAAAGCCCCCCACTTGCCCCATCCCCCCGTGCATGCGTGCGTGACCCCCCCCACTCCCCCATTTCCTGACTTCCAGTGGGCCCAGTAGGCCCATTTTTTGCCCTCCCCAGGTTCCAGAGGCTTTCTTGGAACTTGGGGAGGGCGAAAATGCTCCCCCCCGCCACTCTAGAGGACCGCCAGAGGCCAAAATCGTCCTCCCAGAGCCTCTGCGCGAGCCAAAAATCAGCTGCCGTGCACGCACATGCGCGCTGGAGCTGAGCTAGGGCAATGGCTCGCGTGCCGGCAGATATGGCTCCGCGTGCCACCTGTGGCACCCATGCCATAGGTTCGCCATCACTGTACTAATTGTTCCTAGTATGAGATTGGAGCACTGTTTTCTGCTAACCTGAGACAACTTCAGGGAACATATAAGGAAGCCAGCTGGAGCCTGTCATAAATAGATGGTACAGAACTGACTGAAAAATCTTACCCAGGTAATGTACATCAATGGCTCCCTGTCAAGCTATGCAATGTATTTACAAATAACATAATTTAGGGGATCAGAAAATTTTATCAGTTTTCAAACAACACAAATATAGGGGACAATATGAAAATTCAGGAGTTTTTGACAAACCAGAACAATCTGAAGCACTGAAAACCTTTAGCACCCTTCAAATTATATGAGTTGTCTTCCCATATTTCAGTTAACTAAAATTATGGGAAGATGACTAATATAATTTGTAGAATCCTTTCCTGTTTTCAAAATAGTCATTACAGAAGCTTCTGATTATGGTTTTGAAAAGGTTGTATTTCTAACAATCCAGGAGTCAGATTCTTTGGTGTATGTTTACTCCATCCATCCATCCAATCCATCCAATCCATCCATCCATCCATCCATCCATCCATCCATCCATCCATCCATCCATCCATCCATCATAACTTCAGTTTTGTCTGTCTCCAGAAAAGTTATAGGAGCATGAGTCTGCACATTTTTACAATAACTATTCCATTCAAAAAGCTACCCATCTGCTTCATGACTATCTCTACAATTATAGACTATAACCATAATAGAACTCCATAAAATGATAATTAATTATGTTATAGCCCCTCTGAATTGAACCACTTATTAGAAGTATAATATTACTGTGTTTCAGTCAAGAAGTTAGCAATTAACCAGTTAGCAATTTCCCCCCATTCCTAGTATGTCTGTTTGATTCACTTAAATTAATGATCACCATTTAAAGCTTATAATGGATGAAGCTACAGTTTAACAGATTAAAAGCATGATGGAGTTCCAAGAGTGATTTTAGCATGAATATTTAAACCTTCCTTTTTTCTTTTCTTTTTCCTCTATGGTTCTTTAATATTTTTTTCTTCTAAGAAATGAGAATTAGTCTTATATAAATATTTCAAGTTATTTTGAGACAAAGCTAACATTTACAAATCTGAAAAAAATATTTCCCCCCAACAAACTAAGGTTATTTTTGACTGAAAGCTAATGAAATTGCACTATTACTGAAGCATTTTCAGAAATTGTTACTGAACCAATATAACATTTCTCAACTAAGTTACTTATGGATCAAACAATAATAAGAGCATGTGTCATATGCAGCTGATAAACATCATATAATTTGTCTGTAAGTCACAAGTAAATTAAATTCCTGTATCTTTGTATGGTGGCTATTCCACTTGTGATAGTGAATTGCTTCTGGACATGTAATTATGATCCATTAATAGATCAAAGGCTAAATTAAAATTCCACCACAATTCCACAAATGATTGCAAAACAATTGTGCCATTATACAATTTGCAAAACAATTGCACACAATATCTGATCTGTCTCTTGAATCACAAAGATGTATTGAAGCTATCTGATACCTCCAGTATTAACCATAAACTTATTTAGTACTCATCAGTACCCAGATGTGAAGATTTCTTATTTAATAGTACTTCTTTGGCCATTTTCAAATTTGCATTAATATGAGTCTGATCCACTCATTTCCTAACCAAAAAGTATTTTGCATCATGAAGAATATAAATTTATGGCAAAAAACTCAACTTCTATTTTCAACAGTTCAAACTATAAAATAATCATTGTCTTCTAAGACATACTTCTAAGACACATTTACCATTCCACAATATAAATAACATCATCAGATTAAAATGTATTTTAAAAAAAACATTTACACTGCTATAATGGGAAGCCCTAGACCTGATTCTATGTCATAATCCAAATGTGATCATCAAAAAAGAAAAAGAAAGACTTATGCTTGTCTAACAAAGTAATCAAGGAAAGTATACACTTTTATAAAAATAAACATTAGCAAAGGGTATGTTTGGTTTGAACAGATATTCCTCCCCTGCTTATGCTTTTAAAATGAGAGTTTACTCTGTTCGTTTTTTTAAAAAATATGAGTTTCTGGTCATTTGTATGAATGTAATATATAAATGTATCCTTATGTTTAGAGAAAAATAATCCAAATAGTCAATAAAGATAAAATAATCCAAATAGTCAATAAAGATCACAGAGTTGTGATAAATAAAAAATATGATCAGATGTCTATGAGTTTATTGCAGTTATTCATGTTACTTGTATCCAGAAACAGTTTTGAACACAGTTTATAACTGATGGCATTACTGACAACTGAAAATAAACAATGAACATTACTAAGGTGCTTGTATGATATGAATATGACTTACATAGATCAGAGACAGATCAGAATAGTCATAGATTTTACAAATATTTCCTGGCATTTTATTTTTGTAATTGTAATCTTCAAGAGTGTCTCTGCCCAACATAATTACAGTACATCCTTCCTTAAATAACATAATAACTAATATTGAAGTTATTTGATAGCAAAAATAAATGCAAAAAACAAGGATTTAAGTGATAGGATTTTCAGAAAGCATTTTAAGGAAAAATCATACTGAACTGGAGTAAAAACATGTTAAAGAAAAAGACCATTTAAAATGTTAGAGCATGTTGTGAAATACGTTTTTAACCTTTCTCTTCAAGATACTGTGATTATGAAAGTATTCGCTCACCAAAACTTAGATGTGCCAATGACAAAACCACACCCCTACCCCCCCTCCATTCCCCTTGACTGCACTATCCTGTTATGGGGAAGTTGCCTGTAGTGAAGTCAACAAAACTGAAAATTGCCAGCCGAAAGTGCAAGTACAAAGCTAAGGCACCATTAGACACGAATTGCAGCCCTTTGGAGAAGACCCCAATACTTCCATAGAGGGAGATTTTGGTTGACTGTTTAGGTTTTGTCTCAAAAAATGCTTCCTTCAAATGAGATTCATATAGATCAAGTCATGTGCTTTTTTAAATAGCATAGCATTCCTCCAGATATCATAGACAATCTGGACTATAGAAACCTTTAGAAGACAGGTATCTTTGGAGGTAGCTGGTCAAACAGAAGTCTTCAAGGGGGATGGGGAAACTTCCATCAGAGCCAAATCAGTAGCTCTCTTTCATCACCATAGGCTACTATTTGAAAATGTAGGACATTCTTGACTTTGCTCAAATGAAACCAGGTGCACAGGTCTGGTGTCTCCCCCCCCCATTTCCCTTCCACCTGCTGGAAAAGAATGATCGGCAGGCAGAAAGACAGATGTACTATTATGCTGCTTAGACCAGCATTTCAAATAGATTAATGAAAGGCTTGCTTGTGTCAGAAATGGGTGTGTAAACAGTACTCCGGATTCTGTCCTCACCCCAGGAAGCACTTTTACACAGCCAAATCAATATTATTGTCCCTTTTAGTGTGGAATGCATAAATACATGTCAGTTGTTACAATTGGTACATATTGGTTATGACTGCTACATATTCTTCCCCACAATCAGAAGCAATATATTTCTGAATACAAATCCTGGGGAAAAACAGCAGGAGGAGAGGATGCTCTCATTTCTCATTTTGGCTTTCCTAACAAGCATTTGGTTCTAATCCAGCATGGCTCATCTTAAAACTTCCTCACAAATCATATTTAGAACCTGCATATAACAATAAATTGTAGGAGAAATAGACATGCTATACATTTTTTAAAAAACTTCACTTGGTGCAGGTCAAAAGATAAAAATACAATATGGAATCAGTGTTCCTGATCTTGGTGTAACCAATAGATTATATCACTTATGTTGGAAAGCGGCTGACTCTTAAAATATCATCAGCACCACATCTAAAGAATTCTGCTGTTATTTATTTTTGTAGAATTCTTGAACCAAAGTAGGTCAAGAACAGCTCAGAATAAAAAAGGGTGTCTCAGTCTTCATTCTTTTCAAGTCCAGAACCGCCTTTTCTAAGCCATTCCTCCAACTATAGGTCAAAACATTTCATCATATATCCCATATGGCAAAAAATACATTTGAGGAATAAGGAAGAAGCTGAGCTACTTCTCCTCCTCTTTGCACAGGAGGCTGGAGGTCAAAAAAGAAAAAGGAATGACTAGAGGTTCAAACTACATGAGCCGAACCGATGGAACTTCCAATGGTCCTACTTTGGGGTATTTTTTAAGGATTCCAGTTTTGATTAGGGCAGCAATTTGGGTAAGATGACTATTTCTTTAATCTTTCTCCTCACACTGATGTCTTAATCCAACTCCATTTTGATACCATTGAATATTGAATGAGAAAGGCAAATTTATAGCATCTGCAGATCCCATTCTTAAACAGGCACATAATCAGTTTGTATCACCTAAGAAGTTAGGTCTCCAACTTTGGGGTTAGTGCTTGGATTATGAGGACATTTTTGGGGAATTATGACTGCTGGAATCAATGGAGGCTTGGGTGAATGGAGGCTTAACATTCTGCAAAATAGCTGCCATTGCAATGTGTCCATTTGTAAAAAAGAAATACCTGATAAAGGTAGAAGCCCTGAAAGCAAGGAAAGACACACTGGATGGAGGCCTGCAGATGTCAGTTATATTTTGTTTTGACTTTTCTTCTCTACACAAGCTATCAAACAAAGAAGAATTTAACAAGCTAAGCATTCCCAATCAGATCTGTCAGTACTGCAGGTTGTATGATTAAACACAATTATTATGAGTCTGGAAAGCATCCCAGAGAAGGTTAGAAAAATGGAGCTTGCTTAAGAGAGCAAATTAAGGGAGAATGGTGGCAGATTTCTCCACTCTAAATGTCTATGAAGAAGGAAATAAGAATAATGGAAAGAAGAGTTCAAGCTATAGCACACTAGTTTAGCTTGGGAATCACAAACAATGGGTCCCCCTTCCCCTATCTAGAAGAAAAAAATAACGGGAAAAGGAAAAAAGGGAGGTCTGGTATCTTCACTTTGGAAGACTTTGATGGTGCAAACACAATGAACTTGAATCTGCTATATATTCATTGTAGTTATTTATGCCCTTTTTTCTGCCACTGATACCTGGGATGCCTGATAAAACATGGGTTCTTTATGAATCAGCATCAGACTTCCTTTTGGCCATCATTATAAAGCTCCTTTGCTTGAAGTGGCTAGCCCACCCTGGGGCTTTTAAAAATATTTGATTTTATTGCACAGCAAAATGCTTTTCAAAAGCTTTGCTTTTATCTTCCAACTTAAAAAAATATCAAGCTCCATCATAGGCCTTTGAAGTGAGCTACCTGAATGAAACTGGTGACCTCAGAGAGATGGTAGATAGACAGCAGAACAAGCTTGCCTTTCACCTGCCCACCAGCCTCTTCCCTACACCCTTTATGTGCCACCAATATAAGTCTGAGATGAAAGACATTCTGGGCAGCTGGCCTGACCCCATTGCCTCCACTATCCCCACTTGATTGCACAGTGCTCGCTCAAAACAATTCAGCACTGTCAGTCCCACACAGGTGAATCCATGCCTTGGCACAAGACGAGGAATACCATGCATAGTCCAAGGGCTTTGTCATGGACTCTTGCCTGCTGGCAGCTCAGGCCGATTATGTCTCACATATTTTTGTAGCACATAAAGAAAGAGAGCTGGGAGCCTTGTGAAAGAAACATATAATGCTAGAAGGGAAGGCATAGTGAGAGAGACCCCAGGAATCCCAAAATAGAGGTAACTTTACCTAATAGATGGATTTATTGTATACAACTACAGCAAGCAGCACTTGCAGCTTAGAAGGTCTACTTCATTAGATAAGACTGCAGCTATGGAAAGGAAATGGCATATTTTCTCCTTTATCACAAGTAAAAAATAGTTTCATTTCTATCTAGAATTGAATAAGGAAAGAGCCCCATTTTTGAGTTTACCAATCCCATCTAGCAAATTTTTATAATTTTATAATTTTAATATAAATAATATAATACAAAATTTAAAATGTTAACTAAAATTTTATAGCAGAAGTCTGTTGAAGAATAGATAGGAGCTGCACTTACTTTCTAAAATATATAAGGTACCAGGATGTCTTTCTATCTTTTTTAAAAAAAACTCTGAAAGGTATTTGAATGGTAGAGGTTTCTTTCCATAATCTACTTCTTGGTAAGCTAGAAAAATGTGGAATAGACAACATCACCGCCAGATGGATTTGTAGCTGGCTGACAATCTGTACTCAACGAATAGTCCTTAATGGTACTACATCCACATTGAGAGAAGTAAAGCAGTGGGATACCATAAGGATCAGTAGAGGGTTCTAAAACCCGTTGATACTGGTTTGTGTGTGGGCGACACTTCTGTGTCGCCCACACACAAACTGCCACCGCTACTAGTTCACAGAACCGGGCCAACACCGGGAGCAACCCACCGCTGATAAGGATCCATTTTAGGCCCAGTACTCTTTAATATCTTCATAAATTACTTAGATGAGGGAATAGAAGGGGAACTCATCAAATTTGCAGATGACACCAAACTGGCAGGAATAGCCAACACCACAGAAGACAAGCTCAGGATCCAAAAAGATCTTGACAAACTTGAAACATGGGATCTATATAACAAAATGAATTTTAATGTGGAGAAAAACAAAGTTTTAAATTTAGGCAGGAGAAATCAAAGGTATAAGTATAGATTAGGCAAGACGTGGCTCAAAAACAGTAACTGTGAGAGGGACCTTGGAGTCCTAATGGATGATCACTTGAATATCAGCCAACAGTGTGCAGCAGCAGCCAAAAAAGCTACCGTATTTTTCGGAGTATAAGATGCACCTTTTTACCCCCAAAAAGAGGGTGAAAACTTGGGTGTGTCTTATACACCGAATGTAGCCACCCCAGCCACCCCCACCCTTTGGGCTCTGCCTGCCAACAATTTACCTCTTTGCAGCAAACAGGGCAAAGCACAAGAAGAGCACAAGAAGAGATGATCTGCCTCCCTACAGCTGACTGAGGCTTACAAGCCAGGTGGTAAAATGAAACTGAAACTAAGGTGGCTGTGATGAGACATATTGCTGGGAGATAAACTGCTGGCAATATTAGACTGCTAAAATTGCAAGATGGCAAGCTAGAGCTGCTGTGGCTCAAGAGATAGAGCTCTTGTCTCACAATCAGGAGGTTGTGAGTTCTATCCTAGGTACAGGCAGATTCTGTTAATATGTTATTTTGTTAAATGTTTTTAGAGTGTTCAAATTATTAGACTTATTTTTTAAAGACTGCTTTATTATTGTTCTAGACAACTTAACAAAATGAAGAAGCTTTTTAAAATAAATGCTTGCTCTGAAGAGGCCCAGTGCTATTGTATCTTCTTTTAAATAGCAGAGAATACTTCCAGAAAGCCACATCAATTTTAAAGATCTGTAAAAGTATAATCTGAAATGTCCTGTTTTAGTATTAAGTATTAGTATTAAGTATTAGTATTAAAATAAGCCAGCTGAGAAACCCTGACTTAATCATGTTTGGAGTAGATGTATTTAAATAATTAGGAGGAGTTAGTGTGATTACATGTAAGAAAACTTTCTGGGATTAATATACTGCCATAATGTACATTTCTCCAATTCTTTGCCATTTCTATGGGTCAGGCACACATGCACAGAAATACACAGCAAACAGTGTATATCATCTGTGCTGTTTGCTGTTTGGCAAATTGCTGGGAGGCAGAGGCCTTTTTTCCTTGTTTTCCTCCCCCAAAACTAAGGTGCGTCTTATACTTCGGTGCGTCTTATACTCCAAAAAATACGGTAATATAATCCTTGGTTGTAGAATAGAATAGAATGGAATGGAATAGAATAGAATAGAATAGAATTTTTTTATTGGCCAAGTGTGATTGGACACACAAGGAATTTGTCTTGGTGCATATGCTCTCACTGTACATAAAAGAAAATATACGTTCATCAAGAATCATAAGGTACAACACTTAATGATAGTCCGGGTACAAATAAGCAATCAAATCATATTAGGAACCAGTCAATATAAATCAAGGATACAAGGAACAAAGTTACAGTCATACAGTCATTAGAGGGAGGAGATGGGTGATGGGAACGATGAGAAGATTAATAGTAGTGCAGACTTAGTAAATAGTTTGACAGTGTTGAGGGAATTATTTGTTTAGCAGAGTGATGGAGTTCGGGAAAAAACTGTTCTTGTGTCTAGTTGTTCTGGTGTGCAGTGCTCTATAGCATAGTTTTGAGGGTAGGAGTTGAAACAGTTTGTGTCCAGGATGTGAGGTGTCTGCAAATATTTTCACAGCCCTCTTTTTGACTCGTGCAGTATAAACAGAGACATAGAATCAAGATCACATGAAGTATTAGTGCCACTTTATAAAATCCTTTATAAAGACCACACCTGGAATACTGCAACTAATTTTGGTCACCATACTACAAAAAAGATGTTGAGATGTTGGAAAAAGTTCAGAGAAGAGCAATTAAAATGACCAAAGGCCTGGAGACTAAAACATATGAAGAACGGCTGCAGGAATTGCATATGTCTAGTCTAATGAAAAGAAGGACTAGGGATGACATGATAGCAGTGTTCCAGTATCTGGGGGTCAACCTATTTTCCAAAGCACCAGAGAGTAGGACAAGAAACAATGGTTGGAAACTAATCAAAGAGAGAAGCAACCTGGAATTAAGGAGAAACTGCCTAACAGTTAGGACAATTAACCAGTGGAAAAGCTTGTCTCCAGAAATCGTGGATGCTCCATCACTGGAGGTTTTTAAGAAGAGACTAGACAGTCACATCTGAAATGGTATAGGTTCTCCTGCTTGAGCAGGGGATTGGACTAGAACACCTCCAAGGTCTCCTCCAACTCTGTTCTGTTTTGTTTTGTTTTGTTCTGTTCTATTCTTGGTACTACTTGTACCTTGTTCTGGAATTTGCTCTGCCATGACAAATTTGATCCCAGCAGGATTCATGAGAACTCATTTTTAAGTTCTGCTCATGTATTTCCTTTCACATAAGAATACTCTGAGATCCCATGACAGGAAAGCTGTGGTTCTGTAGTTTCAAGTATAGTATTGTCTTTTCCCCTCTGACAGCATCTTCTATATGTTTTTACATGTCCACATCCTAAAGATCTTCCAATCCATGCAGCACTTCTTGGGCGCCACCACACCCTTCCCAATCTGCGCAGCACCTCTTGTGCACTCCTTACACCATTGTGCACCCTTCCCAATGTTCCCATCAACCCTTGCCTCTCCTCTACTTCAGGAGGTTGCAATCCCATCTTGAAGCAAAATTCAAAGAACAACAAAGTTTCAGCAGTGTAACACTAGCCACTCCCATTTAGGCCCATCACCACCATTACTAAAATCATAAACTTTCAATAGCCAGAAATATCTTGGTCCATTTTAGCTGTCAGCCATAACTCTCACTTCCATTCTAATTCTCTCCCATTTCTAGTTTTGGGTCCAAGAGTTCCTCTGGTAATTTTAAGATTCTGACGCCAACTCTCTAATCTCAGTTCTTTTATCAGCGAGCCAGCACAAAGGATTTGTTAGAGACTCTATGCAGACATATGAACAACTTGGAAGAACCCATGGCTGAATGAAAGCTGGAACATGTATTGAAAAATGTATTAAGTTTGGCAAGATTAGTGGAAGCATTATTTATTTATTATTTATTAAATTTATATGCTACTCATCTCACTATCAAGCGGCTCTGGGTAGCTAACAATGTCATAAATAACAGTATAAAACAATTATGCTCGGACAAGGTGTAAAGAAGTTGATGGGAGTCAGGCAGTGGACAAATCTAATAAAATAAGTAAATAAGTTCCTGGAATACCCTCAGAAGAGCTGTGCAAATGGTGAGTGATTGTACATATAAGTTATATGACAAGCACATAAAACATTAATTAGAGGATGTTTGGAATATTTTTTGATTAAGCAACATGAATATAAAGCAACATGTTACTTATCTATTCACAGCCTGAGAATGAATTCCTCTTCTATGTCAATAGTCAGATATGAGTTGAGTACTTGTTATACTTTCCTTTCTCCAAAGAAACAATAGAATAGAATAGAATAGAATAGAATAGAATAGAATAGAATAGAATAGAATAGAATAGAATAGATTTTTTTATTGACCAAGTGTGATTGGACACACAAGAAATTTGTCTTGGTGCATATGCTCTCACTGTACATAAAAGAAAATATACATTAGTCAAGAATCATAAGGTACAACACTTAATGATAGTCCGGGTACAAATAAGCAATAAAATCATATTAGGAACCAGTCAATATAAATTGTAAGGCTACAAGCAACAAAGTTACAGTCATAACTTAGTAAATAGTTTGACAGTGTTGAGGAAATTATTTGTTTAGCAGAGTGATGGCGTTTGGGGAAAAACTGTTCTTGTGTCTAGTTGTTCTGGTGTGCAGTGCTCTATAACGTCGTTTTGAGGGTAGGAATTGAAACAGTTTGTGTCCAGGATGTGCGGTGTCTGTAAATATTTTCACAGCCCTCTTTTTGACTCGTGCAGTATACAGGTCTTCAATGGAAGGCAGGTTGGTAGCAATTGTTTTTTCTGCAGTTCTGATTATCCTCTGAAGTCTGTGTCTGTCTTGTTGGGTTGCAGAACCAAACCACACAGTTATAGAGGTGAAGATGACAGACTCAATAATTCCTCTGTAGGCTTCCGGTTTGGAGCGCGCCATCGCGGACGTCCCCTTGTCGGGCGCCTTTCCGATCTTCGTTAAAAGCCGCCAGAACAGCTGTCTGGCGGCTTTGAAATCTCTTCCCCGGGCAAAGGGGAGAGATGAGAGCTTGACAGGTGGGGTAGAGCCCCCCCAGCGCCCTAGGAGCCATCTGGTAGGGCGCGAAGGGAGAGCTCCCCATGCAGCCTGTCTCCAGCTCCGAAGATCAGGAAACCTCCGCTTTTGCGGAGCTAGATGTCGTGACCAGCCGCTGCTTCAAGAATGGGATTTATAATTACATTTAAACTACAGAAGCAGACAGAGAGAAACAGGCGTGAGATGGGCAAGTACTGAAACCTCTTTTTTCCTTTTTTTTCAACTCCTGGGCAAGCTTTCACTTCGGCAAGGGAACAAAGGAAACAAAGTAACAACATGGCGATTGAGAAGTGAAAGTGACTTTCGTTTTCCCAGAGGCTTTTTTTTTCTCTCTCTCTTATGGAAACTTTTAACTTGGAAAAATGGTTTTCTCTTTCTCTGTCTCCTAACCCTGGATTAAAGTTATAATTGAAATACTTTCAATAATAAAAGACTACCTGGTTTTTAAACTGGAAAGAATTTTAATCAGGCACCTGGCTTTCTTTCTTCTTTGTACTCTTTTGAAACACCATAATGGCTTCAAAATCTGGAAAGATTGTTTTGTCTAAAAGAAATGACTATCCATCTGGATATATTTCTAAAATGCAACTTAATACTGAGCTAACACCTCCACAGCCTTTGACACCTGAACATTTATTAAATAATTTAAAGATTATGAAACATGAACTTACTTTGGAATTTAATCAGAAAATAAGTGAGATAGACAAAAAAATGCAGGCTGCTTTGAAGAATATGAATCAACAACTCAGATTTGATGTGTTAGAGGTTTGCAAAGGTTTAGCAACAAATATTGAAGTTTTGGCAGAACGTATTGAAACAAATAAACAAGCTTTGGCAACCTCGGTGAATTACATAGATAAAATCCAAAATGATATTGCAAATTTTGAAAAAGAGGTCTTGATGACACAGTTCAGATCCATGGAAGTTGCTATAAGGGTCAGAGGTTTGAAAGAAGGATTATATGAAAATTTAAAAGGAAGGATGGTTGATGTATTGGATCAGGTGTCTGGAATTTCTAAAGTGGAATTGGCTACACAAATCGACAAAATATACAGAAAAAAACAAAAATGTTTGTACTTTATATTTAATATTTTGCTACTACTTATGTAATTCCGTACTAATAAAACTTTTTGAATAAAAAAAAATAATTCCTCTGTAGAACTGTATCAGCAGCTCCTTGGGCAGTTTGAGCTTTCTGAGTTGGCACAGAAAGAACATTCTTTGTTGTGCTTTTTTGATGACGTTTTTGATGTTAGGTGTCCATTTTAGATCTTGCCATATGATAGAACCTAGAAACTTGAAGGTCTCTACTGTTGATACTGTGTTGTCCAGTATTGTAAGAGGTGGAAGTATGGGCGGGTTTCTCCTAAAGTCTACCACCATTTCTACGGTTTTGAGTGTATTCAGTTCCAGATTGTTCCGGTCGCACCACAAGGTTAGTTGTTCAACCTCCCATCTGTATGTGGATTCATCATTGTCTCGAATGAGGCTGATCACTGTTGTGTCATCTACGAACTTCAGTAGTTTAACACATATAGTTCTATGTGATGCATATACAGCATTCCTCAAGAGAAAGATGGCTTAACAGAATCACTTTCCTTGCACATTAAGTAGATTATGATATTAAAATTACAACTTTTCCTTTTAATCTTGTTTGGCTTTTTTAATTCATAGGTACCAAGAATGATAGGAAGTGACAGCCAACCCATACAGAGGGCACCCGGTTGGGGAAAACTGAATTGGTTTATCTATGTTTAGTAGTAAATGCAATTTTGGTTCTGTTAGAAATTATTATACCCCCAGTTCTTAATTTGCTGCCATATTTTGTCTTGTCAAGAAAAGTTTTGTCCTCTTCTCATATAGAATGAAGAGCTTGCTGTTTCACAAAACCTGCCAATGAGACATTATGGCTGGGTATATTTGGGGCCCATGAGCAGATGATGGGACGGCGGGCAGTCCAGCACTTCCAAGGGAATATGCTGAGAATGCCTTTAACACAATGTGACAACTAATAGTTGACTGAGCAATTTTAATTGCAAGAGCTGCATACATACAACTAATTGGGGAGGGGTAAGATTTGGAGAGGCTTTCCACTAAGTTTAACAGAAATGTTGCTTTCAAGAAGCTGTCTCACAGGATTCTCAAACTGTTTGCTTCCTACTGTGCCAAAAAAAAAAAAAAAGCCATCGGCAGAAAATGGGGAGAAAAAGTGTTTCAGGATTTTAGAGGAAAAATGGTTTCAGAAACCCTGTGGGATGTGAGATGGAGAATGAGAATCTGGGAAGGAGGGGCATACATAGCCTGGGGAATCCAAACATGTGGAAAGAACTCTTGATTTCAAACTCAGGATAAGGGTCTTTAGAATTTCTTATTTTATTTACTGACAAGAAGAGCACCTTAAGCTTCTCTGTGTGTAGCCCATATAAAGCAGCTTCCTCGACATTCAATTATTTATTTATTTATTTATTTATTTATTTATTTATTTATTTATTTATTTATTTATTTATTTATTTATTTATTTATTTATTTATTTATTTATTTATTTATTTGTTTGTTCGATCTTATCTCCCTGGGGACTCAGGGTGGCATACAACAAAAAGATGAACAATCAACTTTAAAATAACAATAGAAAACAATAAAAAATACATATAAAAATTAAAAACATTTCTCATCATTCATACGCCTGCCAGAAGAGCCAGGTTTTAAATGCTTTACGGAAGGCCAGTAGGGTGGGGATAGTCCGGATCTCCGGTGGTAGTTGGTTCCAAAGAGAGGGAGCTCCCACAGAGAAAGCTCTCCCCCGTGGTCCTGCCAACTGGCATTGCTTGGTTGATGTGACCGGAGACTAATGGGCAACCAATGCAGCTGGCGAAGAACAGGTGTTACGTGGGTGTATCTTGGTACATCCACCACAGCTCACGCAGCTGCATTTTGCACCAATTGCAGTCTTCAGACACTCTTCAAGGGTAGCCCCATGTAGAGTGCATTACAGTAGTCCAGCCGGGAGGTGATGAAGGCATGAGTGACCATGAGCAATGCCTCCCTCTCCAAATAGGGTCGCAATTGGTACACCAGGCGAACCTGTGCAAAGGTCCCCCTAGCCACAGCTGCCAGATGTTGACTCAATTTGAGCTGTGGATCTAGCAGGACACCCAAATTGTGAACCTGTTCCGAGGGAGTTAATTTCTCTCCCCCAAGAACCAAGGAGGGACGATCGACATAGTCCTTAGGGAGCAATATCCATAGCCACTCGGTCTTGTCAGGATTGAGCTTGAGCCTGTTCCTACCCATCCAGACCCTAACATCGTCCAGGCACCGGCACATCACATCCACTGCTTCCCTGAACTGAGACGGGGTGGAGATGTACAACTGGGTATCATCAGCATACTGCTGGAACCTCACCCCATGTCGACGGATGATCTCACCCAACGGTTTCATGTAGATGTTAAACAAGAGAGGCGAGAGGACCGAGCCCTGCGGCACCCCACAAACCAGGGGCCTAGGGGACGACCTCTGTCCTCCTGCCAACACCGACTGCATCCTATCGGAGAGGTAGGAGGAGAATCACCATAATACGGTGCCGCTCACTCCCACCTCGCCGAGACGACGCAGAAGGATACCATGGTCAATGGTATCGAAAGCCACTGAGAGGTCAAGTAGCACCAAGATGGAGGAATGACCTCCATTCCAGGCTTGCCAGAGGTCATCCATCAGGGTGACCAAAGCAGTTTCCGTGCTGTAACCGGGCCTGAAACCCAATTGAAAGGGATCTAGATAATCAGTGTCATCCAATAACCGTAGGAGCTGGAGCGCCACCACTTTCTCCACAACCTTGCCCATAAAGGGTAGGTTGGAGACTGGATGAAAGTTCTTTAAATCCGCTGGGTCCAGGGAAGGGTTCTTGAGGAGGGGCCTCACCACCACAACTTTTTAGGGCTGCGGGACGGATCCCTCTCTCAAAGAAGCGTTGACCAACGCCTGGAGCCAGCTGCGTGAGACCTCCCTGCTGGCCGAGACCAGCCAGGAGGGGCATGGGTCCAACAAACAAGTGGAGGAGCTCATCGCTCCTATGGCCTTGTCTACATCATCAGGAGTAACCGGCTCAAATTCGTCCCATATAACAGGACTAAAACCTGTCCCTGTCATCTCAGCCTGCACTGCCCAATCGGGCAGTGCTTGTTTGTGCCTCCAAGTCAATTTCTGACTCCTGATGACTGCCTGGACAAGTTCCTACAGTTCTTAGCAAGATTTTGGAAGTGCTTTGCTCTTACCTGCTTCCTAGAGCTGAGAGAGAGAGTGATTGGCCAAGATCACTCTGCTGGCTTTGGGCTTTGGGCTAAAGGAGAGACTTGAACTTACAGTCTCCCAATTTGTAGCCTGGTGTTTTAACCATTACACCAAACTGGCTCTCCTATCCTATCCATTTTTCACTCTGAAAATGATAAATAAGAAGGAAATTCTGATGTTAATTTGCCCTAACACAGAGATACACAGAGACGGAATACTCATATGTATATTTCTTTAGAAATTGCTTATTTGACACCCATACATGGTAAGGTACACAAATAAATTTAAATACCTGAAAACTGGCAAGCTCTACACAGTGCCTGGTTTAAAATGTTAAAAGAAAAATTGAAATAGCGGGAGGATTTTGAACTGATTTTTTTTTTGCCATTGATCAGGAGCAAGGAAAAAACATATTTCGATATGAAATTCATATTGGCTCCATTTTTTTTCTCCATTAATAAAAGGTTGGTTGAGCAGACTTTGATTTTGAAAGCTAATTTTGGTTCGCTAATAATGGATTGCACCCATACAATCTTGCACAGCTCTGATTTTATTGTACAAACTTGTTGTTTAAAAAGTATTGTTCCTGATATTTATGCAGTAGCACATATTTTGACATTATTTATTTATTTATTTAATTTATTTATTTGTTTGTCAGACATGTACAAGATAGTAGATATTGGTATAAACATAAACATTAGCAAAGTAGGTACAGGCAAATTAGGCAATAGGACAGTAGGACATGGACGGTAGGCACAATGGTGCGCTTATGCACACCCCTTACAGACCTCTTAGGAATGGGGTGAGGTTGACTGTAGACAGTCTAAGGTTAAAGTTTTTGGGGTTTGGGGAAGAAACCACAGAGTCAGGTAGTGCATTCCAGGCATTGATCACTCTGTTGCTGAAGTCGTATTTTCTGCAGTCAAGTTTGGAGCGGTTTACATTAAGTTTGAATCCATTTTGTGCCGTGTATTGTTGCGGTTGAAGCTGAAGTAATCATTGATAGGTAGGACATTGTGGTAGATGATTTTATGAACTACATTTAAATCAGATCGAAGGCGACGAAGTTCTAAACTATCTAAGCCCAAAATTTCAAGTCTGGTGGAATAAGGTATTCTGTTGCGAGCAGAGGAGTGGAGGACTTTTCTTGTGAAATATTTTTTGACTCTCTTGATTGTATTGATGTCCGATATGCAGTGCGGGTTCCAGACAGGTGAGCTGTATTCAAGAATTGGTCTAGCAAATGTTTCGTATGCTCTGGTTAGCAGTGTAATGTTGCCAGAGAAGAAGCTACGCAAGATTAGATTAATAACTCTTAGTGCCTTTTTGGCAATGTTGTTACAGTGGGCTCTGGCACTTAGGTCATTAGATATGAGTACTCCAAGGTCCTTGACAGAGTGAGGGTCGTCTACAAGGTCATGTCCTTTAAGCTTGTATTTTATGTTCTGATTCTTTTTGCCAATGTGTAGGACAGAGCATTTATTGGTTGAGATTTGAATTTGCCAGTTGTCTGACCATTCTGATACATGGTCAAGGACTTTTTGAAGGGTGGCAGTATTGTCAGTGGTGTTAAATAGTTTAACATCGTCAGCAAAGAGAACGCAGTTGCTTATAATATGATCACAAAGGTCGTTTATGTAAAGTATGAATAGTGTTTGTCCTAGAACGCTGCCTTGAGGGACACCATTGTTGACAGGTGCAGGATTTGATAGGGCATTCCCTATTTTAACCACTTGTCTGTTTGACAGGAACGCAGTTATCCAATCATGAAGGGGACCAGAGATGCCATAAGTTACAGGGGTGGCCAAACCGTGGCGCATGCGCCAAACGTGGCGCATTGGATGATTACAAGTGGCGCATAGCATCCTTGCACCTACTTATTTTTTTTAAATAGGTGTCATAACTGAATCCATCTTAATATTTTCAACACCAAAGTGATCTCAGTTCAATTCGTACAGCCTTTGGTAATGTTCAACTTCTCGGTGTCTGAAACTTAGAATGGAACTTGTGAGATGTTACTTTAGGCGGGTTTACAAACATAGGAATATTTTTATCGGTGTTGCCATTGCGCGTTCCTGCTCAAACAATCGCAAACACCGCGCACTAGCAACACATCATATGTTTGAGTCATTCATAAAAGACTCAAGGTGATGGCCAAGAAAACATCAAGCTATTCAGAGAGGTGAAATACCAATTGGATTACAAATTGCTTTCCAAGCAGGAATTCTATGGACAAAATAAATTGTAAAGTTTTAAAAAAGTCAAAACTTTAAGTGTATCACTTCAGGGAACTTAAAGTAAAATAAATTGATGCATGTTAGGTTTAAAAAATGCTAAGTTTAGCTGTATAGAAGAAGGCCCTGAACTGGTAGAGACTAACAAACTGGTTGGATAAGAAAAGAATTGCTGTCTAACCAGTGGGATGGTTGACAAACATTTGGAGAACTGGGTTATTTACAAATTGTAGTAAAATAAAATAGAAATAAAACAATCTATGTATTAAGTTCTAAACAATTAGAAATAGGTCTGCTTATGATAATTCAATCTGAATATGGTAGATTATTCTACCACTATCAATGAACCCCTGAAATGTTTAAAAGTTGTGGCTTCTGCTAAAGAAGTCATAATTCTAACAAAGAATACCAGACTATCTAAAAATGATTCTTGGTTCTGTCTTTCAACTGCAGTTGCAAAAATGTTTTAATGGAAGCCAGGATGCTGAATCCAAATCTAAATATGTACTATAGCAAGGCCAAGCATATTAGAATAGAAAGCTACATACATATATCTTCCTCCACTCTTTCCCAGTCTATAGATATACAGTGACAATGCCATCTGGTCATTCCAAGAGGTCTCCCATATAATGCCACCAAAATGCAATAGTATAAATAGTCTGTGGTTATTTTTTCTGCTTTATTTATTTCTATATGCATGACTAAAATGAAGAACAAGCCCTTAAGACCTGCAGTGCCTTTAGACGTGCATTCTATTTTCTAAAACCCATCTTGGCATTTCAACACTGCCTCTCTTAGGCTATCATTGTATCACTGGCCATACTTCCTGGAGATCCTGGAGATTTAATCATAACCATCATGGCATTGTCCTATCCTGTAATGGGCCACATAATTACCACATGGAATTGTACTCTAGAACTACCACATGGATTGTACTCTTAACAGTCTAAATTCCAGCAAAATTTATACAGGAACACCAAACTTTCTCTCCCAATAGACACCTGTTAAATGGAGGATCCTTGGCTTGTTTCAATGCAATTCCTCTCACTATGAAGGGTTGGTATGGGTGGGGCTGGGCTGGGCTGGGCTGGGCCAAGCAGGAGCTCAAGACACCTTTCTTCATCCCTACCCATGTGGCAGAACAGCAGGGAGCTAATGAGAAGCAAGGTGTGAAGCTGGAGCCTCTCTTGCAATTACAGGTATTGCAGGCTGCCAAGCAGCTGAGTGTGGTCAGCAGAAGGGCAGCTGTCTTGGCAGACTTAGCACCTGGGAAGTAATAATGAGGTTATCACCGCCCTGCTGGTTGATGGTCCTCTTCAACCATTGCTTGCTCAGTTTTCTCAGCTCCAATATTGAGCCAAGGTGACAGGAAACTCTCCTCAAGAAGAAAGTTTCTGCTTCCCCTGAATGTTGGCAAGAAACATTGTAAGCATTGTTACTTGTACCTTGCTTCTGAATGCTAAGACACTTCAGGGATCATAGAATGGCATTGTAAATATCCACAGAAGAGGAACAAGGAAGGGGGCAAGGGGCAAACATTGGTCATAATGTTTCAATATAAACTTTGACCATAATGAGAGAAAGAGCCAGTTTGATGTAGTGGTGAAGGTGCTGGCCTTGAAATCAGGAAACCGAGTTCTAGCTCTATTGTAGGCATGAAAGCTGGCTGGGTGACTTTAGATCATTCCCTTTCTCCCACCTCACCTCACCTCACAGGTTTGTGAGGGAAATATCTGCAGCAGCCACCTTGACTTATATATATTTTAAAAGATGGGATAATAGTAATAATAATTGGCTAAGAGCAGGAAAAGTGAAGAAAGAGACAGAAGGCCTAATTATGGCTGCACAAGACCAAGCCTTAAGAACAAATGCATACAAAACCAGAATTCAGAAGACAGCAACAGACAACAAATGCCATACCTGCAAAGAAACTGATGAAGAGGTGGACTCAGGGGTGGGATTCAAAAATTTTAGCAACTGGTTCTCTACCCAGTTGCTGGGTGGGCGTGGCCATGGTGGGTGTGGCCTACTCAGCCTCCTGCACCATGGCATGGGGGGTATTTTCACTCTCCCCAGGCTCTGGAGGCTTTCCTCAACCCTCCGGGAGGGTGAAAACGGCCTCCCCCAGGCTCTGGAGGCCCTCCAGAGGCCAGAAATGGGCCTGTTTCCGGACTTCTGGAAGTTTTGAGAGGCCCATTTTTCACCCTCCCCAGGCTCCAGAAGCTTTCCTCGAGCCTTCAGGAGGGCGAAAATGCCTCCCCCGGGCTCTGGAGGCCCTCTGGTGGCCAGAAATGGGCCCATTTCCGGACTTCCAGAACCTCTGGGAGGCCAGTTTTTCGCCCTCCCAGAGCCTCTGCGTGGGCCCTGCACTTACATGGCATCCAAAATGGGCCATGTAGAGACTCCTGGGAGGGGCAGGGCAGGGTGGGAGGGGCCAGCCAGTCCTTGCAACTACCGGTTCGGTGAACCAGATGTAAAATTAGCATCTGGTTCACCCGAACCAGTCTGAACCGGCTGAATCCTATCCCTGAGTGGACTACCTAGTTAACTGCTGCAATAAGATGACACAGACTGACTACAAACAACAGCATGACAAAGCACCCTCTGGTTCTTTCCATTTTCAATTTATAACCACAGAGGTAGGAATGATAGTAAAACTATTCTGTTTTCTACATCTACCCAACTAAAAAAGATCAATTAAAGGAATTTAGTTTTAAAACAATATTTTAAAATTCCCTTAACAAATAATGGAAGTAATGCATATGCATAACTCTGAGCACAGCAAAAAGCTAAAAACAGCCTATCCTTCTATCTCCCCCATCATCAGAACTGATGAAGCTTCTTGGATGAGAAATGAAATGTTTTCTTCTTCTTCTTCCTCAAGGAAAAAACAGTCCAGCTGACTTTTGAAAAAGAATCAGTTATGACCTGGATGAGTGAGAATCTCCACAGACTTTCTTTTTTAAAAAATAGTTTTTATTAAACATTTTCAACATTAAAAAACAAAACACAAATTTTCACTCATTACAGCATTTCTATATCGGTATCAATATCACCCATCACATTCGTAAATTCTATAATTTCTATATTTCTATAATTCACTATCCTATGTTATACAATCATTTAGATTATATTACCAGTAATATTTACATATCATCAAGTCATTCAGGAGTTGGGCGGCATAGAAATGTAAATAAAATAAATAAATAAATAAAATCAATATTCTAATATTCTTATACAGTTATTGTATTCCTATATTCTAGCTAGGTATACCATCTACTCCAAACTTGATAGTACTCCGATTCTTCTCTCTCTTTTAACTCCATAATCAAACTATCCATCTCTCCGCACTCAAGTATCTTTCTTATAATCATTGCCTCTGAAGGAATATCAGACTGTTTCCAATTTTGCGTGAGAACGATTCTAGTTGCAGTTAGTATATGTAATATTGAGCGTTTTTATCCATTTTTGCCTCTAGACTACCTAAAATAGTTCTGGCTTCATTTCAATCTTTTGTTCAGTAATTTCTTCCAGCCAATCCCTTATTTTATGCCAATACTTCCTAGCTTTAGGGCAGGTCCACCACATATGATAGAACCTACCCTGTTTATAACCACATCTCCAGCATTCGGGTGAACAGTTTGGGAACATTTTGGCCAATCTCGCTGGGGGTAAATGCCAATGATAAAACATTTTGTAGAGGTTTTCCTTATAAGCTGCCAACATCGTTAATTTATAGTTTTTTCCCCATAATTTCTCCCAATGGTCTAATTCAATACTATATCCAAAATTTCTAGCCCAACTTATCATCGTCTCCTTCACGGTTTATTCTTCCATTTTGAATCTTAGGAATAAGTTGTATGCTTTAGTGATCATTCCCCCCCATCCCCAGCAATATTTTATCCAGTTCCAATTGTTTTTCATAAGTACCGTACTGTTCTACATCTTTTTTATATCTTGTCTTGATTTAGAGATAGGGCCACCAATCAATCTTTATTTTGATCTTTTAGTTCCTGATCCGATTTTAATTCTCCTTGTTCATCTAATAATTCGGTGTATCTCACCATCTTGTTTAAGTCTAATATGTTTGGGTAGATCATTCCCTTCATTGTTGACAGCCAAATTGGATTTTTTGTATAATGGTTCTTCTTAATTTTTTCCCAGATACTTATCAATGCATCTCTCACTAAGTGCCTCTGAAAATATGAGTGAGTTTTGTTTTTCCCCTCCCAGAGGAATATGTGCCAGCCGAGTTGGAGATCGTGGCCCTCTAATGTTAATACCCTTTTATTGTTCAATTGAATCCAATCTTTAAGTCACGTCATGGCTGCCACGTGATAGTAAAGTTCCCAGTCCGGGAAACCAAAACTCCCTTTGTTTCTAGAATCTTGCAAGAGTTTAAGTTTTATTTGGACTTTTTTCCCCAACCAAATAAATGTTATTATTTTATTTAATTGTTCAAAAAAAAATTCCCTAACTTTATTGGTACCATTTGGAAGAGATACAAAAATTTAGGTAATATATTCATTTCTATTGTAGAGATTCTGCCAACTAGTGATATTTGTAAAAACAAGCCCCACCCACCACGAATTCCCCACCCTGAACCACTCAAACATCCATACAACAGACCAAGCAATACTATCCAACAGCTCACTGATGGTGACCCTTTAATTCATTATTAAGTGCAATTATAGCTCTGGGATAAAAACTATTCAGAAAGCATGTGGTCCGAGTTTTAATGGTTCTGTATCTTCTGCCAGAAGGCAACAGTCCAAGAAGATTGTAAGCAGGATGAGAAGAATCTCTGAGAATATTGTGCAACTTCCTAGAACAGCGAGATGCGAAGATATTGTCCAGGGCTGGTAACTGGAGCCCAATGATATTCTGGACAGTTGTAATGATTCGCTGTAGATCTTTTTTGTCTGCTGCAGAGCTGCTCCCATACCATGCTAGAATACCATATGTCAGGACACTCTCAATGGTGCTATGATAGTAGGACAACAGTAGATGCTGAGATAGATTTATCTTCCTGAGCATTCTCAGGAAGTACAACCTCTTCTGAGCCTTCTTCACAAGCATGTTAACATTCATAGTCCATGAGAGGTCCTCTGAGATATAAGTACCCAGAAATTTAAAACTACTAACCCTCGCCACCTCCTCGCCATCTATGTGCAATGGTAAATGTGCATCTCTCTTTCTCCTAAAGTCAATTATCAGTTCTTTGGTTTTTTTGGTGTTAAGTATAAGATTATTCTCTTTGCACCATGATATCAGCCCTTGTACTTCCTTCATTGTTCTTATTAATGAGCCCCACCACTGTCATATCGTCTGCAAACTTAATAATTGCGTTGGTATTATACAATGGGGTGCAGTCATATGTATACAAGGAATATAGAAAAGGGCTTAGCACACATCCCTGGGGGGCTACTGTGCTTAATGTCAGAATGGAAGAATGATGAGATCCCATCCTTACTGACTGTGGCCTATCTGTCAAAAAATCCTTTATCCACAAACATATCCTCTGATTTATACCCAAATTGGACATTTTAAGAAACAACCTATTGGGTAGAATGGTGTTAAAGGCAGAGCTATAATCCACAAATAACAGCCTTACATAAGTTCCCTGTTGTTCCAAATGATTCAATACAGTATGAATAACAATAGACATAGCATCATCAGTTGATCTATTGCTCCTATATGCAAATTGATATGGGTACAAAGTAGATGGAAGACCAGCCTTAATATAGTTCAACACCAGTCTCTCAAAACATTTCATGGCAACAGATGTCAAAGCTACTGGTCTATAATCATTAAGGGATACCACTGCTGTCTGCTTGGGGACTGGCACTATAATGGATGTCTTCAGGCAGGTAGGGATAGAGCACCGCAACAGGGATAGATTGAAAATATCCGTGAACACTCCAGCTAGCTCTGCAGCACAGTCCCTAACAACTCGTCCCTTGATTCCATCAGGCCCAGCTGCCTTCCGGATATTAACATTCTGGAAAGCGCGTCTCACATCAGATATCTGCAGTAGAAGTGGTTGTCTATCAGTGGTAGATGTTAGTGATGTGCTATTAGTGGTGAATGCTGGAGTGATGGTCGTTCCTGTTTCCACCTCAAAACAACTGAAGAATTGATTTAGCTGCTCAGCCAAAGAATCACTACCACTGGACAAGCTATTTTTATTTCTCTGCCCCATGATTTGTCTCAGGCCTTGCCATACCCGATGAGAGTCTGAGTTCTCAAAAAGCTGTTCAATCCTCCATCCGTATGTAGCTTTAGCGTCCCTGATAGCCTTTTTCAATTTAGCTCTTGCCTCACTATACTGTAGTGCATCACCAGAATGGAAAGCAGTATTTTTAGCTTTCAATAAAATACGCACTTCTCTATTCATCCAGGGCTTGTTGTTAGAAAACACCCGTACTTGTCTGGTGGTAGTGACAACATCAATACAGCTTTTGATATAAAACAGTACTGCTGAAGTGTAATTGTCAATATTGTCCTCCTCAAACAGTGCCCAGTCAGTGCTCCCAAAGCAATCTTGAAGTTGCTCCAATGCACCCGCTGGCCACACCTGTATTTCTCTAATCAATGGTCTACTTCTCTTGACACGAGGTCTATATGATGGAATCAAGAACAGAGATATATGATCTGATTGCCCCAGGTGGGGTATAGGCATACAGGCATAGTCCTGTATCCATGCATGATGTTACTATATACCTGATCCAAGGTATTTCCCCCCTAGTGGGACAGTCTACATACTGATAGAACTTAGGGAGGACAATCTTCAAATTAATTTGATTAAAACCACCTGCAAGCACCAGCACTCCATCTGGGTAGGCCTGTTGCTGTTTATTAATAGCAGTTAACAGGTAACTTGTGGCTGTAGTCGTATTAGCATTAGGAGGTATATATACTGCAGTTATTATTACAGTATTAAACTCACGAGGCAGATAAAAGGGGCAGTATTTCACTGCCAAATACTTCAAATCAGGAGAACAGTGAGTATCCATGATTTTAACATTTGTGCTCCAATTGTTATTTATGTAAACACAATGGTTCTATCAGCTCGATAAACTGAACATCCTTGTAATTCGATAGCCTCCCCTGGAATGGTAGGGTCAAGCCACGTCTCTGTAAAAACCATAACACAGCAGTCCCGAATGTTTTTCTGCAGAGAGATAGTAAACTCCAACTCCTCAATCTTATTAAAAAGAGATCTTACGTTTGAAACAAAAAGAGTTGGCAGTGCAGGCTTGTAAGGATTTTTTCCTAATCTTACACGTAGTCCAGCTCTGCAGCCCTATTTCTGCTTGCATTGCCTTCGTCTCCTCCGTTTCCTTTGCTCTTTAGCAGGGAGAGTAATTCCCGGGGTCAATCTAACCAGTTGAGCTGGAATGTTGTAACTTGAGACTCCCGGTTCAAGAATGCAGCCTTCTCTACCTTCTCTGCCAATAATGAATAACTCTTGTCGGCTGTAAACTGCTTGTGCCTGAACGTACAGAGCACTCACTAAAAAATACACAAACAATAAATTAACTAAAAGATACTGGTCTCTTGAGCGTCAAGCCGCTGCATATGCATGCGCCGCCATATTGATGACATTGACTTCCCTTTCCCTTTAGTTATACTAAAATCCTTTGTTGTTTCCCCATTTAGTATTACTTTTGCCGATTGGTTGGAGTAAATCGTCCTAATCATTCCCATAAATTTCCCCCCAAAATTCATAATATTTAATTGATTAATAAGAAAATTCCAATTTAGGTTATCGAAGGCTTTTTGGGCATCAACAAATATCAACGCCGCTTGCTTTCCTGGATGCTCCTCGTAATACTCCAATATATTCATTATATTCCGAGTGTTGTTTCTTATATGCCTATTGGGTAAAAACCCATTTTGGTCCAAATGAATAATTTCGTTTATTTTTTTTTAACTCAGCCATTATTTTGACAAATATTTTATAGTCGGCATTCAGCAGCGAGATTGGCCTATAGTTTTTAATTTACTGTTTGTCTGTATCATCTTTTGGAATAAGCATTATTAATGCCTCTGTCCATGACGTTGGTAGTTTTGCCTGTTCTAATGCTTCATTATAGACATCCAGTAATAATAACTCCAATGGCTCTTGTATTTCTTTATAGAACTCTGTGGGAATTCCATCTGGTCCTGGGGTTTGATTGTTTTTTGTTTTTTGATTGCCACCTTCATCTCTGTCATCGTAATTTTATCATTTAACAATTCTTTTGTTGTGTCCGGTAATAAGGGGAGACATCTCTCATTTAAATACTTTTTAATATCTTCTTCCTCTATCTTCTCCTGATTATACAACATTTTAAAGAATTTTTGGGCGATACTCTTTTTCTCTTCCATCTGATAATATATATTCCCCTCTTCATCTTGTAATTGTTGTATTAATTTTTTTCCCTTCGTCTTCTTTAATTTGTAGACCAGCCATCTCCCTGGTTTATTCACATGTTCAAAGAAATTCTGTCTCATCCATGTGAGTTTTGGGGCCATTTCCTCCTGTGAGATTAAATTTATTTTGTGTATAATCATTTCTTTTTCTCTTTTAATTTTCTCATTTTGGATGTTTTGCATCCTAAATTCCAATTCTTCTAATTTCTCCTGTAATTCTGTTTGTTGTTTCTTTTTTTCTTTATTCTTATTGGGACCCGACCCCTTTCCGCTGAGTGTGGAAATAGAAGTGGAGTGGGTCCAGGCTCGGTTCCCTGGCTCAGTGTGGATGGTATGTATGGCCTGTAGGGAGGGAGGAGGACCAGCAGGGAGGGGATCTCTGGGGGAGTGGAGAGCCGGAATATTTCAGTCATGATAGGGAGAGGTAGGTATAGCGGGAGCAGAGGAGTGGGCCACTCTCGGAGAATAAGACATCGCTGTTTACAAGCGATCCCTTGTTCCAGCCCCTCCGATGTGGTTCCATCTTGCTCAACCCGAATACCTGGTGACCGGGGTTTTCAGGGCCCTGGGCTCAAGCTGATGCTGTTGAATGCCAGGTCAATTTTCAAGAAAGCCCCCCTGATACGTGATTTAATCACCGACGAGGGGGTGGACCTGGCATGCATAACTGAGACCTGGCTGGGCCAGGAGGGGGGAGTTGCCCACTCTGAGGTATGCCCAGATGTGTTCTCAGTTCTGCATCAGCCACGACCCCAGGGAAGGGGGGAGGAGTGGCTATTATAGCGCACCGGAATCTGCATCCTCATAGGAGCCCTGCCCCGGAGATTGTCGGGTGTGAGACTCTCCTTCTGAAGTTGGACTTAGGGGTTCAGGTGGGCCTTTTGTTAGCGTACCTGCCTCCCAGCTACATTACTTTTTTTTTATTCAAAAAGTTTTATTAGTACAAAGTACAAGCATTTTTATCAATTTTCTCCCCCCCATCCCCCCTACCCACAACCCACTCCCTCCCCTCCCCCCCGGACTTCCCAGAAAAAGTACAGGGCATAGTATTCAATAACATAAATTTAAATTAAATTAAAATAACTTCTTAGATCCCTCATTTTATCGGCATCTTTAACTCCAGATTAAAACTATTCAAAATATTAAAAATTAAAGAGAGAGTAAACAAGTGAAGAACAAAAATAAGCAAAATAACAAATAAAAAAGAAACAAAGATGAACCTCATACACTAAACTTAGTCATAACTCAAACATTATTAATAGCATAATTTTACAATATACCAAAGTATTAACTTCCCAATATTTAATATATATATATATACATATCAATAATAATTGGCTAACCCCTTATATTTCAACACCCTTAAACTTAGTTAAAATCCACCCACTTATTAATAACATAATATTATATATATAACATTTCCTCTGAACCTCAAACCGTAAAATACACCTTCATAACAATATTCCTATACCTTAAGGTATCGCCTCAGAGTATATATTATCTACTATACTAAAAATAGTAACCAAAATATATAATAATAATAATAAAAAGAATAAACACCAACTCTTTATACCTCTAAATTTTTAAACTTAATCCCTATATCCTCAAAATAATGATACCAAAATATTACACTATATCCAATTTATAACTTCAAAATATTTGATATGAAAATACCATCAATAAGCAATATTAATATTTCAGGTCCCCAAATTATTGATAACGAAATATTTATAACTCCAAAATATATAATATATATCTAAAAAACAATCTAGAAATAAAATATAATACCAATAATAGACAATATTAATACAACATATATATATAAAAAATGATTACAATTGTTCATCTTTCCAACCATCCTATAAATTTCAACACCATCTGTCCTTTGGCCATTTCCAATCTGTCGCTTCAGCTGTCATCTGATCCCATTCCTCCGTCTCCTTATCCACGTCATAAACATCTGTCTGGCTCTGCCACTCTTTTGGTATCATCGAAATTATTTCCTCTTGATCACATATATCCGGATTTCCCTTCTCCTCCCTTATTTCCATGCCTTTTTCCACTGGAATTTTAGAAATATCAGCCTTTAAAACATTGATGTAGAATTCTGTAGCTTTCTTTATTGTATTTAGTCCATATCTTTTTCCCAAGAATTTTACAGTTACTCCTGTTGGTACATTCCATTTATATTGTAGATTTTGTATTTTTAATTCCTGAACCAAAAACGAATATTCTCTTCTATCTTTAAGGATCTTGGCAGGGATTTCTTTCCATATCTTTATTTCTTGACCATTTGCCTGAAGATTTTTATTATAAGTCGCCTGTATAATTCTGTTTCGCAAAGCTCTGGTAGTGAAGTATATTACAATATCCCTTGGCAAGTGGTTTTGTTTTGCATACCAAGAATTGATTCTGTATACTTTATCGATTTTTGTAGCCAATTCATCTTTAGACAATCCAGACACCTGTTCCAGTGCCTCTGTCATTCTTTCTTTCAGATTTTCAAATTTTTTTTCTTTCAAGCCCCTGACTCTTATAGCAAATTTCATCTCTTGAAATTGAGAGATCATCGCTTCTTTTTCCAATTTTAATATATCATTTTGAACCTTGGTTATATATTCTTCTGAAATTGTTATATTTTGCTTATTTTTTTCCAAATCCTTCTCCAAAATTTCCATATTCACTGCTAATCCTTTGCAAACTTTCACCACATCCACTCTCAATTGTAAATTCATCTTCTCCATAGCAGCCTGCATCTTTTTTTCTATCTCAGCAAGTTTTGAATTAAATTCTAAAATTAACTCATTTTTCAAAAGTTTCAGGGTATTAAAAAAAGTCTCAGGTGTTAAAGAATCAGGCATAGGTTGTTTCTTTAAAATATGATCAAAAGAGTACTCAGTTCTTTTATTCACTACAGTCTTTTCAAGTTTAGAAGCCATTTCAATATTTTCAAAAAAAAAGACAAAGAAGAGAGGAAGAGGAAACCCAGATCTTTAGTTAAAAAAGAAAATTCTTTTCCAAGTCCAGAGCCATTTAGATTTTTCCTTCTATAAAACTATAACTTAATTCCAAAGAAGAGAAAAAAAAAGGGAAAAAAAATCATCCTTCAAATCAAAGGTTTCCAGAGGAAAGGGCTGGTAACAAAGCAAAAATAACTTTCTCTTTTACACCACAGTTGCCAATCGCCATCTTGTTGCCACTCCTTATTAAGTTACTTTGTTTCTTCCATCTTAAAAACCCAGGAATGGAGTTAAAGTACAAACTATTACCTCCAGGACTCCTGTCTTCTTCTGGCTGCTCTCTGTATTTTTAAAATAATTGTACCTCCTTTAAAGCAGCAGCGGTGGTCGCGGCATCTTGCTCCGCTTTAAAAGCGGAAGCTTCCAATCTTCCGGAGCAGCTGACAGGCTACCTGGGGAGCCCTTACCCTACGCGCCCTAAGTTGGTTTTTAGGGCACTAGGAGGGCTCTACCCCACCTGTCTCGCTCTCATCTCTCCCCTTCGCCTGGGGAGAGATTTTCAAGCCGCCAGACAGCTGTTCTGGCGGCTTTTACAGAAGATCGGAGGTGCACCCTGCAAAGAGCGCCAGCCATGCCGTCGGAGCCGGAACCGGAAGCCCCAGCTGCATTACTAAGGCCCTGCCTGGGCTGCTCAAGGCAGTAGCGGGCTTGGCGGTGGAGTTCCCCAGGCTTATGGTGCTGGGGACTTTAACCTGCCTTCGGCCGGCGAAACCTCGGATGCAGCCCAGGAGTTCATGGATACCATGACAACCATGGACCTGACCCAAGTAATCCAGGGTCCGACTCATGAGGGAGGTCACATGCTTGACCTAGTATTTCTCTCGGGGCAGTGGAGAGATGATCTGAAGTTAGGGGATATAGTCTTCTCCCCGTTGTCATTGTCAGATCATTTCCTATTGAGGTTGGATTTCAGAGCCCCACTCCTCCCCCGCAGGAAGGCGGGACCGATTAGGTGGTTCCGCCCCAGGCACCTAATGGAGCCGGAAGGATTCCAGAGGGAACTTGGGGAGATACCTGAAACTCCAGTCCACAATTCATCTGAGTCCCTGGTGGCTGCCTGGAACAACGCGACATCAGGGGCTTTAGATCGGATTGCACCTTTGTGACCTCTCCGTGGCAGTGGATCCCGGAAAGCTCCCTGGTTTACCGAGGAGCTCCGGGAGATGAAATGCCACAAGAGACGTCTGGAGCGACGCTGGAGAGCCAGTAAGGCAGAATTTGACCGAACACTACTAAGAACTTTTATTAAGTCTTACCTAGTGGCGATAGGGGCGGCAAAACATTTACATTTTTCTCCTCTTATTGCATCCGCAGACTCTCGCCCAGCCGCCTTGTTTAGGGTGACATGCCACCTCCTTGCAAAAGGGGGTGGCGAGGAACACTTGCAGGGCAGAGCTGAGGAATTTGCAGTTTCTGACAGATAAAGTCACTCAGATCCGGTCGAACCTGGACTCTGGCTGGACAGGGCCAGTTGAGTTGACAGGGGCGAGTCTTAGTCCAGTTTTATGGGACAAGTTTGAGCCAGTAACTCCTGATGATGTGGACAAGGCTGTGGGAGCGATGAGCTCTTCCACCTGTTTATTGGACCCCTGTCCCTCCTGGCTGGTTTTGGCCAGCAGGGAGGTTTCACGTAGCTGGATCCAGGTGGTGATCAACGCTTCTCTTGGGGAGGGATCCATACCGCAGCCCTTAAAGGTTGCGGTGGTGAGACCCCTCCTTAAGAGGCCTTCCCTGGACTCAGCGGACTTAAAGAACTTTCGTCCTGTCTCCAACTTGCCTTTTTTGGATAAAGTTGTTGAGAAGGTAGTGACTCTCCAGCTTCTTCGGCTATTGGAGGAAACTGATTATCTGGATTCCTTTCAATCAGGTTTCAGGCGCGGCTACAGCACGGAAACTGCCTTGGTCGCCCTGATGGATGATCTCTGGCGAGCCCGTGATGGGGGTTACTCTTCCATCCTGGTGCTACTTGACCTCTCAGTGGCTTTCGATACCATCGACCATGGTATCCTTCTGCACCGACTTGGCGGGCTAGGAGTGGGAGGCATCATTTTGGGTTGGTTCTCCTCTTACCTCGCCGATAGGTCGCAGTCGGTGTTGACAGGAGGGCAGAGATCGTCTCCTAGACCCCTGACTTGTGGGGTCCCTCAGGGTTCGGTCCTCTCGCCCATCCTGTTTAACATTTACATGAAACCGTTGGGGGAGATAATTTGTTGACATGGGGTGAGATTTCAACAGTACGCTGATGACACCCAGCTGTACATCTCCATCCCGTCGCAATTCAGGGAGGCAGTGGATGTGATGTGCCATTGCCTGGATGATGTTAGGATCTGGATGGGAAGGAACAGGCTCAGGCTCAACCCTGACAAGACTGAGTGGCTGTGCTCTGTCTCCTGATTTTGGAAAGTAAAAAACCCTCTGTCTCTCACACTGGAAAGAATTTTATCTAGAGTTACGGCTTTTCTCTATACTTCTCTGGAAATATAAAAATGGTTTCAAGTTTGGAAAGATTGGTTTTTTTTTTCTTCTGGCTTCTCTCTTGTGGAAATTTTGAAAACTGACTTTTACTCTTTGTTCCGTGACTTTGGATTATAACAGCAACTGATAATTTTACTAAAATAAATAAATTATAAAAGACTATTTGCCCTGGAAATTGCAAGGTTTTTTTTAAAAAGATTTGGCCCTCCTTTGCACTTCTTTGGAATTATAATAAAGAAGAAGTGAAAGTTATTTGTGTTTTGCTTGTGGTCTCTGGATTTTGGGAAACTTTTGAACTTGAAAACTGGTTTTTATTTTTGATTCTTAATTTTGGATTATAAAACAATTGATAGAGATTTGGCATTTTCAGTGTAATTTTTTGGAACTACAACAATGGCTTCAAAGTCTGGAACGATTGCCTTGAATAAAAGGCCTATTTATCCCTCTGCTTATACTTCTAAAATGCAACTTGCTACTGAGTCAACACCTCCACAAGCTTTGACATCGGAAAATTTATTAAATACTCTAAAGATTATGAAACAAGACTTAATTTTGGAATTTAATCAAAAAATTACTGAAATAGAAAAGAAAATGCAGGATGCTTTAAAGAATATGGAAAAGCAGCTATGGATGGATATGTTAGAGGTTTGCAAAGGTTTAGCAACAAATGTTGATTTTTTGGAGAACTGTATTGAAACAAATAAACAAGCGTTGGCAACCTCGGTGGAATATATAAACAAATTTCAAAAGGACATCGCAAATTTTGAAACAGAGGTGTTGATGTCACAGTTCAGAAGAATGCAATTTGCTATTAGAGTAAGAGGGTTGAAGGAAGGTTTATATGATGATTTGAAAGGAAGAATGATTGAGGCCTTGGTACAGGTTTCTGGAATTTCTAAAGATGAGTTGGCTACACAAATTGAAAAGATATACAGGGTCAACTCGTGGCACGCAAAACAAAAACATTTACCAAGGGACATTGTTATATATTTTACCACAAGAGTCTTACGGAACAGAATTATTCAGGCGACGTTTAAGAACAATCTTCAGGTGAATGGTCAGGAACTGAGGATATGGAAAGAAATTCCCTCTAAAATGCTTAAAGCTAGAAAAGAATTTACTTTTTTGATTGATGAACTTAAAAGATTGAATTTACAATATAAATGGGAAGCACCAACAGGAGTAACGGTGAAATTTTTGGAGAAAAGATACCGGCTGAATACGATAAACAAAGCTACCAAATTTTATGTTAATATTTTAAAGGCTGATATATCTAAAATTCCAGAAGAAAGACGTATGAATGTAGAAGAGGACAAGGAGGAAAAGTCATCTTTACCGGATCAAAATTAAATAGCTTCAAAGAGTCAAAGTGAACCGCAGAGCCAGAAAGATGTGAAAAAGGAGATGGAGCACTGGGATCAGATGGAAGATGAGCTGATAAATTCAAAATCATCAAGATACAAAAGGAGGCAGCCAATAAGATATAAAGAGAAGTAGTGTTGATATGTATTAGATGGATGGAGATAATATAATTGTATTTTCTTCTTCTCCTTTTTTTTATTGTTGTTTCTTCTTTTTTCTTTCTCTTTTAAAATTTTTTTTTCTTTTAATAATTCTTTAAGAATTGGAATTTTTAATTTTTAATTAAAATTATTAAGCTATAAATTATCACAATTAGATTTTAAAATTTGTTTTAAAGGAAAGATTTTTTTTCTTCTGCTTTAGGTTTTTGTTTTTCTTTCTCTCTCCTCTAGGTTTTTACTATTATTATTATTATTATTATTATTATTATTATTATTATTATTATTATTATTATTATTATTATTATTATTATTATTATTATTATTATTATTATTATTATTATTATTATTATTATTATTATTATTATTATTACTATTGTTATTATTAATATTACCTTTAAGGATATCTTTTTATTATGAATTAACAAGTTGTTGTATAATAATATTATGTGGTTATGATGAAATTCAAAAGCTTTATTATTTAATATGTAGACACGTAATACTTTTTTATTTGAGCTAATAAGTTGTTGTTATGTGAAATTTAAAGGTATTATTATTTAATACTTTTTATTATGAATTAAAAAGTTGTATAATAATATTATGTTGTTATGATGAAATTCAAAAGTTTTATTATTTAATATGTAGACATGTAATACTTTTTTAGTTTTATTTGAGCTAATAGGTTGTTTTATAATAATATGTTGTTATGATGAAATTTAAAGATATTATTATTTAATATTTAGATATTAGTTACGTAAAATTTTCTCGGTTTTAGTTAATCATGAGATTATTATTATCATTAATGTTTTTTAAAGATTTAGTATTATTAATATTTTTCATAGGTGTAGAAAGTTGATTGAAGGAGGAGGGAGAAACTGTTTTCCTTCCTTTGTATATCCCAGATTATTATTATCATCAACAATATATATTAATATATTTTTATTTTTTATTTTTTATTTTTTAGAATTATATTGGAAATAATATAAAATATAGAAATTTAATGATGTTAGCAATGTATAATTTGGAGTTGAGGGGTGTTTTTTTTTTCTGTAATTACTGATATTATGCCCTGTATTCTCTCTGGGAAGTCCGGGGGGGAGGGGGGGGAGGGAAGGGGGTGGGGGTGGGGAGAAAAATAAAAAAATGTTTGTACTCTGTACTAATAAAACTTTTTCAATAAAAAAGACTGAGTGGCTGTGGATGCTGCCTCCTAAGGATTATACCGATTGTCCCTCCTTGGTCTTCGGGGGAGACAAATTATCTCCCTTGGACCTGGCTCGCAATTTGGGGGTTCTCCTAGATCCACAGCTAAAATTAGACCAACATCTCACAGCTGTGGCTAGGGGTGCCTTTGCACAGGTTCGTCTGGTGCACCAATTGTGACCTTATTTGGAGAAGGAGGCTTTACTCACAGTCACTCATGCCCTTGTCACCTCTCGATTGGACTACTGTAACGCACTCTACATGGGGCTACCCTTGAAAAGTATTTGAAGACTGCAACTGGTGCAAAATGCGGCTGCGCGAGCTGTGGTGGGTGTCTCTAGATACACCCACGTAACACCCATACTCCGCCAGCTGCACTGGTTGCTCATTGGTCTCCAGGTGCAATTCAAGATGTTGATCATCATCTTTAAAGCCCTACATGGCTTAGGACCAGGTTATCTCCAGGACCGCATCCTACCTCATACATCCCTACGACCAGTTAGTCGGTCTCCTCCAGGTCCCGTCAGCCAAACAATGTCAGTTGGCGGGACCAAGGGGAAGAGCCTTCTCTGTGGGGGCTCCGGCTCTCTGGAACCAACTACCCCCAGAGATCCGAACTATTCCCACCTTGCTGGCCTTCCAGAAAGCCATTAAGACATGGCTCTTCCTGCAGGCGGGGTGAAAAACAGATCTTGACTCCCCCATGGATGGTTGGTTTTTAAAATTTTGTACTTTTTAAAACTGTTTTATTGTACTCTGATTGTTCTTTTTTTTCTGTTGTACGCCACCCTGAGTCCTACAGGATTGGGCGGCTTATAAGAACAATAAATAAATAAATAAATAAATAAATAAATAAATAAATAAATAAATAAATAAATAAAGAAAGAAAGAAAGAAAGAAAGAAAGAAAGAAAGAAAGAAAGAAAGAAAGAAAGCAGGGAGGATTTGGGCATCCAGATTGTGAACTATACTACCAGGCTTCAATTTTAATATGGCTTAAGGATTGGATACAACTTAAAAACAAAAGACTACTGATATAGGAGGGATATGATTTACATCTAGGATGGCACGGATTTCTCTGGAATGAAAAACACAAAACACATTCATATTTCAGGAGACATAAGATAAGAGATTCATTACATGAAATTTGGGATAAAATTAAAAACAATACTACAGTGAATTACCAAATTGGCATGGAAGCTATGACACATCCTAACACTACAGATTTAAACAAAATGGTTAAATATTCAGAAATATTAGACGAAGGAGGAAATTTAAAATCTATTCAACAATTTGAACAACAGGGAATCAAAATAGATTGGTGGCCATATTTTCAAATTAAATCAAGATTTGACAAAGACAAGAAACAATATGGAATACAAAGACAAAAATCAATATTAGATA
Source organism: Diadophis punctatus similis (assembly GCA_023053685.1). Taxonomy (NCBI): domain Eukaryota; kingdom Metazoa; phylum Chordata; class Lepidosauria; order Squamata; family Dipsadidae; genus Diadophis; species Diadophis punctatus. The sequence goes on from JALIGW010000003.1 coordinate 98,641,915, forward strand.
CAAACTTATTAGGTCAAGAAAAAAATCAATTACCAAATTATACAAATTCTTATTAGATTATAAAATGAAAGAAGAGATAGTAAAGGGAAATATGATCAGCTGGGCTAGGAATTTTGGACACAATATCAATTTGGAACAATGGGAAAAAATTTGGGGGGGAAATTATAAATTGACAAAATCAACTACATATAAGGAAAATATATACAAAATGTACTATAGATGGCATCTTCCCCTGGCGAGATTGGCCAAAATGTACCCAAATTTACCCCCCAATTGCTGGAAATGCGACCACCATAACGGATCATATTACCACATGTGGTGGACTTGTATTCATATACAGAAATTTTGGCATAAGATTCAGACCTGGCTAATTGAAATTACCAAGCAAAAATTAGATATGAAACCAGAAATTTTCCTACTAGGAATTATTGACCAAACAATGGAAAAAAATATTATTATATTATACAACATATTTTAACTGCAGCAAGGATTTGTCTTGTTTAACATTGGTAGCAAAAGGAGGTACCAATTGAAAGCATTGTAATTAAGAAAATCTTTGAATGTGCGGAGCTTGATAAAATGACTTTGGAACTGAACGAGAAGGAGGACTCAAAATTCTACGAAGTTTGGAATATATTTTATGAATGGTTAGAAAAGAGGAAATAGAAAGAAAGCTGTATATAGTGAACGTAAAATATTTTATTTACTAATAATAATCATATATATATATATATATATATATATATATATATATATATATATATATATATATATATATATATATATATATATATATATGATTTCATTATTAATAAATTGGATGAGCAAGTATGAAGTATAATGTTGAAGAAAAATCATGAAAATATAAATATTATTTGTATAACATACAGTATATAGCATATAAGCTTAATATATACCGTTGATACTGACACCGTAAGATAAACTTAGAATGACTGTCAGCATAGACAGTATTGTTTTGTTATGTTTGATTATATTGTGTTTTGTTTTGCTTTGCTTTGCTTTTTGTTTTGTTTTATTTGTTTAGTTGTTGTACAGTTTGTGTTTCCCTTTCTGTGTTGTTTTTAAATGTATATAAATTTAATAAAAACTATTTTTTTTAAAAGAAAGTAGTTGATCTGATAAACATTGAAGCCCAACCCTACTGATTTTTGAACAGTAGTTAGGGATCAATTATGTTTTACCAAATTGTCTTTTTAATGCAAGAAATAATTTTGTTGAATGTAGTTTTAAGAATATTTGCTTTTCATAAAATATTTGTAATATAACAGCAAATATCAGCAAAGCTGATTAGGGTGCACTCCTAAATATACTTACAAAGGAATAAGCTCCATTGAGAACAGTGCAACTTAATAAAAATGTGCTGATATTTATAGTTTTAGAGTAAAACTTTTAAATTACAAGATGTGTAGTTTACTATTCATTGTTTTCAAACTACAGCTTTCATGTACCATGTTAGAAAATAATCAGTCATATGCAATTATTTTATTCCTATGAAGTATACAGAGGTGATTATTCATTCACTTGTTGAGCCTGACTAACCATGGTGTGTTTACCCAATGATATTCGTTGTGCTCTTGCAAAGACTTCCCCGAGAATTTCTGATCTGGTGAGAAAGAAGCAATCTCAATATTCACACTGACATTGGCTTTTTACGCATACTGTCACAAAGTGTAGCAATGTAGTTTACTGTTGTTATATTAAGACTGTTACCCATGCTACACCATGCTTCAAGACAAAATTTCATTTATTTGTAATTAGAAATAAATATTTTACAATATATAATTACATATTGTTTTTGTGATTAATCACTATGCTTTAATTATGTTCAATTTGTAACAATGAAAATACATCCTGCATATTAGATATTTACATTACAATTCATAACGGTAGCAAAATTACAGTTATGAAGTAGCAATGAAAATAATTTTATGGTTGGGGGTCACCACAACATGAGGAACTGTATTGAGGGGTCGCAGCATTAGAAAGGTTGAGAACCACTGCTCTAAATGTTGATGATGGCAAGCCCAAGATCCAGTCTTGGAAAAAGTTACGCCTAAGTATACCAAGGTGTTAACCTGTTCAATTGGTTTACCATCTAATTGCCACCTATGTCTCTGATGGTGTTTTCCAAACACCATTATTTTTGATTTAGATTTACTGATTAGGGAGTTATCCTGGCATTAAGAGCTGAATCTTCTTAATAGTCTACGTAATCCTACTTGTGAATATGATAATAAAATCAAATCATTAGCATAAAGCAAGCTGTTACCCTATGACAACCATTCTTGACAAATGTATCTTTTCTTTTATGTACACTGAGAGCATACACACCAAAGACAAATTCCTTGTGTGTCCAATCACACTTGGCCAATAAAGAATTCTATTCTATTCTATTCTACAGTAAGTATTTAGGATCATTGGCATGTGTACTATGGGATCCTTCATTAACCCTGGCAGGTCATTGATATATAAACTAAATAATAATGGGGCCAGGATACACCCTTGCCTTACCCCCTTTATTTGTGTGAATCCTGTTAGTCAGAGCCCCATTAACCCCATATCACACCCTCACACAGGTACCGTATTTTTCGGAGTATAAGACGCACCAGAGTATAAGACGCACCTTAGTTTCGGGGGAGGAAAATAGGGGAAAAATCTACCTACCAGGTATTCATCTGGCTAGTCTGGTCCTTAATCTGGTCAGCTTCAGCACATTATTTCATCCCCTGGTTAGGGCTGAAAAAATCTTCTTCAGAGGGAGTAGCAATGAAAACAAGCCTGCAAAGACTTAGGGCTGGAAAAAACCTTCTTCGGAGGGAGTAGCAATGAAAACAAGCCTGCAAGGACTTACGGCTGGAAAAAACTTCTTCGGAGGGTGTAGCAATGAAAAAATCCTGCAAGCCAGGAAGATCGTTACTACCTCGTTAGGGCTGGGAAAAAAAGCTTAGAAAAGCTACATTCATAGTATAAGACGCACCCAAATTTTCAGCCTCTTTTAGGGGGGGGAAAGGTGCGTCTTATACTCCGAAAAATACGGTACTTGTGTAAAGGGCTTTAATCAAAGCCAGGAGTCTAGGTTCTATTTTAAGAGATGTTAGTTTACTCCATAGTACTTCTCTGTTTACCATTTCAAATGCTGCTGTAATGTCTATAAAAGCAGCAAACAGGGGTCTCCTCTTATATGCATATTTGGCAGTTAGATGGTTCAAGACAAAGCAGTTATCAATAGCAGATCGGCTTTGTCTAAAACCTGCTTGTTCTTCTGTGAGGATATTGTTTTCCTCTGCCCAGATTTCAATTCTGTTCAAAAGGTACCTAGCATATATTTTTGCTGCAATTTCAATCAGGCTAATGGGCCTATAATTACTAGGATCCTTTTTATTTCCTTTTTTATATATGGGGACAACTATTGCCATCTTCCACCCATCTGGTATATGGCAGGTATTATTTATGTGTGTAAAAAGACCTGCCAATACTGGACCCCACCAATTGGGAAATTTCTTGAATAATTCTGCTGGTAAAAAATCCTCACCTGGGGCTTTATTGTTCTTTAGGCTTTTAATGATGGATTGTATCTCCTTTTCTGAGACTGGTGGCCAAGGGGGGGGGGGATTCTAGGGTTTACTAGATCACTGCTTAAAGACAGTTTCTCTACAGATTCCATGGAAGCAAACAAACACTGATAATAATTGTCCTCAGCAGAGATTGGTATGTCAGTTTGGATTTTAAAGGGGGTCAAGGGTGCTGCCTGATTACACTATTGCCTTATTTCCTGGGCTGAATTTACTAGTATTTTTCTTCAAAAGTATATTTTTCTCCTTCTCCAGGATTCTGTATTATTCCTTTTCTGAACCAAAATCCTCATTATTAGCAGGTTTCTTACAAAGACTGTTATTTTTAGATAAATTGCAATCAAATAAAAGTAGCAGTAGTTTAAATACCGTATATTCCGGCGTATAAGACGACTGGGCATATAAGACGACCCCCAACTTTTCTAATTAAAATATAGAGTTTGGGATATACTCTCGTATAAGACTACCCCTCCTACTGTCTTTCTTTTTCTTTCTGTCTTTCTTCCTTCCTAACATCTTTCTTTCTTTCTTTCTTTCTTTCTTTCTTTCTTTCTTTCTTTCTTTCTTTCTTTCTTTCTTTCTTTCTTTCTTTCTTTCTTTCCCTCTCACTTTTTTCTCTTCCTTCCTCCCACCCTCACCTAACATTCCTCTTCTTCCTCTCCTTCCCTTTCTCCTTCCTTCCTTCCTTCCTTCCTTCCTTCCTTCCTTCCTTCCTTCCTTCCTTCCTTTCTTTCTTTCATCTCTGGTCTTCCTTCCTTTCCTTCCTTCCTTCCTTCCTTCCTTCCTTCCTTCCTTCCTTCCTTCCTTCCTTCCTTCCTTCCTTCCTTCCTTTCATCTCTGGTCTTCCTTACTGGCCTTCCTTCCTTCCTTCCTTCCTTCCTTCCTTCCTTCCTTCCTTCCTTCCTTCCTTTCATCTCTGGTCTTCCTTCCTTCCTTCCCTTTTCTCTTCTTCCCTCTTTCCTAGCCCTCAGCACCGCAAGATCCTTTTTCCCAGGTGAAGGAAAGAGTGCTGGTTGCGGCTGCGGTCGCGCCGAGGGAGTGCACGGCTGAGAGGCATCTCGCGTGGGGAGGAACCTTCATCTGGCTCCGCTTTCAGAGCGAGCGAGCATGAGCAGCACAGCCACAGCAGGAAGGGAAGCAAAGGGAGGCAAGCAGCCCGCTCCGCCACTCAAGCCAGCGGCTGCCGGAAGCAACAAGGGTGTTAGGAGAAGAGAAGGAGAAGATAGAAGTGAAGGAAAGAGTGCTGGCGGCGGTGGCGGCGCTCCTCCTTCTCTTTTCCTAACGCTCTTGTTGCTTCCGGCAGCCGCTGGCTTGAGTGGCAGAGCGGGCTGCTTGCTTCTCTTCCCGCTGTGGCTGCGCTGCTCTCGCTCGCTTGCTCGCTCTGGAAGCGGAGCCAGATGAAGGTTCCTCCCCACGCGAGATGCCTCTCAGCCGCGCGCTCCCTTGGCATGACTGCAGCAGCCGCCAGCTCCTGCCCGCGTCTCCTGCCCGCCTCTTGCCTTAAGCCGCCAGCTGACGGTGGCGGCTGCAGCCTTCCCAGCAGGCGACTGAGACGCAGGGCGGCGGCAGGGCTCCGGGGCTCCTTCAGCCGCTTGGCTGAAGAACAGCGGGGATGCGGCTGTGGCCATTTTTGAGCTCCCCCCGGCTTGGAAGTTTTAGTACCCGGCGTATAAGATGACCCCTGACTTTTGAGGAGATTTTCAAGGGGTAAAAAGTCGTCTTATACGCCAGCACATATGGTAGTTCCCAAACCGTACCTACTTGTCTGAATAGAAATGAGCCAGTACACCTGTAAGCTTAATTCTGTCACAACCAACACTATCACTCCTATGGACATATACTATCATAATGAGCATTACTTTCAAAATTTATGTAATTTCCAATACTAATCCACAAGAAGCATAAAGTTCCAAATTTTCAAACTGAATTCCAATTCATTCATTTGTTATGTATAAAACAATCCAGAAGAAAAGAGCTATTTTCTAAACTGCTGAATCACTGAACCAAATATTTTAGTGTCCAAAAGATGGATGGCATGGCTCTCTAAATCTTTAAGATCATACAGATCTCTATTGTTTACACATCACTTGTTTAGTAATTGAATAATTACTCTCATGATTAATATTACTTGCATATTTTGTTATGCTTGTTCTGTTTTTCTCCTAGAACAGGTGTGTCAAACTTGATTTCATTGACTTCCAGTTTGGCATCGTGGCTTCGCAGATGCTCTTTTTAGAGCGCCCGATCCCCAGCACCGTCAGCTGCCAGAACGGCAGGAAAACAGCTGTCTGGCGGCTCGAACATCTCCTCCCCGGGCAAAGGGGAGTGAGGAGAGCCGACGGGTAAAAGTAGAGCCCCCCAAGTGCCCCAGGGAAAATTCTGGGGCGCGAAGGGTGAGGGCTCCCTAGGAACCTGTCATCGCTCCGGACTTGGGATATCTCTGCTTTTTTCTTAGCGGAGCAAGAAGTCGCGTCCAATCCCTGCTATCAAAAAAAATCTTACATTGAGATTGCGGAAGGCAGAAAAAGCCAGGAGGCTCGGACGGCAAGTATCTAAATTTAACTCCATTGTGGATTCACATTTCAGAAGTAACAAATTAGCAAAGTTCTAAAAAAAAATGGTGCTGGAGGCTTGTGAGGGCATGGAAAGTGAAAGTTAAGAGGAGAGTTTTGCTTCACTAGCAGCCCTTTCTGTGAAAACTTCTGACTTTGACTCTGATTTTGTCTTAATTTCATGAACATTTTTTTTGGTTTCTGGCTTCGGATCAAAGTATAAAGTATAAAGTGTAAAGTATAAAGTGCCGCTGAAATTCAAATGGCTTCTTAAAAAACTGTTTCTTCTAAAGGAGCAGGGAGCGCGGATAGCTCTCTCAGTCACACTTCCAGAATGTCAGCCCCCCCCCACACAGACTTTAACGCTTGCAATGTTACAAGAGGCACTGAAAATGATGCAAGGTGAATTGGCCGCTGGATTTAATGTTAAAATCAATGAAACTAATGAGAAAATTACTGAAATTAATGAGAAAATTAATGAAACCAAAGAGAGAATACAGGATGTCTCTGAGGAGATTGGAAATCGTAACAAGGAGATTAGGGAGGATATTATCGCAGGACTTCCCTCTGACCCTCTTTCACTCTCATTATAATCTCCTCCCTTCCTTCCTTCTCTTCTTTTTCCTTCTCCTTTCTTCTGTCTTCCCTTCTTTGCTTATTTTCCCCTCCTTGCTCTCTTCTCATCTTTCCTTCTTTTTCTTTTTCTTTCCTCTTTCCCTTTCTCCCTTCCTGTCCCTTCTTGCATGCTCAAATGCAAAAGGGGAAACATTTCTCCTTTTGTTTTGTATGTTTTGCTAACCCTCTGCCAGCAAAAACGGAGCTCAGGGGGGCACGTGTGGTCTCCCCAGGCCCCGTTTTTAGTCAGGATGGCCTCCTGCAACCCTCTGCCAGTGAAAACGGAGCTCCGGTTTTTCACTGTCAGAGGCACCGCGGACCTGGTCCTTTGCTGTTTCCAGGGTGACCCCATGGGCAAGATCTAAGCACTCCATGGGCCGGATGCAGCCCATGGGCCTTGAGTTTGACAGCCCTATCCTAGTGGATACTTTTGCACAGGCTTGATACATATTACTGCTTCTAGCTAGCCAAATAATTTTACATACATACATACATACATACATACATACATACATACATACATACATACATAAATACCATTAACACTTATAACAAGATGGTGCTGAATTCATTTTTTCATTATTTACATACAACTTTTGCCTATTGTAATTGGTTCAGATCTTCCATTACTGTTGTAACCATTGAGTTAAGAATCTTGTCCTCAGATTTCTAGCTGTTCTATTCCTGTTGCTTGTACCTTTGATATATTTTCCTCCTCTTTATCAGTTGCTGTTGCAACTCTTTCTAGTCTCCCCACTTACAAGCTCAAAAGCAGAATTGAAGCTCAAAAGCAAAACCTACTCTCTAGTTTGTAATATGCAGCTACTTATCTGGAGACTCCCATTGGCACTAGCTGGTTTAGCAGAATAACAGTGATTTTACAACAGCTGCACTGGTTTCTGGCAACTTTCTGGGTTTAATTCTAGGGGATGATTGTTACCTATAATGTTTTTTCTGGCTTCAGCCCTTGTTACATCTGGAGCCAACTTTTCCAAGTAGAATCAGGCTCTCCAACATTGGTCTAGCTGGAACACTGTAAGTGGCCACACTTCAAGGGATCCAAAAGGTTGGGATCCAGATAATGACATTCTCAATGCAGCCCTTGGAACAGTTTGAAATGAATAAGGACGTTTCACTTCTTATTCTCACAAAAAGAGCAAGTTAATATTCAAAAATACCATATGGGTACATTTTGCTTTTTATTGGGGAATGACGTGTGCATCTGGACATCCTCGCAAACCTATATACATACCGGTAATATTCGAAACATACTTTCCTCATGAGTACATTTAAATTTTGCCTTCTAGGTAAAGCTTACTTATATTTGTACATGTTCCAAGATTGAATTTAGTATGTATTTATATTATATTTCAGTAACTAAGATTCCAAGTGTGAAGTACTGTATATTCACAGAATATGTTCCTGTATGTACCCTTTGAATGTTCTGGCCTTGCTGAAAGATGATTATATCTTATGTCCATATTTTGGCATGGCCCCATTCTCTCCTCTGTTTCAAGGACAGCAGAGGGGGATTGCCACTGTGAACAGCTGGTCTATGTGTCATAGCTGATTAAAGTGGTATGGAGGAGCAAGAAAAGGAATGACACTTCACATATTGAGCCTTGCTGCCATGGGGCAGTTGTGGAATCCAGCACATGTTCCCCAATTCTACAGTGCCTCTAATTAGTTGCTTCAGTCAAAAAGTCATGGCAATCTCTCATCCAAATTGAGAAGCAAAAATCAAGGCAGAGATCTGGATAGGAAAGGAGATCTGAGCTGGCTTTTGTCTCTCACAACATGGAGCATTGTCTCTCCATCTGCCTGTGTGTTGTAGCACTCTTAGCTTTTTCAGGTCACTGGTTCTTCATCAGTCTGTCTGCCTTCCTAACTAGCTAAAATGAGGCAATAATTCAGCATGTCATTGAAATTGCTTGACCAATCTGGGAACAGACTGGTCACAAGTTAAAATAAATGGATAACACTTCATAGCAATAATATAATGTAGTGCCATGCAATGCTGAATCCTCTTCAGGAACAAGCTCCTATTTTCCAACCAGTCTTTCAAATGATGTATAGAAGCTCATTGGGTCAACTTTTAATGGGCATATGCAGCAGTGGTGGGATTCAATTTTTTTTACTACTTGTTCTGTGGGTGTGGCTTGGTGGGTGTGGCATGGCTTGGTGGGCATGGCAGGGGAAGGATACTGTAAAATCTCCATTCCCATCCCACTCCAGGGGAAGGATACTGCAAAATCTCCATTCCCTCCCCACTCCAGGGGAAGGTTACTGCAAAATCCCCATTTCCTCCCAATGAGCTGGGACTTGGGAGGCAGAGAATAGATGGGGGCAGGGCCAGTCAGAGGTGGTATTTACCGGTTCTCCGAACTACTCAAAGTTTCCACTACCGGTTCTCAGGGGTGGGTTCCACTTACCTTCGCCACCGGTTCGCATTGCGATGTTTCGCGCGCACACGCTCGATACGCTCACGCGCACGTGCGCATCCCCTCGTGCAATTCTGCTTTCACACATGCTCAGTAGCTAGAATTAGCCTGAAACACAGCTGAGGAGCTGATCAGCTGTGCTTCGGGTGAAGGAATAAAGGTAAGTATAAACCCGGGGGCGGGCGGGAGGGCCCTTTTTCAAGCAGCAGCAGAGGAAAAATCTTCCAAACAATAAAAAAAATCGGAAAAAATTCAAAAAAAAAAAAGATGGCGGCACCCACGGACTGGCACCGACCGAACCGGATCCATGACGCCATCGTGACGTCACCAGCGGGTTGCTACTGGTTCAGGCAATCCGGTCTGAACCAGGAGGAACCCACCCCTGCCGGTTCTCCAGAACTGGTCAGAACCTGCTGAAACCCACCTCTGGTATGCAGCCTTGGTAGCTTTCCTAGACTTATTGATGGCTTTCACCATGGTATGGTATCCTTAACTGCCTAGAAAGACAGGGCCTTGGGCACTGTTTTACAGAAATTCTGTTCCTTCCTGCCTTCCTTCAGATATGTCCAGAATTGGTGCTGTAGGATAATTATTTGTCACCTAAACCTTTATCCACACAGTTTAGCTCTTAAACAAATCCTATCAATTAAGTCAGTTAGAGTGTTGATGTGGGATATGTCAGGCCGAAGCCATTTTATTGGGGAGCTTAGGCCTGCCACACCTTATACTTTTTCACTATGCATTTTCTACTGTGGGAAAATGGGAGGGGGGATTGTATGAGGTTCTTAGTATGTAAGCCATAACAAATTCTTTCTAGAAAGCCAAGGTCATCCTTTGTCTCTGCACCTCTGTACCTGCACGGAAGGAGATGGGTGGACTCTGCCAGCATGGCAATACAAGATTGGACAACATGATGGATTTGTGGGTGTGGGGGCAAGGACTTGAACTTTCAACTGGGTGGTGAAGCCCGGAGGACTTCAGATTCAGGTTTCACCCAGATGTGCCAACATGGCTCTATTAATAAATTGGAAATTTGAGGAATACTTTGCCTTGGACTCTGATTTAATTTTGGATGCTATTTGGAACCGTGACAGGATATCACTATCAGTATGTTGATGCTTCCCAGTTCAATTGCTTATTAACCATTTCCAACAAAATGAATGATGCCCTTGAATACTGTCTAAATTTAATAATGGATTGGATGAGGGAGAACAAGTTGAAATTAAATCTAGACAAGATGAAGATGCTGTTGGTAAAGAAGAAAGGGTATTTGAACAGTGGAGCAGTTTTGGATAGGGTTGCATCCTCTGAAAGGTTGGCAATCTATGAATTCTCTCTGAATTCAAATTATTAAATTCATAAGGGGCAATTTTGGGGAAGAACACTTTTGCACAATTCTGATTACTCTGCCTTCCTTGAGCAGATTGGATTTGGTAACAATTATCTTTGTCTTTGTTACATCTTGTCATGACCACCAGATGAGACTATTTTTAAAAATATTTGAAACATGCAGGTGATTCAAAGCGCAGTAGCTAGACTGTTATCCTGTATAAAGTAAAGGAATCATCTGATGCCTGAACTAAAATATTTGTTTGCATTGATTTCAAAGCTCTGAATTATTTAGAGCCTGATTATTTGTCTGTCTGTCCTGGTACAAATATGTCTGAATGTTAATCTATCTGTAGAAGAGGGACTTAGTAATATAGGTAGGGAAGCAGACAGGAAAAACTAAAAAGTTATCATGGCATCTTCAATGAAGGATGTAGAGAACAGGTTTGCAGAGAAATGCTCACAGGGAAGATGTACAGAACGCAAGACTGCCAGGAAATCCTTTTTGTAGCTCCAGAAGGAAAACTGAAATTTTAAGATGTTGCAGAATTAAGTTCTGACTTAAATAAGAAATCCTGACTTGGATCAGGATTTAGATCAGGGTTAAGATCAGGATTTGGGACTAGAGATAAATTCTATTATATTTACAAAATTGGCCCTTGGGTGGCTGTTGCATGGAAATGGGGCAACAGTGCAAGTTCAGAAGCATGCTAAATCAATCAGTGATAACAGTAATCTAACGGACTACATCAACCTGCTCATTTTCAACTGATTTGTTGAACATTTGAACACTTAACTTGAACACTGGGTCCTATCTAACAAAATGAAATTCAATGTAGCTAAAATCTACACTTAGGCAAGAATGACCAACTGTACATGTCAGGTCCCTGTTAGAACGCTGCCACTCGGGGGGGGGGGGCTTCATGGGTTGAATATTTTGCATGCTTTCGCTTTTGCTGTAACTGCTTCGGAGTTTCAGGGGGGCAGAATTAGCCATCTGCACAGACTCCCTCTCAAACAGTCCAGCCTGGCATTCAAGGTTGTGGCTTTTTTTCCCTCCAAGTTTTTTATTTTTATTTCCATGTAGACAATTCACATATTTATCATCTCATTTCTCATTTCATTTTATATACAATCATTACACATTTTATACAAATATCTTATACTTATCTTATTACTTTATTCAGTTCAGAGTTACTTTTTTACCATCCCTTTTCCCATCTTATAATCCTTCCTTCCCTTTCTACTTTCTTTCCCTTCTTCTCCACCTTTACTACATTCTTTCCTCTCCTCTCCTCTCCTCTCCTCCCTCTCCTCCTTCTCACCTCACTTTTCCCCCTCTCTCCCATTCTCATCTTTCTTCCTCCTTCCTCTCACTCCTCTCCTTCCCTCCTTTGCAGTGCTTTCTCCATTTCTTTGGGATGGTATTCCAACAACTCTGAATTCTTTTACCCATTTTTACATTTACACTTTATTTCATATATATTCATAAGGTTTATTTCTTTTATTTTTATGTGTTTGTCAATCAAAAGTTTTCATATTTATGGTTTTCCCTTTTTTCCCCTCCTTCCCCCTCCCTCCCCACCCTTTCCCCATCCCTACCCTCCTCCTCCTCCTTGTATCATTGTCATCTAGGTATCGCTCTTCCCCCCACCTTTTTTTTCCAAATCTTGTTTCTGATCTGTATATATTTTATATTATTTCTCTTTTTCGCTTTGTTTTATTCTTTTGGCCTTTCTCCTCACTTCCTTTAATTTATTTAACCATCTCAAAATGCCCTAATAATATATATGTATATATTTTAAAAAATACATAAAACTCAATTTAAAAAACCTTTAGCTCTTGATTATATCAATTATAATAATCCATTGTTTTCACCCCAATTTATCATTACTATTTTTGTAAGCAAAATATTCTGCCACCCTTGATCATATATTTTAATATCTATACAGCCATTGCTATGACTTGTTACCCTAATTCCATCATCCAAAGAGAACATTGGGGGGGGGGTTTGCAATCTTATACAAAAACAAGCTTAAATCATCTTTAATCATACAATTAATATCTAAATATTTAAAATTATCTAATAATTATCAAATAATTATATTCATTATAATGAAAGAAAAAGGAAAGAAAGGGAGGGAGGGAGGGAGGGAGGGAGGGAGGGAGGGAGGAAGAAAGAAATATGGTAGGAAGGAAGGAAGACAGAAAGAAAGAAATGATGGTAGGAAGGAAGGAAGACAGACAGAAAGAAAGAAAAGAAAGAAAGAAAAAGAAAGATGGTAGGAAGAAAGACAGAAAGAAAAAGAAAGAAAGAAGGGGGAAGGTAGAGAAGAAAGAAAGAATGAAAGAAAGACTTATGACCACAATTGTTCCTAACATTTTGGTTGCTAAGCAAGAGCGTTGTTAAGTGAGTTTCACCACACTTTACAAGTTGGCCATGCCCACCCAGTCACCTGACCACTAAGCCATGCCCACCTGAGGGGATAGGTTGGGGGGCCGGTGAGGATGAGTTTGTAGCACCAAGGGGGCGGTGGACTGAAAAAGTTTGGGAACCACTGCCCTAGAGAATATTCCATGCATTACAATGATTGATTATGATAATCTCATTGTTGGAGAAAAAGATATGTCTATGGAGATTCTCAGTCATCCAGGTCATGGTTGTCCCAAAGGTGCTTTTTCAAGAGGCAACTGAAATTTCTGGGTTTTCTTTGAAGACGTTTCACTTTTCATCCAAGAAGCTTCTTCAGCTCTGACTGGATGGTGGGGAATGGAAGGATTTACACTCCCTGCAGACAGCTGGCCATTTGCATTCTTTTAGAGAGTTGTTAAGGTCACCTGGAGGTTTATCTGTGACCTCAGGGTTACCTGAGTGGTGCAAATGGGTGTGGAACGTTTTTGGAACATCATTTATCTCCAGTCTACAACACAGTCCTTTCAATAGTTCCAAGAAGGATCCACAGCCATTTGCACTACTCAGGTGACCCTGATGACACAGATAAACCTCCAGGTGGCCTTAACGACTCTCTAAAAGAATGCAAATGTCCAGCTGTCTGCAAGGAATGGAATATATCCTTCCATTCTCCACCATCCAGTCAGAGCTGAAGTAGCTTCTTGGATGAGAAGTGGAAATGTCTTCAAAGAAAAACCAGGAAGTCCAGTTGCCTCTTTAAAAAGCACCTTTGAGAAAAAGATACTTCTATTAAATCTCAAGGGAAGACTTTATGAGGAAACTCTACCATGGGGCTCGTTTAGTGGAATCTGAAGGAATACTGTCCTTCAGAAACTGTTAAAGAATTTCTCCTTCCCCAAAGAAATGCAGAGAAAACATTCATCCAGTTTCCCTGCTTAGTGACGGGGGGGGGGGAGGGAAGAAAATGTCTAATTAAAGGAATCAGTTTGAATAGCCATAATACACAAAAAAGGTTACCTCTGTTCTTAGAATGATGCAGGAAACAAAATCTAGAACTGAATCCTGATAAGTTACAACCAGCATTGAAACAACAACTGTGTATTAAACAACTTCTGACAGTATAGAATCCACAAACTGATCCCGAGAAAGCTGATACAATGCAAGAATTCCTGTGATACAAAAAAAAAAAAAATCAAAGGATTCTGGGGTGTGATTTGGCTAAGGTTTGATAAGACATCTGTCCTCAAGTCCTGGGCAACAATTTGTGTTATAGGAGTTGATTCATCAAAGATAGTCAAGGAGTTGTGTTGTTACAGCAACAACTTCTGAATATGTCAGCTGAATGTTATGTGAAACAAAACAGGATTAAGCACAGACTGGAAAAAACAACAGTTGGCAACAACTTTTGGCCTGAAATCAACCACCCGCTTATATTTGATTAAATACTATGGGTCCATTCAGGCCATAAAACCTTTAGAAAGTATTATGAGGAAACTACTATTAAGTGTTCCAAAAATGCACAGTGGGTTACAACATTATGATATCTATATAGAATATCATCCTGGTAGTATTCTATATTAATATGCATTTTAAGTAATGAAATGCAGCTCAGTCAAGAGAAAGCTCTATAGATACAAGATTGTGACGGGGAGGGGGGACTGTGTGTTGTGTGTGTGTGTGTGTGTGTGTGTGTGTGTGTGTGTGTGTGTGTGTGTGTGTGTGTGTGTGTGTAAGCACCTTTCTCAGTCTTCAGCTTTTCTTAACCATCAGTAGAGGGTAACCAAAACAAATAGACCAGGCAAAGAATACAAGATTGCCAGGAAATCCTTTTTGTAGATCCAGAAGGGAAATTGAAAGTTTAGGGAATTGCAGAATTATGCTAAGTTCAGGACTTTATTGTACAGGGTAGTACAGGTCAGCCAATTATTGCAGCAATCATACCATCTGAAACATTTTGTTGCATTTCAGAAGGGTATTTAAGAGACCTCAAAATTATATACTTTTATTATAATTCTATGAGTTGAGTTATACTGAAAGTTTTATTTATTACTTAGTCAAAACTATCAATATAAGTGGAACACTATAATATTGGTAGGGAATCAGACTAGATGTCTTAGAAAGGTGCACAGGGTGTAAAGGTGTACAGAATGAAGGAAAGGTAACCAAAGTAAAATTAAAAGTATAGGCAGACTGTAGATCTACTGTATATATGAAGGTAGCTAATACAATAAAATAATTTGCTTCAGTTTTACCTGGCCTACTCTTTTCTGACTAAAAGGATATTACATTTTTGGTGCTGGGCGAACTGGTAGGTACCGTATTTTTCAGAGTATAAGACACCCCCCCTAAAAGTGGGTGGAAATGTATGTGTGTCTTATACAGCGAATGTTGCCGAAGGGCCCCCCCGGCACCCTCCCTTAATCTGTTTTTGGCCTTCATGCATTGCGTTTTCGGCCTCCGCATGCTCCATTTAGACCCATTCCAGGTTGCGGGGATCACCACAGCACATTGCTGCTGATTGCCGCCTCCGCGCATCGCATTTTTGGCATCCGTGTGTCACGTTTTCGGCCTCCACGCGGTTCCAGGCAGCAGCGATTGCCACTGCCGCTTCTCCCCACCCCCTGGAACCGGCCGAAAATGCAATGTGCGGAGGCTAAAAATGCGATGCGCAGAGGCCAAAAATACTGCGTGAAGGCGGCAATGGGCTGTGATGATCCCCACAGCCTGGAACAGCTGATTGGCAGTATTCCGGGAGGACGATCCAACCGCCAATCAGCTGCTCGTGCTGAATCAGGCTGCAATAACGTGCTGAAGCTGACCAGGCTGTTTGTTGCAAGGACGCTAGCCAGATTTAGATTTAGATTTGAATATCGATGGATGCTGATAGGCACAGGCAGAATTTTTTTTCCTTGTTTTCCTCCCCAAAAACTAATGTGCATCTTATACTCAGGAGCGTCTTATACTCTGAAAAATACAGTAAATTATGTGAATCTGACCTCTGTATGAAATAACCATTTTATGGTTATCCACTTAGATTTTAGATTTATTATTAGAGTTGGAAGGGACCTTGTAGGTCATCTAGTCCAACCCCCTGCTCAAGCAGGAGTTCCTACATCATTTGAGACAGATGGCAGTCCAGTCTCCCCTTGAAGGTCGCAAGTGTTGGGGCTCTCACAACCTCCGCTGGCAAGCTGTTCCACTGGTTGATCGCTCTCACCATCAGAAAGTTTCTCCTCACTTCCAGGTTGAATCTGTCCTTGGTCAGCTTCCATCCATTATTCCTTGTTTGGCTTTCTGGTGCCATAGAGAACAGGCTGACCCCCCTCCTCTCTATGGCATCCCCTCAAGTATTGGAACACTGCTATCATGTCACCCCTGGTCCTTCTCTTCGCCAGACTGGCCAAGCTCAGTTCCTGCAACCGCTCTTTGTATGTTTTATTTTCCAGACCCTTTATCATCCTGGTTGCTCTCTTCTGCACTTTCTCTAGGGTTTCAATGTCTTTTTTGTAGTGTGGTGACCAAAACTGGATGCAGTACTCTAGGTGTGGTCTGACCAAGGCTTTATAGAGTGGTACTAGTACCTCTCTGGTCCTTGATTGTATCCCTCTATTTATGCAGCTCAGGACTGCGTTGGCCTTTTTGGCTGCTGCTGCACACTGCTGGCTCATATTTAGTTGGCTGTCTACCAAGACTCCAAGATCCCTCTCGCAATCACTGCTATTGAGTGTGGTTTCGCCCAGTTTGTATGTGTATTTTGGATTCTTCTTACCTAGGTATAGAATTTTACTTTTCTCTGTGTTAAATTTCATTTTATTGGTTTGGGCCCAGTGTTCGAGTCTGTCAAGGTCCCTCTGGATTTTGAGTCTGTCCTCTGGGGTGTTTGCTACTCCCGCCAGCTTGGTATCATCTGCAAATTTGGTTAGTTCTCCTGCTATTCCCTCATCTAGGTCATTTATGAAGATATTAAAGAGTACTGGGCCTAGGATGGAACCTTGTGGTACCCCACTGCTTACTTCTCTCCATGTGGACTTAGAGCCATTGAGGACTACTCGCTGGGTACGGTTGGTCAGCCAGTTGTTAATCCATCTTGTTGTGTAGCTGTCTATCCCGCTTTTTTCTAGCTTATGAAGAAGTAGGTTGTGGTCTACTTTGTCAAATGCTTTGCAGAAGTCCAGGTATATTATGTCTACTGCATTTCGCTGGTCTACTAATTTGGTCACAGTGTTGAAGAATGAAATGAGGTTGGTTTGGCATGACTTGTTCTTAACAAATCTGTGTTGGCTGTTGATTATTACTTGGTTTGTTTCTAGATGATGGGAGATCTTGTTTTTAATTATTTTTTCCAGTATTTTCCCAGGTATTGATGTTAGGCTGATTGGTCTGTAGTTTCCTGGGTCTGTTTTTTTACCTTTTTTGTAGATGGGGACCATGTCAGCTCTTTTCCAGTCCTCAGGGAGTTCCCCTGCATATTTAGTATCTGGCTTTCCAGGATGCCCTTTTGGGAGAAAGGCTCCAAATAGAAAGCATATCTCTGCAGCAAAATATTGCTCCATAAAGTCATGCTGCAAAAGCTTAGGCTCTTTTTATGACAGTGCGGAAAGCAACAGGTTTCTGAGGGAGATGCAGATGTGATGGAGAAGCCAGAGGTAAAAATCACAAGATGTAGTCACTTGATATCTTGCTTAATGGGAAATGACACATTTTCACTAGTGACTGCAGCATTGAGTGATGGAGTTGCTGGCTTCAATTGTGGTGACTAAGTGAGGACCATGTGTATGGTGCCCATAGGCCATATTAATTGATGGCATCACCTTCCACTGATGCAAAAGTTTGCATTTTTAGAATGGCTCAGAAGGAGGGGCAGCATTGGCATATCTAAGCTTAAGTGGTATTTGGGGCCTTAGCCAGCTCTCTGCTGTAAAACACTGCTGTTTGTTTCTTTTCATTGCACCCTCCAGTATGTTTTTCTTGCTATTCTGTGTAGGCTGCATATTAATTTGGAGCAGTACTACTTCCAAGAGCAGCTAAATTATTATTTCTTCTGTAAAGCTACAGGAAAGTGACCAGCAGATCTAATCAACTTTGGGAAAATTATGGGAAAATTCCAATTGAATAAATTACTCATGAAAGGGAGAGGAGCAATGGTTACTGTATGTTCCTGTCTTTTCCTACTGTTTTACTTCAGGAAACAGTAAATATCTGATGGAGAAGCCTCCATCTTGTGGCCAACCTATAAACAGCAACTCTGGTATTTATAGGTATTCCAAATCTGAAGGAAGGTTTAGTAATTTATAAATACATACTACAGCTATCAAATAAATGGTCCTGATAAGGCACAATTAGAGTTTGCTACTTAAGCTACTCAATAGTTTCCTAAAAAATACAGTAAATAAAAATACAGTAAATTGTCTCAAAACTATTAACTTCTATGAAAAAAAATAGAAATGGGAAATTAAACCATATAGCCAGTGGTGGGATTCAAATAATTTAACAACCAGTTCTCTGCCCTAATGACCGGATGCGTAGGCGTGGCTGGGTGGTCATATGACTGGGTGGGCATCACCAACTCAACATCACTCACATCAAGGGGTACCTCTCCTCTCCTCACCACAGCTGGCCCTGCCTCACCCCTCCCCTCCCAGCCACTCCTTGTCATGCCTGGCCTCTCCTCACCACAATTGAGTCCAAAATTTATGTTGCTAAGTGAGAAATTTATTAAGTGAATTTTGCCCCATTTTACAACTTTTCTTGCCATATTTGTTAAGTGAATTACTGCAGTTGTTAAGTTAGTAACACGGCTGTTAAGTGAATCTAACCTCCCCATTGACTTTGCTTGTCAGAAGGTTGCAAAAGGGCATCACATGACCCTGGGAGACTACAACCATCATAAATGTGAGACAGTTGTCAACCATCTGAATTTTTATCACGTGACCGTGGGGATGCTGCAATGGTCATAAGTGTGAAAATGGTCATAAGTCACTTTTTTCAGTGCCTGTTGGCGGGGGGAGATTCCCCCTGGAGGTCGATGGATCGTTGCTTTCCTTTTGAAAACATTCTGACTTAGGAAATAAAACCGAGATTCAAATCTAATTAACAAAATATTTATTTCAGTAGAAAAGTAATAAAAAGATCCTTATTAGACTACATCTTATTGGCTAAGGAAATAAATCAGTTCTACCTTTGGTAGAAATGGCGAAGAGAAAAGAAGGAGTTGACTTCAGGAATGCAGACATGCATAATAGAATATATCATACGTCTGCTTGACCATAGATACAAGAAACAGTAGAAAAACATAGAGATGCACAAACTGACAATATTCACATCGTGACACCCCTTCTTTGTCAGTTGGGCTAATATAATGTGTCACTCAACACACAGTAAATATCTGAGGTAATCATGCTGAGCAATAGGTAATGGTTTGTTCAGAATGTCAGCTATCTGATATTTTGTTGGCACATATTCTAACTTTATGAGACCTTGTCTTACTGACTCTCTAACATTCTTGTAACGTATGTCAATGTGTCTGGACCTTGAACCTGTGAAGTGAGTCCTGGAAATGTAAACTACTGATTGATTGTCTTCCATCACAGTGATCGGTTTTTCGGGCTTCATCCAGATATCTGTAACTAAGGAATCGAACCAGGTTAAAAAGTTGCACGCATCAGACACACATGCATACTCTGCTTCAGTTGATGAGCAGGAAATAAAACTTTGTTTTCTTATGTTCCAGTAAACTGGACATCCATTCAGGAACACTATGTAACCTGATGTGCTTTTTCTTGACTCCTTATCACTTGCCCAATCTGCATCTGTATAACAATGCATGTCAGCAAAATCTGTATGTTCTGGTTCTAGCTTCAATTTGAATTGTTTTGTGTGTATCAAGTATCTCAGTAACTTCTTAATACATGACCAGTGAAACTCTGTTGCTTTGCCTACATGTCTTGAAAGTAAATTAACACTAAGTGCTATGTCTGGTCTAGTCCATCCACTAATGTAAAGTAGTGAACCAATTACTGAACGATAAAGTGTTTGATCCTTGAACTCAGGACTATGTGTATCTTTCAAATTGTGAAAATCAGTTTGCATAGGTGTCTGTGTAGGCGTTGCATCTGCCATGTTGCATTGATGCAAAAGTTGATCTATCTTAGCTTCTTGTGAAAGGCTAAACCCCTTCTGTGTCTTTTCAATGTGAACTCCTAAATATTCATTGATGTGTCCTAATGATTTCAATGTGAAGTATTTCTGCAAACCTTTAACAAAATTCTCACTCATGTGTTTGTTTGGACCAATGTAAACAATGTCATCAACATAAACAAGAACAATTTCATTAATATTTCCATACCTTTTTGTGAACACGGATTCATCAGTGTCGGACTTAATAAAGCCCATTAAATTTAGTTTGTCTTTTAGACATGTGTACCACATCAGACCTGATTGTTTCAGACCATAGAGACTTTTGTTTAGGAACCAGGTATCCCCTTCTCGGTCCCGGAAGCCGGGAGCAGACCTGACGTAGATTTCTTCATCTAGATCAGCATGTAGGTAAGCTGTTTCAACATCAAATTGGAAAACTTCGAGTCCAAGGATAGAAGCAGTGGTTAGAGCAATTTTCACACTTTCAGTTCGCACTGTAGGTGAGTAAGTGTTTGTGTAATCTTCAGGATAGCTTTGTGCGAAACCCTGTGCGACAAGTCTTGCTTTGTATAATAATTCACCATCTGGCTTTTGTTTGATTTTGTAGACCCATCTTGTGCCAATGACTTTTTTGTGTGTTGGAGGTGTTGCAGATGTGTATACTTTGAGTTTCTGCAAACTATCCATCTCAACTTGCATGGCTTCATACCATTTTTGTTGATCATCTTCAGAAAGATATTTAATTTGTGAAAAGTTCTCCGGTGGGAGTGTAACATTACAGATCAATGGTGATGGTGTGTTTGTCAATTGCATTGTGTATCTCTTTGGTGGAATACCTTTTGTAGTTCTCTTGGAACGTCTCGGGACGATTGTCCAGTCATCTTTCTTGTTGTCCACATCTCCATCAGCGTCGCTAGCTTCAGCATCCATGGCGTTGTAGGATGGGATATTAGGTGATGAACGTTGGTCATCTAGTTGCACTGTATCAACAATTTCAGTTCTAGGGAAATAAACTCCAGGATCATTAGAATGTATCCTGGACCAATCTGTATCTTCAAAATTAGCTGAATTAGAAATTGTTATCGTATTGTGAGAGTCAATGAATCTTCCCCATTTAGAATTGCTATCAACACCCATATATCTCAGTCTCTTTGCTCCTGGGCCACCTTTTCTTCTTTGGGCCAATGGAATGTTGACCATGGCATATGAACCAAAAATATGTAAGTGTCTAAGATCTGGCTGGCGGCCATATAACATGTAAAAGGGTGTTTGGTCAATGACACTGCTCCATGTACAATTGACAATGTAATTTGCATACTGAACTGCTTCACCCCAAAATGAGTGTTTGAGATTGGCATCTTCTAGGAGGCAGCGCATCATGGTTTGGAGGACCCCTTGTCTCCTTTTTGCAACTCCGTTGTGAGCTGGCGTAAATGGGGCAGATGTTTGGTGTAGGATACCGTTTCGTCGCATCCAATCCTGGAAACGCTGAGACGTGAACTCGGCACCACGATCACTCTGGATTCTCCAGATTCTCACTCCATGTTGATTGTAAATTTGAACTGCAAAATCTCTAAAGGTCTGAAAGGCTTCAGATTTTTCTTTCACAAGAAAGACATAACCATATCTAGAATGATTATCAACAATAGTTAAGAAATACTTTTTACCGCCAATAGTTGGACCATAAGGGCCCACAATATCAGTATGAACCAAATCAAAAATTCGTGTTGATTTACGTGTAGCATGTTTTGGAATGGCTGCTGCCCTCGATTTTGCCTTTTTGCAAACAGCACAATCTAGATGTACCTTACATCCTTTGAAATTCAAACCTTGTGTGAAAAATGGCATACGTTTAAGGACCTCAAAACTGGGATGGCCTAATCTTCTGTGCCATCTATGTATACACCTGTCATGTAAACGAAAACCTGTAAGTGAAGTTGCAGCATTAACATTAACATGAGGAACTTTAGGTTTGATTACCTGTTGCTTTGTGGCTTTAGGAGCCTTTGGAGTATTCACAGGATCTCTCTCTGGGGTATCTCTCTCTGGGCCTGTGATATTATCTATTGAGATTTTTATACTTGCCTGAATTTGAGGTTCTGCCTTTGGCCTCAAATAGTAGACCTGACCAATCACAATTGTGTCAGCAACAATATGACCATCT
This sequence comes from Diadophis punctatus similis, assembly GCA_023053685.1. Classification (NCBI taxonomy): domain Eukaryota; kingdom Metazoa; phylum Chordata; class Lepidosauria; order Squamata; family Dipsadidae; genus Diadophis; species Diadophis punctatus. The sequence continues at coordinate 98,664,159 of JALIGW010000003.1, forward strand.
TTAAAAATATAACTGGCGTTACTTAAATGAAGGACATAAAAATGCAAAACAGCAGATAAATGATTCTGACTAAGCAAATTACAATTAGCTATAGGAATATAATAAACATCAGGTACCAGGGTACCTAACTCTTCAATAAAAACAGTCCCTTTTCCTTCAACTTTGAAGGGGTGGCCACCAAATGCGTACAGTTCACGATATTCTGGTTCAGGCTCATGTAGCTCTTTGAAAAGTTCTTTTCTGTAGGTAATGTGAACAGCTGCTCCACTATCAAGAGTCCACAAAAGGGAGCGGTCATATTTCTTTGACTGTGTATCATTGGTGATTGCCAGCATGGTGTATGGAGGTGTGAAATCACGCCTGGGACCGGATTGGCAGATACAAGAAACAGTAGAAAAACATAGAGATGCACAAACTGACAATATTCACATCGTGACAGTGCCATTGTAACTTTGAATGAACTGTTGTAAGTCAAGGATTACCTGTACAAAAAGCTTCTTTGCTTGCAAAAAGCTGCCCTAAATACCAATCATTAGATTAGAAATACCTGCAAGCTGGAGTTACAAATCAGGCAGGGTGCCAGAGCAGCTTGAGGAATTGAAATAGTTAAAATGCAATGATAGCTATCAACTCTTGCTCATAAAGTGAAACCCTTTAGCAGAGAGGTCATTTAAGCTCTCCAGAAAGCGGGTGGGCATACTTGGGCTACAAAATGCCGAGCTAAAGAGACAAATTAACAAAGTTCCAGGTTCAAGTCTCTGTCCTCCCAAGCTTGTCAGGATCACAATAAAATAAAACCGCATATATCTAAATGAACTTCAAGCCTGGTGCCATGTTACTAAGCCTTAGTATCATGAGAGAAAACTAAAATGAATTGGAGGGAGGATCCACACCCCTACCTCCTTTTTTAAAATCTTATTGTCAGTGAGCAATCATGTGCCTTGGCCGCTCCAAAGCAATGCAAGAGACTGCTATCCCAAAGGTGCTTTTTCAAGAGGCAACTGGACTTTCTGGAAATCAAGAAAGTCCAGTTGCCTCTTGAAAAAAGCACCTTTGGGACAACAATGACCTGGAGAATCCTCACAGACAAAAGACTCCTGTGCTCAGTGAACTGACAAAGCACCCTTTTCCACCCAGGAGAAGCAATCCTTAGGTTCATTTGCACCACTTAAAGATACCAGCTGGTCTCACTCACCTCATAAGATATCCTAAGGAAATGATCCAGATTTAAGGAAAGATTGTGTTGGAGGGAAGAGGGAAAGATGCAACTTGAAAAATATTTTTTTTCTAGGCAGCATTGCTTAACTCGATCAGGCAGCCAGCAGCAGTTCAAAATGATTACCTCAACACTTTTCCATCAGTGGGTGGGGAGAGACCTCCCGAAGCCCTTTTTTTGGGTAACAAACAAACAAAAAAGCCAAAGACTAGCTAGATCGCTCCATTTAGAGAAGATTACAGATCCAGGGAAGAAAGAGGCCCACAATCGCCCCCTCCCACCCTTAATTGTGGACAGAGGAGGCAAGGAGTGGCTGGGAGGGGATTCAGCCATGTTGGAAGTACACCCCAAAAGGACAGTTCCAGAAACCACTAAAGCAGTGTAAAAAGCTTAAAACAACCCTTCCCCTTTAAAAAAGTCAAGTCCTGGAATAAAAGTACCAGCAAAGGGGAAAAAAAACTCCAGAGAAGCCGCTCAGGCTATAGAAAGTCTGGGCATACTGCCAAGAACCATTAACAGATGTTACAGGCAGTTTCAGAAAATACTTAAGCAGGGCAAGAAAGATAAGTAGGATTAGGCTAGAAACAACACACAGAGGCACACTAGAACATCTCCTTCCTGCCTTCCTGACAGGATTAACCCCTTAAGGTGGGAAAAACAAAAGGCTGTTGGAAGGAGATTTCTTCCAACAGCCGGTTCGCCGAACTGCTCAGAAAGTTAACAACCGGTTCTCCTGAACTGGTGTGAACCGGCTGAATCCCACCACTGCATATAGCCAAACCAAATAACAAAGCAAACTAACAAGGTGTAACAGTCCACCCATAGCACAGGAAGTTTCATTGTCTGAACCAGGTTGTTATTCTATATACTAAGAGTAGAACATTATACACAGAGAAAAAGAGATAACACAATTTTATTCTTTTCTTCTCTATTTTCATTTAATCAAAATAGGAAAATTATTTCTAGTTCAGGTGTCTCTGACATGATGTGTGTCTCATTTTCCTGTATTTATTTTTAAAATCTAAGTGAAAATTTACATTTGTTTATGAATTTAAATATGTCCTTAAAATTTTATTTTCATTCCCAATCATGTCTAAATGGAGATATTAATCTGTAAATGCATTTTTATGTACTTTATTTTTTTTTAAAAAATCAAGTATTCTACAAGAATTATCTACTAAATAATCAAACCCCAGATTATGATAATGGTCTACAGTAGTATTTGATCATAAAAGACTTCCAAGGTCTAACATTTTGTCCTTGCTTTTTTTCCCACTCAATAATCCTTGATCCTGCATCCCCTAAACCATAATTAACCCAGAAATGTATTCAAAGTTCTACTAAAAAAAATAAAAATGATAGAGCTAAATATGTTACAACGACCCTTGCCACTGTTGAATCTTCCATGTTCTTCCTATTCAGGCAGAAGAAGTTAAATTAATTTAAGAAAATAAATGTATTTACAATATGATTAAAAGCCAGAGCTTCTCTGTATTTTCTTATAAAATTGCATAAAATATATACAAGAGATATTTGGTTTCCTAAATGATAATTTTTTATTAGACAGTGTTTTAACTCGGTAATCTGACAATTCTTCTTAATGAAGTTTTTATTACCATAATTGTTCAAGCAAAAAAACCTAGATATCTTAATCATTAATACCAATAGATGTTAAAATATTGTCTGAAATCTTGCTACTGTGTTTCCCCCAAAATAAGACCGGGTCTTATTTTCTTTTGGGGTCCAAAATAAGCACTAGGACTTATTTTCGGGAAAACACAATTTCAGGGTAATCAGCCCGGCAGGGCGCTCTGTCTCCTGGCATACACATGAGTTGGCAAGCATGTGGGGACCCATGATATCCGGCAGAAGCTGCAGTCCGCTGCTCCCTTGATTGGCGCACTCTGGGATTGCACAGAGCAGAAGGCATGGAGCAGAAGGCAGGCAATCCCGATGCACTGCGTGTGCTTCAGGCAAGCCAAGAGACACGAAGATGAGGCCACCCGCCGCTCTGGCCCACCACCACTCGGCTTTCCTGCAGTCCATGCAGCATGTCTGGATTGCCTGCCTTCCCCACCCCCGAGCCTCTGCCTCTGTCTGCTGCCGGTGTCACCATGTGAAGATGAGCCTCCCACGACTGCTCGCTGCTCTGGCCCACTGACGCTCGGCTTTCCCAAGGATCGCATGGCATGTCCGGATCGCCTGCCTCCCCCTGTCTCTGCTTCTGCCTGCTGCTTGAACAGGTACTCAAGTCACCTCCTGTCAGCTGCTTCCAGATACTGTCGGCCCGTACACACTTTGCTGCCTCCTATGCTGCCCATGCCCCTTCACTAGGGCTTATTTTTGGGCTAGGGCTTATATTAGGTAAGCCTAATATAAGCCCTACCTAAGCCTAAGCATAAAAAAGAGGATTGGTCTTACCTGATATGCCTCTTCTCGTAGGGTGGAACTATCATGCAGGATGGGTTGATCTCGTCCAATCAGGTGAGGACTGAGTCTGTTAATTTTAATTCTGAGGGCTCTGCCTTGCCTGGAATGCCCAGTTACGACAAAGCTGATGAACAGACTCGACATGGTCTCTTCGAATAGTCCATGCACTTGGCCATAGCTGTATAAAAATGTCTAGAAACAGGTCAATTGTTCGTCCATGATCAGATAAGAATGTCTATATACTGGGAAAAAAACCAGCCACACCCAGCAGAACCAGGGTGGGATTGGATGATAGTTCCACTCTACGAGAAAAGGCATATCAGGTAAGACCAACGCCCCTTCTCCATAGTCGGTGGAACTATCACCCAGGATGGGACATACCCAAGCAGTCTGTCCTCAGGAGAGAAGAGCTGGGCCCCCCTATGAGTCCATTTGAAGAACAGTCTCCAGCACCCTGTGTCCGAAGGACGCATCAGCGGAAGCAAACTTGTCTATTTTATAATGCCACACAAACTGTAACAGAGACATCCAGGCAGCTGCATGGCACACCTCCTCCAGTGATGCCTGGGTCACCCAGGCAGCTGACTCCTTGTAGAGTGGGCAGTGATGTGAGGAGGACAGGACATGGTGGATGAGTCGTATGCTGCCACGATGGCTGCCCTGAGCCACCTGCCGATAGTAGAGGAAGAGGCTTTCTGTCCCTGGGAAGCTGGCAGGAAGGACATGAAGAGAGATTCTGTTTGACAAAAAGTCGCCGTTCGCTTAAGATAAATGCTGAGAGCCCTCCGGACATCGAGCTTGTGCCATTTCTTTTCAAGTTTGTGAGTGAGATTGGGGCAGAAGCTAGGGAGAACCAATTCCTGGGCTCTGTGGAACCAGGTGTTCACCTTTGGAACAAAGGTCGGATCCAGGCGGAGAACCACCCTGTCCTGGTGAAACATACACAAAGCATTTCTGAGCAGAGAGCTCAGAAATCCTCCTGGCCGAGGTGATGGCCACCAGGAAGACCACTTTATAGCTCAGGTGGTGGAGGGTGGCCATATGTACAGGCTCGTAAGGGGCCCACGTGAGCAAGTTCAGTACCTTAGCCGGGTCCCAGGTGGGGAATCTGTGAACCACCGGTGGGCGTAGATTGGAGGCGCCCCTGATGAAGCATCAGATAGGAGGAAGTTAAGCTAAGGATGCAGCTTCACCACAGGACAGAATGGAGGAGAGGGTCGCAACCTGCCTCCGAATGGTGTTAGGGGAGAGTCCCTTATCGAGTCCATCCTGAAGGAATTCCAGGATCTTGGGAACTGGAATGCGGACCAGCAAATAGCCTCCCCTTGCACATCAGGCACAGAAAGCCCTTCAGGTGGCAGAGTAAATGCGCTCTGTTGAGGGCCTCCTGGAAGCCAGCATCATGTTAATGACCCTGCCAGAGAACTATTGCTGGGTCAGGGAGCACCACTCAACCAACAGGCAGTCAGATGTAGCCACCTCGGGTCGGGATAAGCCACCTGTCCCTGGATGAGGGAGTCCTTCTGCAGGGGGATCGGCCATGGAGGGGCCACTGACAACGCCTTCAATTCGGCAAACTAGGGTTGTCTGGGCCAGTGAGGGGCCAGCAAAGTTATCTCCGCCTGCTTGTCCAGGATTTTCTGGATAACCTTGCTCATGATGGGGAGGGGAGGAAAGGTGTACAAGAGCTCCTGGTGCCATTGCTCCTGAGGGCATTGACAGCTTCCACCCCATGAGACTGGAACCTGGAGAAAAACCTCGGCAGTTGGGTATTCCCTGGGGAGGCAAAAAGGTCGACAGCTGGCAGACTGAATCTGTTGGTCCTTGAAGAGGGACTGATGTAGGCACCACTCCACCAGATCGATGGTCATCTGGCTGAGCCAGTCTGCCTGCGTGTTGGCCACCCAAGAGATGTGGTCTGCCAAGAGGGACAGAAGGTGGCATTCTGCCCAGAGGTCCAGTCTCTTCGCTTCCTGCATCAGCATGCCTGTTGACATGGGCTTTGGCCACTACATTGTCCGTAGTGGACTAGGACATGCTGTCCCGAGAGATGGGACACAAAATGTTTGAGGGCCAAATAGATAGCCCGGAGCTCTAGCCATTTGATGGCGCACTTGGCTTCCTCCTGAGTCCATGTGCCCTGGGCGAGCTGTCCCAGGGAATGCACAACCCAGCCCAGTAGGCTTGCGTCCATGGTGACGATGACTCACGGAGACATCCCTGAGACACAGCTGGAGAATGCCACCAGTTGAGGGACCTGCAGACAACCAGAGGGACCAGGATCCGGGCAGGGGAATTGCTGCGGCCTGACTTCTGGAGGGGCAAGAGAAGCCATTGAAGCTCCCTAGAATATAGGCATGCCCAGGGGGTGATGGATATGGCGGAAATCATTTTGCCTAACAGGGTGGACAAGAGGGAGATGGTTACCCTGCGTTGGGGCTGGACCTGGCTGGCAAGCTCCCTAAGGCTGGCCTGTCGCTCCTGGACAAGGCGACCCTACATTCTAGGGAGTCTATAATGACTCCCAAGTGAAGAAGGGAGGTAGAGGGCTCCAGATGGCTCTTAGGAATGTTAATCGAGAAGCCATAGTGTTGCAGGGTGGACATCGTAACACCAAGGTGGTTTAGGGCCAATTGATGAGATGGAGCCAGGACCAAGATGTCATTAAGATAAAAATGCACGCTCACAGCAAGAGTACACAGGTGGAATCGCCAGCACCTTCGTGAAGTCACGAGGGGCAGAAGAAAGGCCGAAGGGGGTGTGTGATACTGAAGGTGCCTACCTGCATAGCAGAACCGGAGGTACTGCCGATGGGAAGGGTGGATGGGAATGTGCAAGGGGCTTCAGTGAGATTGATAGAGGCCATATAATCCCCCCCGGCGTATGCATCCCAGGATGGACTGGAGGGAGTGCATTTTAAACCGCCAGAATTTCAGATCGCAGTTCAAGCGTTTGAGGTCCAGAATTGCCCTCCATCCCCCCGAGGTTTTGGGAACTACAAATAATATGGAGTAGAACCCCTGCCTGATCTGATGTTGGGGCACCTGTTGGATGGCTCTGATGTCCGACAGATGTGCGATAGCCACCTCCATAAGAGATCTCTTAGCCGGATTTCGAGATACAGGGCAGTTGAGAAAAAACCTCAGGGGAAGGGAAAGGAATTCCAAGGACAGCTCTTCAGATACAGTTTCCTTGACCCACCTGTCCTGGGTAACAGCCTCCCACCTGGAGGCATACAGTGAAAGGTGGCCCTCTATGGGGGGATCAGAAGGGTGTTCATCTGGGGTGTCGTGAGAAGTAACCCCCACCCCCTCAAAAGGGCCATTTGGACTGTCTCCCCTGGGAGGACCTGTCCTGGAAATGTCATGGCCTGTAGCCGTACTGACCTGACCCTCTGGTAGTGGATTGGAAAGGGTCTGATCCCTGAAAGGAACGGTGAGGATAAGGGGCAGATCTTGAACCCCCTTTACGGAAAAAGGTGGGGAGGACCTTTTTGCGGTCTTTAGATTCTATCAGAATTGGGTCCAGCGCCTCCCCAAACAACCATTGTCCCTTGAAGGGATCGGATGCCAGATGCCACTTGTGGTGGGTGTCCGCCTGCCACTGGCATAGCCACTGCATCTGTCTGGAGACAACCGTCACCACGATGACTTTGGCGGCGAACTTGGAGGCCTGGAGGGTGGCATCAGCAGAAAACTGTGTGGCAGCTATCAGTTTGGTGATATCCTGCTGAGCCCTCAGGTCCATAGCTGCGGTCCGCTCCTGAAGCTGTTGGAGCCAGATCAGGGCGGATCGATTGAAAAATGCGACTGTTAAAGCAGCTGGAACCACCCAGGTGGCCGCTTGGTGAGCCTTCTGAAGGGATTGTTCAGAGCGCCTTTCTTCTGGGCAGAGGAGCTCCTCTGAATCCCCCAGCATGGTGTTGGGGGAGTAGAGGGCAGTGACAGGGAGGTCCACAGATGGAATCGAGAGCACCTCTGCTAGTGGAGGAGCCACATTGAAAAACTGGCCATCAGAGGCATCAGAGGAGGGGCCCAAAGCTGGGGAAGACCACTGTCGGAGCACAGAGTCCACAAAGATCTGTGGGGCTGGAACTGATTCCATCTTGGGGGCTTGTTCAGTGAACAGTGGGTCTGAGGAGTTCAGGAAGGGCGCTGGAGCGGTGTCAAGGCCCGCAGCTATCTTGGCTTTGTACAAAAGAGAGCTGAATAGAGCTGGATCGAAGAGGGTAGAGTAAGAGGGGGCCTCATCCTCAGAAAGCTCGACGTCCAGAATGCCCTCATCCCCCGACTGATCTGATTGCTCATTCCCAGATGAGCCTGGGAGTAGAATATAGCACTAGCACTAGCAATAGCACTTAGACTTATATACCACTTCACAGTGCTTTACAGCCCTCTCTAAGCGGTTTACAGAGTCAGCATATTGCCCCCAACAATCTGGGTCCTCATTTTACCCACCTCGGAAGGATGGAAGGCTGAGTGAACCTTGAGCCGGTGAGATTTGAACAGCTGAACTGCAATGCTGCATTTTAACCACTGCACCACCTCGGCTCTTATCAGGCTCTTGCTACAAGAAACCGGCTTGGGTTGAGAAGTTGGGTTGAGAAGAATGCAGATGTAGTTCCCCTCTAGTTGGGGGCGGATGACGCAGCTCAATAGCAGAGGAGACCAGGGCTTGAAAATTGGCCGGGTGCATATGTATCATTGGTGGGAGGCGGAGATCGGGCAGCAACCACCTCCTGAGAAGCAGCAGAAGAGATGGAGGTGGCCAGGTTGGGTTGCCCCTGGGCTGGTTAGCTGTTGAAACTGTGGCCACTGATGCAGTGGCCCTGACGCCCTGACCCCAGAGATTGCTGTCAGCGAGAGATATGTGTGCCCTGTCAAGGGAGAGAAGATCCCCGTAGAGCCTGGAGCCCGCTCAGGAGTTGGAGAGTTTGCAGGCCTGATCGAAGACTGGGCGCAGAGCTTCTGGAGGGTCTTGTCATGCCTCCTTTCATCTCGCTCTCTCACTTTGGATTTCGATGAACGGTCAGACCGTTCTTTGCCCCTTGCCTCGGCCTGCTGTGAGGTGGACGGGCGAGTGTCATCAGCAGGGTGCTTGCGGGTTTGGGCGCGCTTCTTAGCAGGAGGAGGCTCAGTCATGATGGATGATGCCTGCCTCTTTTTTTATTATTATTATTTAAGAGCTAGGCTGGGCCTAGTGTTAGTCCTCTCGTGGCTCAGGAAAGGAGGGGCTAGGCCTGAGGCCCACATAATGGCCACCGGATCAAGGTAGGTGTTTAAAATGTCTGCCCGTTACTCAAATGGTCACATGTTGAGTCAAAATGGCCACCGGAATGAAGTAGGCCTTCAAAATGGCCACCCGTCAGTCAAAGGGCCACGAGGTGAGTAAAAAATGGCCACCAGAATGGAATAGGCCTTCAAAATGGCCACCCATCACTCAATCAGCCCACGAGGCAATCCAAGATGGCCGATGGGCCCAAGGGAAGATGCTATAGCCGCTGCTTGTTTCGCCGGTGGAAAACTGGCCTGACAACGTGCCCTGGGAAAGTTTGATATGCTTCTGTACTATTAAACCGAATCCGATGGTTAGCGGCTCCAAAGCGGCCTGCACAGCGTGCGCGTCTCAGGGCTCCCTCAGCGGCAGCAATCAGATGCAGCAGAATAGCCAGCTGACACTAAAATGATTGTAGATCAGCTGTTTGTCAGCTATTTCGGTGGTTAAGGGTGCGCACGAGCGCGAGACTCCCACTATAGCACCCTGCGGCTTTCAGGAAGGCAGTCAGGCAAACGACAGGTTCTTTTTAGTTTTTTTAATTGTTTTTCAACTTTAAGCATCATATTATAACACAGATCTACACCTATTCACATCCATTATTTTTGCTAATAAAAAAACTTATACAATATTTCTACATATTTACAATCTTATATCTTCTTCATCATCCAACATTATTTTGTAGTCTCTCCTTTGTCTTTCCTAATCCATTCATACCATTTTGACCATATTTCAAAATAGTCCGAGTTACTTTGGCCTTTGAGTTCAATGGTTAACCTGTCCATTTCTGCACACTTGTATATTTTGTCCAATAATACATTCTCCGGAGGTATTTGATTATTCTTCCAATATTGCGCATATGCAATCCTTGCCGCTGTTATAATATGTAATATCAGGTATTGTATATTCTTGGGATATTGCTTTTTTATAATTCCAAGTAAAAAAAGTTCCGGTGTGTATTCTATGGTTCTTCCTGTGATGTCGTTTAACCATTTATGTATTTTATTCCAATAACCTCTCGCTTCGGGACACATCCACCACATATGAAAGAAGATACCTACGTCTTTTTTGCATTTCCAACAAACCGAATTTACATTTGGGTATATCTTAGCCAATCTTGCTGGGGCCAAATGCCACCTATAAAACATCTTATAATAATTTTCTTTGTAAGCTACTGATTTTGTTATTTTGCAATTTATGTTCCAGGTCTTCTTCCAGTCAGCCAAGAGTATATTGTGGCCTACATTTCTCGCCCATGCTATCATCGAGTTTTTTTACTATATCTTCAAATTTGTCAAATTCCAATAAGTAACTATATAATTTTGATATCAATTTTTCTTCTGGGCCTGTTAGTATTTTATCCAATTTTTGTGTTTCTATATCTATGCCAATTCCTTCCATATCTTTTTTGTATCTCGAATTCAATTGTAAATAGTGCCACCAATCAATTTCTATATTTTGCTCTGCCAATTGTTCTCTACTTTTTAATTTTCCAAATGGGTCCAGAATATCTTTATATTTAATTACTTTAGTCATATTCATTAAATTTGGGTATGTCATAGCTTCTATGGTGGAAAGCCAATTAGGAATTTTTAGATAGTGCTTCTTTTTAATTTCAGACCATATTTTCATAAGAGAATTTCTAATTAGATGAGTGTTGAAACTTTGTTGTGGTTTAGTTCTATCATTCCATAAATATGCATGCCATCCCAGCTGCAAGTCATGTCCTTCTAATAACAGTGTTCATTTATTTGTCAAATTAATCCATTCTTTTATCCATGTTAAGGATGCTGCTTTATAATAAAGTTTCCAGTCAGGTAGTCCGAGGCCACCTCTGTTCTTATTGTCTTGTAGGTTTGTTAGTTTGATTCTTGGTTTTTTATTTTGCCAGATGAATTTAGAGGTAATTTTATTTAATTCCATAAAAAATTTCGTCTCTAATTTAACTGGGGCTGTTTGGAATAAATATAAGAATTTTGGTAAGATGCTCACTTTAATTGCCGCTAATGTCCCAATAATGATAATTGTAATTTCCCCCATTTTTCTAATTCCAATTTCATTTGATGTATTAATTTCTCGTAATTATCCTTTTTGATTGATGAGCATCTATTTGTTAATATTATACTCAAATATTTAAATTCTTTGTTATTTGCAGGCCTAGTTTCTTTTCCAATCTATCAGTTTGTTGTATTGTCATATTTTTAGTTAGGAATTTAGTTTTTTGTTTATTAATTTTTAATCTTGCTGATTCTCCGTATTCTTCAATATCTTTGAGCAATTTCTGTCCTGATGCCAATGGTTCTTCTAAAAAGAATACTAGATCATCAGCGAATGCCTGCAATTTGTATTCCTCATTTCTCACCTTGGCTCCTTTAATCTCCGGGTTGCTTTGAATTTTGTTAAGTAATGTTTCCAGTGTCAAAATAAAAAGCAGAGGCGACATCAGGCATCCCTGACGAACTCCTTTAGATATCCGAAATGATTTGGTCATTCCACCATTTATAATCATCTTGGCTGACTGGGAGGTGTAAATTGTCCCTAATATCCTTTCAAATTTTTCGCTAAATTTCATTTTTTAAATCAATCCTACCATGTATTGCCAATTTACGTTGTCGAACGCTTTCTGCGCATCCAGAAAAACAAGTGCTGCCTGCTTTTCTGGATGTGCTTCATAATTTTCTATTATATTTAGTACTGTTCTTGTATTATTTTTTATCTGCCGCATTGGTAAAAATCCATTTTGATCCAAATGTATAATTTTGTTTACAATTTTTTCGGTTCTTTCAGCCATAATTGTCATAAAAATTTTATAATCAGTGTTCAACAACGAAATTGGCCTATAGTTTTGTATTTGATTTGTCTCGGTACCTTCTTTCATAATCATTGTAATGTACGTCTCCCTCCACGAGTTTGTTATCTTAGCATTCACAAGTGCATCATTGTATAGATCTAACAATAGATTCTCTATTACATTCCCTAGATTCTTATAATATTCTCCAGGAAAACCATCTGGTCCTGGTGATTTATTATTGTTTTGTTTTTTAATTGCATTTTGTATTTCTTGTATTGTAATTTCCCTATTTAGTATCTCCTTATCTGCTTCTTCTATTTGTAGTATCTTTCTATCATTTAGATAACTATCTATTTTACTTGGTTCTATTGGATCCTGTCTGTATAGTTCCGTATAATATTCTATAGCAATCTCCTTTATTTTTTCTTCTGTATATTGTATTTCCCCTGTTGTGTCTATTAATTGATGGATTATTCTACTAGCTTTTTCTTTTTTTTAATTTTTTGGGCCAACCACCTGCAAATGACAGTTTTTAAAGTGACTGCGGGGGCGCTGGAGTGCTGGAATCTTGGGCAGTCCCTGCATGGCTCCCACAGCGCCAATTTAGCCTCCCCTTGGACCTGATGGTATTAAAGGTAGGGGGAGGGGGGAGCGTGCGATCTCCCAGATCAGAAGCCGTCAATGAAGGGAGAGGGGACAGAACCCCAGATTGCTGCTGCAGATAGTGGCTATGCTATTAGAGCAGAGCCAAAGCCCTTTGGTGCTCTGCTGCAGAGGCAGCGCAGTTGGAGCCGAAGCTCTCCGCTAGCCAACCGGATCTCAGTTGACAATGTGATCCAATATAACTCACTCTTTGAAGACAAAAAGGAGATCTTTTGAAGTTTGAAGTTGTGAGGTAGAAACTATCAATCCAAGGATGGAGAGACCACATCTGTCCAGTCTGAGGACTGAGTCGTAACTGGGCATTCCAGGCAAGGCAGAGCCCTCAGAATTAAAATTAACAGACTCAGTCCTCACCTGATTGGACGAGATCACCCCATCCTGGATGATAGTTCCACCCACTATGGAGAACAGTCTGGTGCTTATTTTTGGGGTAGATCGTATTTTTGGGGAAACACGGTAATCACTTTCAAAAATTATTAGGTAGCTTGAGACATCTTAATCAAAGCAGGATTTTATTTTTGTAGTCAAAGGAATACTTCATTACTTCATCTACTTTGCTTTAAATAATGTCAAAACAACTCCTATCATAATTGTTTTTGGTTCACAGAAGATACCTTTAATAAGCTCTACCTATTTTTTGTTTTCTTTTTACTGTTTTTTTAAACAGGATATAATTCTTCAATTTCTTCAAAGACAGGTCTAATGGGATTTTATCAAACCCTTTTCTTGGGCAGATCTGATGGGCAGAATAAAGCTTTGTCTCCTATACTGTTTGATTTTGTTGAAATCTGTGACCAGGAGGATTTAGGTAGGGTGATGAGATCTTGGTGTAATACATGTAAATACCTTTCTAAAAGGTATTCTCTCTATTTTAAAATGTATTTTCAGAAATTTAATGCACTGTTTTGAAGATTTATCTGGGTAATTCTTCTCCTTTTTCATGGGTATGGAGCCTTCTTGGAACAGATGAAACACAGTCCTTTCAACTGTTCCAAGAAGGCTTCACAGCCATTTGCACTACTCAGGTGACCCTGAGGCCACAGATAAACCTCCAAGTGGCCTCAACGACTCTCTAAAAGAATGTAAATGACAACTGTCTGCAAGGAATATAAATCCTTCCATTTCCCACCATCCAGTCGGAGCTGAAAAAGCTTCTTGGATGAGAAATGAAATATCTTCAAAGAAAAACAAGAAAGTCCAGTTGCCTCTTGAAAAAGCACCTTTGGGACAACCATGACCTGGTTGACTGAGAATCTGCATAGACACAACTAAGTAACCAAACAAAAAAGAAGATTTGGAAAGGGCTTTCAACAAACGTACACATATGAAATATTCATCATCAGATAATTTGGGACAAGGGGCATAAGAGTGGTATATAGATTAAAAGACTATTGAGCACATAGAAAGCTCTTTTTACCCTGGAGAGTTTCCAAAAATTGTATTATACAAATTGAAAAAATGGCCACAAAAAGAGAGTGAGAGAAATACAAATTCTAGTCAAATGGATTGGCTAGACTGAAAAGTTACAAAATTGGATTAAGGGGACTCAGTTTTACATCACATTGTTGTAATGTGATGTAAAATGATTTCATGTATTTTGTTTTTTCATAGAGTATTTCTCAACAACAATATATTGTACAATCTCAGTTAATTCCTGTACCCACCCATTTCTGTTCAGGTAGTGTTCAATTTACCACTACAATTGGGATCAGAATTTCCATTGCTAAGTAAAGTGGTTGTTAAGTGAGTCATGTCCAATTTTACATTTTTTGCCATGGTTGTTAAGTGAATCACTGCAGTGGTTAAGTGAATGACATGGCCATTAAGTGAATCCAGTTTTCCCCATTGACTTTGCTTTTCAGAAGCAGCTGGGTAAGACACAAATGATAATCAAATGGCCTAAGAAGTTACAACCATTGTAAATAAAGCCAGTTGCCAAGTGCCCAAATTTAATCATGTGATCAGGAGGTATTGCCGCATAAGTCTGAGGATCAGTCATAAGTAATTTTTTCAGTGCTGTTGTAAACTTAAACAGCCACTAAACAAATGGTTGTAAGTTGATGACTACTTGTAACAATCCTTTTCTCTTTTTTCCTTTTCCTTTCTCTTTTTGCTTGCTTGTTTGTTCAATTTTTTTCCTTCTTTTAAAAAAAAGATTAATAAATACATTTTTAAAAATTAATTTTAAAGGAACTGAAACATATACTATTCAAGCTGGTGAAGAACATGGACGTGTATTAGGCCTATCTCCTGGATACCATTTAAAAACATTCCCCTTTTACCGAGATATGTTTTACTCATCACATTATATTCTTATATAAGCATTGCAGAGCATGTGATAGTAGGGGTCTTCTGTCTGTCATGACTGTGCTGTGTACCTGTGGGCAGGGAAGTAGAAATTAGCTTTGTAGGATGGATAGCAATGAGAATTGCAAAGTACAATTGCTGCCAGCCTCTTTCTTTGAGAAGCTTGTGAAAGTAGCACCTGGGGATGCAGTTGGACCTTTGCTGACATCCAAAGCCATGCAACCTGTTGATCAAGGGAGAATGAAAGTTTACCATAATCCAGCAGGTAGCCTTGTGTGTAATCAGGAAAACTTATTTCCAGGGCATCTGCCTAAAAGCTAGTGATTGGAGTTGCAGACCATCAGTGTTTAGGGGAGAAATTCTTTCAATTTTTCAACACTGCATTGTCAATTTTTACATCATTACTGTGACACTGAACAAAGCCTCTTCAATGTAATCATGGAAAAGTTTTTTTGGGAGAGGGTACATCCAGATGGTGGAAATATCAGGTAAAGGTATGAAATACAGACTGCTGTTAATCAGTCAAGACTAGTCAAACAGGCAATGAATTTATTAGTACATGTGAATTTAGTGGGATGGTGCCTGGCAGTTTTCCCACGTCCTAATTACTATCTCTGTGTCAAAATCACATGAAGAAACATCATAGTAAGGTACAAAAAAAGGCATTTAAACAATTCCTCTGGACTTGTCACTACAGATGTGGTTGCATAGTTGGCACTCTGCCCAAACTTACACAATGAGTTTAAAAAGAACTTAGATTTGGGTTTTGGCAGGATTCACTTTGATATTTCATGTCATAAATGGAACCCTTCCTTCTTTTCATAATTCTGAATATACATGCCACTATCCTGTTCTATCTTGCACTAGCCACTGGTCTCCTGCTTTTGCCTGAAGTGCATGCTGATGTATTTTAAAAATAGCATTCTTGTCTTTCAAAATGTCAGAATTGAATCATATGCAGGTGAAACTTGAAAAATTAGAATATCGTGCAAAAGCTCATTTATTTCAGTAATGCAACTTAAAAGTTGAAACTAATATGAGAGAGACTCATTACATGCAAAGCAAGATAGTTCAAGCCGTGATTTGTCATAATTGTGATTATGGCTTACAGCTCATGAAAACCCCAAATCCACAATCTCAGTAAATTAGAATATTGTGAAAAGGTGCAATATTCCAGGCTCAAAGTGTCCCACCCTAATCAGCTAATTAAGCCATAACACCTGCAAAGGGTTCCTGAGCCTTTAAATAGTCTCTCCGTCTGGTTCAGTAGGAATCACAATCATGAGAAAGACTGCTGACCTGACAGTTGTGCAGAAAACCATCATTGACACCCTCCATAAGGAGGGAAAGCCTCAAAAGGTAATTGCAAACAAAGTTGGATGTTCCCAAAGTGCTGTATCAAAGCACATTAATAGAAAGTTATGTGGAAGGGAAAAGTGTGGAAGAAAAAGGTGTACAAGCAACAGGGATGACCGCAGCCTGGAGAGGATTGTTAGGAAAAAGCCATTCAAAAGTGTTGGGGACTTTCACAAGGAGTGGACTGAGGCTGGAGTCAGTGCATCAAGAGCCACCACACACAGACCACACACCACACACAGTCAGTGCATCAAGAGCCACCACACACAAATGTTGTATTCCTCTTGTCAAGCCGCTCCTGAACAACAAACAACGTCAGAAGCATCTTACCTGGGCTAAAGAAAAACAGACCTGGTCTGTTGCTCAGTGGTCCAAAGTCCTCTTTTCTGATGAGAGCAACTTTTGCATCTCATTTGGAAACCAAGGACCCAGAGTATGGAGGAAGAATGGAGAGGCACACACTGCAAGATGCTTGAAGTCCAGTGTGAAGTTTCCACAGTCTGTGTTGATTTGGGGACCCATGTCATCTGCTGGTGTTGGTTCACTGTGCTTCATTAAGTCCAGGGTCAACGCAGCTGTCTACCAGGATATTTTGGAGCACTTCATGCTTCCTTCCACAGACGAGCTTTATGGGAATGCTGATGAGCTTTATGGGAATGCTGTTAAGAAACAGGACTCTGTTTACTAAATAATATCTGTGCCATGGATAGGTTGGAGAAAGAGAACAACTATGACGTAATGACATGAGTATTACAGTGGCTCAGTTTGTGAAAAAATAATTATTTAAGATTATAAACAGGAAACATGACTAGATGAGCTAATTCTGCTTCATTGTAACACTACATTAACAGAATCTTGCAAGTCTCAAAGTCCCACCTTCTCCTTTTCAGCCTGAGAATTTCGGAGGGACTCCCTTACTAACCTGTTCCTCCACCCATTATGCAACTGGGGGCTATGTGTTCTCTTATCTAACCTAGATAGCATCTCTTCCCCATCTTTCCCCCCACTTTCCAAAGTCATTCCCATATACCATTACACATGCCTACCTGTGGCTGAGGAAATGGATTGAGGAAACATTAAGGCCCTTCCTTGCTTTCGACCTTTTCCTCCTCCGTTTTGGCACTTTTAAAATGGGGACCTGTGAATCATTTATAAACACATTTCTTCCTTTGCCAATTATGCATGCAAGACTAAGAACAACAAAACAATTTGTGCATTTTATCTTCTCAACATCCAATTCATGACACTCTTACCACATATATGCACAACAATGGTATTGGCAATCATAGGTAAATTTATAGTGATGGAGCTGTAACAGACTTCACAGAAATATCATTCATCAAGCAACCTTTAATGATTGTTGTATAAACATACAAGCAAAATTTTGCTGTTGTTGACGAGGCCTATCTGTGAAAAAAACACCCCAGCACCATTCTGTATAAAACAAAGTTTTGAAGGTTACCTCAAACTGTTTTTGAAAGATACATATCTGTGAAAAATCAATCTACTTTCCAGTGAAAAGACCAATTCTGTTATAAACATCTGTGGCTCTAATCATGATATCTTATTTTAAAAATGATTTGTGATCTAACAAATACAACCTCGAAACAAATTCATCCTTTACATTGAAATCATCTAGATATCATCTTTCTTCTCTCCATGACTTGGCTGAACAGCATCCTGGTCCCCTACTCTTAACAATGGCAACCACTAACTGTAAACCCCCTCCCCACCACACACACAACTCATCCATATTGATCTGAAACATGTTTTCAATATGATTTAGGAACATGTCAGTGTTTAAATTATTATTATGCGTCTATTATTACCTTTATAACTTTTCAGACATTGTGAGTCTGATATTTCATTCTCTTAAAGGAAGAAAATAAAGAAGCAGTTCACAAACACTAACTTTACCTCTAACATAGGTGTCCTAATAAACCACCACTCAAATATGAGCCAACAGTGTGATACAGCTGCCAAAAAGGCTAATGCAGTCCTGGGCTGCATCAACAGAGGGATAGCATCAAGATCATTTTATACTACTTTATACTACACTAGTGAAGCCACACTTGGTGTTAAGTTCTCATACTGAAGAGACAGGAGGCGAGAGAGTGACTTCAGATCTTTATTAGGTCATGGTGGGAAACAACAGCCAAGACCCCAATGTGGCTGGGGTTTAAATAGGATAGCCCTGGTTGAGCCAGGACCAATCAGGAGATACCTGTTGGAGACAATCAGCTGGACCAGAGTGGGAACTTCCAGCCTAGTTTGTAGATGTAGGGACATAACACTTGGAATACTATGTCCAGTTCTGGTCACCACTATACAGAAAAGATTCTGAGTCCTAACAAAGAGTAGAGAGAAGAGCAAGAAAGATGATAAGAGGTATGGAGGCTAAATTGTATGATGAACAGTTAAGAGAACTAGGTATGTCTAACCTAATGAAGAGAAGGTTTAAGAGTGAGATGATAGCTGTCTTCTGGTACTTGAGGGGCTGTCACAGAGAAAAGTGAGTTAACATATTCTTCAAAGCACTTGATGGTAGGACAAGAAGCAATGGGTGGAAGCTTGTTAAAGAGATAGATGCAACGGGGAAATATAGAGAAATTTGTGAGAACAAATCAATGGAACAACTTCCTCCTGGAGTTGTGGGTGCTCCATTATTGGAGGTTTTTGAGAAAATATTAAATAACTGTTTATCCAGCATTGTATAAAGACTCCTGCCTTGGGCAGGGACTTGGATTAGAAGACCCCCAATGTCCTTCCAGCCATATTGTCAGCTGGATCTCCAGCATGGGTTTCTGCAGCATGCTTGCTATCAGCTGCCATAGTAATGGGAAGGGGCATGGGTATTTGGGATGAGGAAGTGAGCTGGTGTATAGTGTAGTAGTCCCATAAGAACTGAAAGGGAGTGTCAGATCCCAAAGAGTGATTCTGCCATTCAGTTGAGAGAAGGGGGGCCTTGGGTTCAAATTATTAGCATTGCCTGTGTCAACTGATGTTTTACAGCTTATACCCTGGCACCAATCATCTTGAGATCTCTTCACCTTTGGAGAAGGTTTATGAGGGGCAATGTGGGATGTTTCACTTTAATGGATAATGGAAGATAGTCAGATAAATGTGTGTTTATCCGGTTCTCAGAGCAGTTGATAAAGAAAAACATTTTCACACTTGTGTATTGGCTAGTATCTGCATTCTGGCTAATGGGAGGGTTCTCTACTGCTTTACCTCTACCTGCTTTGCCTAAGGGTATTCAGACGTTGCTTTGAACTTATTGTTTTCACTTCTACTTAATAAAAGATCCTTTTGAAATACATCCTTTCAGAAGTTCTCACTTTCTTAAGTTAGACGGAGAGGCAATCATTACAGGGAGATTTCCACTCATGAATTAGGGCGCTGCTGAGTGGAGTTATTTAGACCTCAAGACCAACCTTCCTGAGACTCCAGATGGGAGAAATACCTGAAGATGAGCTTTTCCACAACATCATACTGGACTGTGATTGGACTCTCAGTGCTGGACCCTGGGGGGACAGATTTGGGGTGACTTTCAATCTGTAACTTTCACACATTTTGAATCAGATCTTGTCTTGCTTTCACTGCTATCATTTCAAACTTAGTAAAACTACCTCTTCTCTAATGCAATGGAGTTTGGGGGTTTCTTTCATGTGTTTTGAATGGAGGCAGGCCTGACTCCTGTTTCTATAAAGGTTACTTCTAAAAAAAGTTGTAATAAAATCTACTTAAATTTAGTTGCATCCATTCTCAACAAGAATTTTTTCTTATTTTTCAAACTAATGGGCAATTCAACCCCAAAGTTTGATATTTCTAAAAATGGATTTGAATGCTTGTTAATGCAATGTTTGTCATTTTAACAGAGTTTGTCATTTTAACAAAAAGTGCCCTATGTGATTATAATTTATCCTGTTTGGTAGAAATATTTATCATAATCTAAAGGCCATCTTGTCTGCAAAGTTTACAGCAAAAGTTGTTAATGAATTCTGTTTCAGTGCAGTCATCAACTTGTTCTTGGTTATGTAGACAACCCATCAGACAATGATGAAGAATTTTTATGATACAACCTTTCAGAAACTGGGCCATGCTAACATCTTGAGACCCCTGGTCTCTAAAAATAACATGAAATAAAATAAAATTAGGGTGCTGGGCTTAGAACTAATCAAAAGTATTATCTTTCTCTGTGTTGTAGAAATTACAGTAAAGCAGTATAACGCCATCCTGTGCGTATCCTTAGACAGACTGCATGGTTCAAGAGAGTGAAGTCTGTTTCTTTTCCTAAGCCTTCCCTTTGCAGGTCAGGGCTCTATTTTACATCAAACAAATATATCCCATGCTGCTTGAAAAAAACAACAACCCAAAATCCTGCTTCTCAGATGTGTCAGGACATATAACCAATGTGACTGACATTTATCCGTGTTCACTCTGCCCATGCCTAGAATTGTTACTTCGGGAATGTTCAGATACCTGACAAACCTCTTTTTTGCAGAACATGCTTTGCACATACCCAGAGCAGTTACTCTGAGCAAACCCAGATGTATAACAAACCTCTTCTTGCAGAATATACTTAGCTCATTACTGCATTCATTGAGAGGGTGTGTCACTCCTCAGTTGCAGATTGATAGTTAAAGTTATTGTGCACAATTTAAGGGTTAAGGGTTTTTGTTTTCACTAGCTTTTACTTTCCTTTAGAAAGGTTCCAAATACAGTTTGCTTGCTATATTTCATAAACTATTTTGACCGAATTACTTTATAATAATAAACATTGGTCATACGAGGAACCACTCTAGTCATAGGGTAATCTAACTTATAATGGGAGTTGTCAATGTTTTAATCAGGGATGTTATTACAGTAAACAATCAAAACCAATGTGGGTCATACATCAGGAGGTCACAAACTCTGATAGATATGACATATGACCTAATCCCATCAAGTGGAACCTAGGAATGGTCAAATCTGGACCCTAAGCAGAAAAATTATAAGCAATCATGGGTTGTTTCCACCTAGCAATTTCTACAGTAATGGTAACACCCAAACAATATGCATAACAGAAGTTCCAAGGGGCAGCTGTGAACTCATAAGCCTGACATTATAATTTTTCACTAGCATAATCATCTCCTTTCTGTCTTTGTTGGCTGTTGGGAGTATTAACAATCAAGCCAGAGATCAACTTACGGGTTGTAACCTTCTGGAAAAAAATGGTTTGCTAATTCTGGACATTGGGGACAATAGTATACAATAGAATTGTGTCTTTTTGCCTCTTGGCCACTAGAGGGAGAAAGCACTACACCTAAAGACACTGCTGCTCCTATCTTTGAAATTTTGTGTCCCCCAACCTTTCTATCATCCTGTCATTACAGAGAACCCTTCACTGAGAGAGGTTATTCATTCATACCTCAAACCCCCTTTGTTTATTTATTTACTTTGCATTGTTGTAAATTCCTAAGGCATACACCCTGAATGCATTATATGAGGATTTGCTTCCTCTGCTCTAAGCCTGAGACAATTGTAGAAAGCAGCTTCCCCTCACCATAAATACATTGAATTAAAAACAGAAATCAAGAGCTCAGGTTCTGCATAGATGGGATGCCACAAAATCTAGGATTTTGGAGGTTGAAATCTGTTTCATGAATTCCATGTGATATAAATGTATGTTGTTGTACATATTAATTCTAAGGGAACTTCAGGAATAAGACAAATTTGTGATGGTCTTCTACTGATAGGACTACTAAAACAGCTTTGATTTAGAGATCTCACTTGGTGCAAAGATAAATTTGGCTCAGGGCCAGACTATCTTTGAGACCGCCTTCTACCACATAGTTCCCAGCGACCGATAAGATCCCACAGAGTTGGTCTTCTCCGGGTCCCATCAGCTAAACAATGTCGGCTGGTGGGTCCGCGGGGGAGGGCCTTCTCTGTGGCTGCCCCAGCTCTCTGGAACCAGTTACCTCCTGAGATCTGGACTACCCCCACCCTATTGACCTTCCGGAAAGTGGTAAAGGCCTGGCTTTTCCGACAGGCCTGGGGCCGTTGAGCTTGTGGTGGTAACCAGCGAGATCTGGCCATGAATGGTATGCATGGGTTAAACTGTTTTTGAATTGTAAATTGTTTTTTAAACTGTTTTTAGATGTTTTTGTACTATTTTTGATGTTTTGTATTTCTGTTGTGAGCCACCCAGAATCCCTAGGGAGTTGGGCGGCATAGAAATTGAAGAAATAAATTGAAATTGAAGAAATAAAATAAATCATCCTATTTTAGTTTGTACCACTTCTGCACATTTTCACCCATTTCATCCTATTTCTGCATTAATTTATATTTCTCAAATCTGAGTATTAATTTACATTTAAATACTTCAGTATGCGGTTTTCTACCTATTTTCTCTTTAATTATGTTTCAAGTGTAGTTTAACTGAATATGCCTATTTTAGAAGGCATTTGAAAACTTTGGACCAAGAACTGCATCACAGAATTTGGAGAAGTATAAAATCCCTCAGGTTAGGTTATGCTAAATGCCAGGAAGAAAAAAAAATCAGGCAAACCAGAATGATTGAATTCCAATATGTAATTCCTATAGCATACTAAGTTTAGGCTGGGCATTTTTTTAGGGTATAACATGCAATACAGTTTTCCCAAACTTTTCATGATTGAGAGGTGTTGATATAGAAAGGGGACTATAAATCAAATCAATAAATACAGCGCTAGAGTTGGAGCAGAACTATGCTTGAAATGGTGTTAAGAGTGTGTTATGGTCATACACAAAGGGATTGTTGTTTCAGCGATGAAATCAATTTCTAAAATCTGATGGGTTCCCTTTGTAAATGCTTTCAATACTTTATAGTTGTTAATAAGCAGCTTAGTATAACACGTAGTAATTTAAAATAGTGTAACAGGACCTTTCTATGTCAATAAGGAGAGACATTGATTAAATTAGAACAGACCTCATATGTGGGGAGAGAGAGGGGGAGGGAGGGGGAGGGAGGGAGAGAGGGAGGGAGGGAGGGAGAGATGCTACTGAAGTGGGCTGGTCATATTATACCAGTGCAATAAACTCGGGTTGTGCAGTCTTGGGGGAGATGCTTCACTTTAATGAAGGCTCAGGTGACATATCCCCACTTCATGAAGCAATACATCCTCTTCCCACCAAAGAGCAAAGCAGCTGTGTGGCTTCACATCATACAGCGTTGATACCATACTTCCTCTAGCATTTTCAGAAAGCCAAAATAGACTTTTGTGCATCATCCAGCAGGTACACAGAAGTCTCTTCTGGGCAAGGCTGCCTGGCAGTGCAAAATGATTCTTCATTAAAGCAAATCATGTCATTATGTGCCAAGTTAAGGAGAACTGTTCCACAATGCAAAGCCACTTTCATAGATATGTAACGAATCATTTTAGTCCAAGGACATTCCAATCACAGTCAATAATGGTTGTTGACTCCTACAGTTCAAAACCTGAACTGCAGATGTGAATAAAAAAGTATATTCCATAGTTTTAGTCCCATTGTGAAAACATTTACTCTGAAATTATGAAAGCTGATGTAAGCTTTGGGGTTGCAACTTTTAATTAGAAATGTATAATCCCTGACAATCCCCCTTTCTTCATGAGATTATATGGGCATGGTAGTCTGGGAAACTAATTGTTGAGCAGAGGAACCTCATACCTGTCTATTCTTTTACCATGATACTTGCTGATTCTGAGACTCCTGCTGAGAAACTGAATAATACTAATACTAATAATACTAATAATACTAACAACAACAACAACAACAACAATAACAATAAATAATAATAATAATAATAATAATAATAATAATAATAATAATAATAATAATAATAATAATAACAATAACAATAATAATAATAATAATAATAATAATAATAATAATATTCCTAATATTATTAGTCCTAATATTCAGCACAGATATCTCAATGCAGTTTGGCATGGAAAAATGTGCCACTGTATCTATGAAAAGGGGCAAAATCACTACATGTGACGGAATCGAAATGCCCAATGGCCAATTAATTAAATGCAATCAAAATGAAGCCTATAAATATCTGGGCATTCTGCAGTTGGATAACATCAGACATGGAGAAGTGAAAACTATCATTAGAAGAGAGTACACCAACAGAGTTAGGAAAATTTTGAAATCTAAATTAAATGGTGGAAACACCATCAAGGCCATGAATACCTGGGCAATACCAGTCATAAGATACACGGCTGGTATAATTAACTGGACACAAGCTGATTTGGACATTTTGGACCGAAACACCAGAAAACTAATGACAATGCACTACAGTTTACATCCACGTAGTGACACTGATAGACTTTACCTGCCCAGAAAATCAGGTGGCAGAGGACTACTACAAGTAAAGCAAACAGTTGAAGAAGAAAAGCATGCATTGGCGGATTATTTAAAAGAAAGTCAAGAACATCTATTAATTGAAGTAAAGAACAAAAATCTACTGAAGGTCCAACAGACGAAACAAGAATACAGAAAAAATGTGATAAAATCAAGAATGGAGAGTTGGCAAAATAAAGCATTACATGGCCAATTTCTGGAAAAAATAAAAGACAAAGTGGACAGTGAAAAAACTTGGTTATGGTTAACATCTGGTACTTTAAAGAAAGAAACAGAATCATTGATCCTGGCCGCACAAGAACAGGCAATTCGTACAAATGCCATAAAGGCCAAAATTGATAAATCTTCAAATGATGCTAAATGCAGATTATGCAAGGAAGCTGATGAAACTGTAGCCCATGTGCTCAGCTGCTGCAAGAAAATCGCACAGACTGATTACAAATTACGACACAACTCTGTTGCACAAATGATCCACTGGAATTTATGCAAAAATTATAACATCCATACTGCTACAAACTGGTGGGAACACAAGCCTGAAAAAGTCACTGAAAATCAGATGGTCAAGATCTTGTGGGATTTTCGTATACAAACAGACAAGGTACTGGCGCATAATACACCAGACATCACGTTGGTCGAGAACAACAAGGTGACTATAATTGACATTGCAATACCAGGAGATAGCAAGGTCGATGAAAAGGAACACGAAAAAATTGCAAAATACCAGGACTTAAAAATTGAAATCCAACGATTATGGCACAAACCAGCAGTGGTAATTCCAGTAGTGATTGGAACACTGGGTGCTATCCCAAAAGCACTGGAATTACATTTAAAACAGCTCAAAATTGACAAAATCACCATCAGTCAAATGCAGAAAGCCGCACTGCTCGGTTCCGCACATATACTTCGAAAATACATTACGACTTCCTAGGCCCCTGGGTGGGGCTCGACTAGTAATCAATGCCAAATCCGGCGAAACAACTGGCCGCTGTGATACAATTGTATAATAATAATAATAATAATAATAATAATAATAATAATAATAATAATAATAATAATAATAATAATAATAATAATAATAATAATAATAATAATAATAATAATAATAATATAAAAAAGAGTCTGAAGCTTTCAGATGATGAGGGACCAAGATCAAGAAGGCATAAAAGGAGACTATGAAAGCTGAATTTATCCTACTCAGGGAACAGAAGGAGAACTCATCAAATTTGCAGATGACACCAAGCTGGCAGGAAGAGCCAACACTCTTAGGCTCAAGATACAGAAGGATCTTGAACACTGGGCCCTATATAATAAAATGAAATTTGTTGGTGAGAAAAATAAGGTTCTACATTTAGGCCGTAAAAACCAAATGTATGGTACATATTAGATGAAACTTGGCTCAATAGCGGTAATCCCAAGAGGGATCTTGGAGTCCTAGTGGACAATCACTTAAATATGAGCTGGCAGTGGGCAGCACCCACCAAAAAAGCCAAGGCAATTCTAGGCTGTATTAACAGAGGGATAGAATCAAAATCATGTGAAGTGTTAGTACCGCTTTATAATGCCTTGGTAAGACCACACTTGGAATACTGCAATCAGTTTTGGTCACTACAATATAAAAAAGATGTTGAAAAAAGCAACAGAGATGATTAGGTGGCTGGAGCCTAAAACATATGAAGAATGATTGTGGAATTGGCTATGTCTAGTCTAGTGAAAAGAAGGACTGGGGTGACATGATAGCAGTGTTCCATTATTTGAGGGGCTGCCACAGAAATAGGTCAACCTATTTTCCAAAGCACCAGATGGCAAGACAAGAAGCAATGGATGGAAACTGATCAAGCAACACAGAACTAAGGAGAAATTTCATGACAGTAGAGAGTAACCACCGGAATGGCTTGCCTTCAGAAGTTGTGAGTGCTCCATCACTGGAGGTTTTTAAGAAGACAGCCATTTGTCTGAAATGGCATAGGGTCTCCAGTTTGAGCAGGGGGTTGGACTAGAAGACCTCCAAGATCCCTTCTCACTCTGTTATTCTGTTCTGTTCTACTCAGGCTGGTTTCTAAACCTGGAGAAATACACAACTCTCATGTCTATCTTCATTGAAACCTATTTGGAAGACTATTCACATTCATGATTCTCCATTGAGGGATCAAGCAGTTGCCTTTTAATCTGTGCAGGGGTCCTGTCCCTTCACTCTCTTTGAATTACTGTATTGGAGAGGGCTTCCTGCCAAGACTTGCACACACAAGGTAGCAGTGCTTTGGGAAGTGTGCATAACATTTCAAGCTGAGATTATTATTTCCTATTAAGTGTTTGGCATGGGCAAAGGAGAAGGAAAAGAAGGAGAAAATATTTTCAACCATGAGGCTAGAAGGTTTTGTGCATCATCCAGCATCTAAGTGAAATGTGGCATGTCCTACTTGAAAAAAAATAATATTGAACTGAAAATACCAACATAGAATAAAATACCAATACAGAATTTTCAGCTATTATGCATGAAGAGAAGGGCTATGGGAGTTTATCTGTAAATGCGCCAGGAGTGTCTGAGTCAATTGGTTTCCAGCCCATTTGTTCATATCTTGTCAGGACTTAGACATTAAAACACATCTTTGACAGGCTTCATACTATGTTCTTGCCCACACTAAAAATGTCCTACTCAGACAACAGTAATCTCTTCAAAACAGACTCCTTAAGTAAAGTGGAAGATGCTTCTAGATCTAACTAAATGAGAGGCATAAAAGACTGTTCTCCCAGGGATGAAATGTTCAAGAATAAATATTTCAGGTCAAGTTAGACCAGCACTTATCATTGGAGATAAATGGAAACCCCACTCTATCTCTGTTTCCAAGTTTCTGCATGTGAAGGGAAGCCATATTTAACACGTTACCGGTCAAAATTTTTAAGGGGAAATAATATCTTACATCCCCCAACCCCTTTATGTTGCTTGATGTCAAGAACTGTCATTTATCAAAGCAAATCAAGGACTTTAAATGAGGTAGTCAATATAATCTTAAGGACTGTTTGTGAGAGTTATTATTCTAGAAAAACTTTAGTCCAGTATTGACTACTAATAATGTCCAATTGTCACAACAAGAACAAAAATGTGGCAAATCGTTATCACCTAATAACTAATCAAATAAATGGCCAGTAATGTGAAGAATGTGAGCACAGAATAGCTTGTCAGAGCAATAAAGAGAATGAGATGCTTTGACAATTTTTAGTCTAAGGTATTTTTCTACCATACTTAAGTTAATAAATTCACAGAGGCAGTGAAGCTGAACTACAAAGTTTTGAGAAATGCTTAACTATGTCATTGTCATCATTATCTTTTTCAAGAACAAACTATTATTATTATTATTATTATTATTATTATTATTATTATTATTATTATTATTATTATTATTATTATTATTATTATTATTATTATTATTATTATTATTATTATTATTATTATTATTATTATTATTAATATTATTATTAATATTATTATTAATATTATTATTAATATTATTATTAATATTATTAATATTATCTCCTTATTATTAGGAGATATAATATTAATTAATATTAATATTATATCTCCTAATAATATATATATATATATATAATACTACAAGCATGATTATGAGTACAAGAAGTATGAATATATGCGTGCATTTGGATAGGAACGGTAGGCACGATTGTGCGCTTATGCATGCCCCTTACAGACCTCTTAGGGGTGAGGTCGATGGTAGATAATCTAAGGTTAAAGTTTTTTGGGTTTGGGGAAGAAACAATTGAGTCAGGTAATCTATTCCAGGCATTGACCACTCTGTTGTCAAAGTTGAATTTTTTGCAATCAAGTTTGGAGCGGTTTACATTAAGTTTGTATCTATTATGAGCTCGTGTATTGTTGCGGTTGAAGCTGAAGTAGTCATCAACAGGTAGGACATTGTGGCAGATAATTTTGTGAGCTACACTTAGGTCAGATCGAAGGTGGCGTAGTTCTAAATTTTCAAGTCCCAAAATTTCAAGTCTGGTTTCATAAGGTATTCTGTTGCGAACAGAGGAATGTAATAATAATAATAATAATTTTATTTTACAGTCACAGACCAAAATACAAGTGCAACAAAAAAACAAAAAGAAAAAAATACAATCACAAACAATTAACACCAAAAGCCTTGGCTAAAGGGAATTACAACGTTCTCCTCTAATAGTTACAGCTCTTAAGAAAAATTTTGAAACCTGAGAAGTAATATAGGAGGAATCATCCCCTAGACCAGCGGTTCCCAACCTGGGGGTCGCGACCCCTTTGGGGGTCGAACGACCATTTCCCAGGGGTCGCCCTGGCATCCTCAGCTCCCCCCCCCACTGCCACAAGCCTGGCCATATCGCGCCCCAAAACCCGCGCCCCGCAACCCACCCCGCCGCCGCCATTTAGGTTCTTTTACCCTCTGCGCATGTGCAAAGCGTTCTGCGCATGCGCAGAGCGTAAAAGAACCCAAATGGCGGCATCCGGGTGAAGTCTCCAGATCTGGGCGAGGTCTCTGCTCGCTTCGCATGTTGCCTCTGGGAGCTTTTCGAGCCCCGTCGAGAAAGGCATGCGCGCCTTCGGCAGGGCCAGGACAGGCGGCTGCCCGGAGAGAGCCATCCCCTTCGCAGAGTCTCTCCCATCTACCTGTAGTGTTCAGGGCAAAGGAGATGGCTCTCTCTGGGCAGCTGTCTGTCCCGGCCCTGCTGAAGTCGCGCACGCCTTTCACGACGGGGCTCAAAAAGCTCCCAGAGGCAACACGCGAAGCAAGTGGAGACCTTGCCCAGATCTGGAGACTTTGCCCGGATGCCGCCATTTGGGTTCTTTTACCCTCTGCGCATGCACAGAACGCTTTGTGCATGCGCAGAGGGTAAAAGAACCCAAATTGCAGCAGCGGGGTGGGTCGCAGTGGGGGCGCGGGGGCGGGGCATGGGTCGCGGCATTAGGAAGGTTGGGAACCACTGCCCTAGACAATATAAGGCCAAATTACTAGCATTAGAACCAGAGGGATCAATTCCAAGAAGAGACAATAATTTAATTCTGGCTGTGTTATACATAGGGCAGTATGATAAGACATGCTCCACAGTTTCAACCTCAGCCCTATCACAGGGGCATAGTCGCTCACTAATCAGGAGCCTCTTGAATCGCCCATCAAGTAGTGCTGAGGGCAAAACATTAAAACGGGCTAGGAAAAAGACTCTTCTATACTTGGGGATGGTTAGAGTATAGAAATATGAAGCCATCCTCAATCCATAGTTATTAGAATGGCTGAAAATCAAAGGGGAGCAGGTTTTATTGGCTCTGGATCTTAAATATTGCAATCTATGTCCACAAGCCATTGGACTACCCTAAACTGGGCGTCCTTGAGACCATAATCTCCCAGAGCATCCCCCGTAAAACATAGCAAGTGGAGTTTCTTCATCAGCTCCCTCTACCATCGAGAAGTATAAGAGTCAGCAAACACCAGGGAAAGGTAGCTACCAGGGACTGCCGAAAAGAGCATCTGAAACCACCATTTAAAGGTGTTAATCCATGCCATGAGAGGAATGTAATACTCTTCTAGTGAAATATCTCCGCACATTCTCAATTGTGTTAATGTCAGATATGTAGTGTGGGTTCCAGACAGATGAGCTGTATTCAAGAATTGGTCTAGCAAATGTTTTGTATGTTCTGGTTAAGAATACAATGTTACCAGAAAAGAAGCTACGCAAGATTAGGTTAACCACTCTTAATGCCTTCTTAGCTATGTTGTTGCAGTGGGCTCTGGCACTTAGATCATTAGAGATGAGTACTCCAAGGTCCTTTATTGAGTGATGATCATCAACAAGGTCATGATTATCTAGTTTGTATTTTGTGTTCTGATTATTTTTGCCAATGTGTAAAACTGAGCATTTGTTAATTGAGATTTGAAGTTGCCACTTGTTTGACCATTCAGATACATAGTCAAGGTATTTTTGAAGGGTTGTAGTATTGTCGGTGGTGTTGAATGGTTTTACATCATCAGCGAAGAGGACGCAGTTACTTTGTATATTATCACAAATGTCATTTATGTAAAGAATAAAGAGAGTAGGTCCTAAAACGCTGCCTTGGGGAACACCGCTGTTAACAGGTACAGTGATTAATAGAGCTGATTCTATTTTGACCACTTGTTGTCTGTTTGACAGGAATGCAGTAACTAAAAATCATCTTTGTCAGCATTCGTCTACCTTACAAATAAAAGTTTTTCTATGCAGGTGCACATGAAGGCTACCTCGGCTTCCTATATCCACAGGACAAGAGTTATGAAACTAACCCTGATGCTGAATTCTCATAGAGTATAAAAATAATACATTAAAAATAATTGCTGCTATCTTCTGCCTACATCTATCTCAATGCAGAAGGAGCCAGACAATCATATTTTTAGGTGCAGAAGAGGAAGGCAAATGGGGGAACACTGTGATGTAGTGCTTAAAGTGTTGAATTAGGAGCCAGGAAACCCAGGTTCTACCACCTTTGGCCATGGGACCTCCCTAGGTAACTTTGGGCCAGTCACACTTTCTCAGCCCAGCTATCTCACAGGATTGCATAGAAAACAGGGGAGAACACTGCACATCCCACTTGGTGCTTCTGAATGGGATAAAAATCCCGTTCACAATGAGTATCCTCTGAAGGAAGTCTTGTCATTATGGCAATTAGTATGGTTCTACTATACCTAATTGGCCAAGAAAAAAACATGTACCATGATTCAGTGATACCAATGGATGTTGGTCTTTCCATAGCTGTACAACAGATACTTCAGGCATTGTAGGAATTCTGATGGTTCTTTTTCCAAGCTGTAAAAGCAAATCTGTGCAACCTGTATACAGCAAATTTGCGATGAACAATAAAAGCAGTGACTTACAATAAATAGGGAATAGAGAAAAAAACGTAGATAGTTTGGCATTTTATAGGAGACATTATGTGACTACTAGCCACAGCAACCCCAGCTTTGAAAAAGAGGTGTATCTGGATCATACAGTGTTTTCAGAAAGTATTCAGACCCCCTTCACTTTTGTCAATTTTGTTATGCTGCACTCTGATTCTACAGTTGTTGAAATTCATTTTTTTCTTATTAATCTACACTCAGTGCCCCATAACGACAAAGTGAAAACAGAATTTTAGAAATGTCTGTAAATTTATTAAAAAGAAAAAAACTGAAATATCACATTGGCATTAGTATTCAGACCCTTCATTCAGTACTGTGTTGAAGGACCTTTGGCAGCAATTACAGCCCCGAGTCTTTTGGCCTATGATGCGACAAGCTTTGCACACCTGGATTGGAGGATGTTCTGTCACTCTTCCTTGCAAATCCTCTCAAGCTCAGTCAGGTTGAATGGTGACCGTCAGTGGAGAGACATTTTCAGGTCCCTCCAGAGATGTGCAATAGGGTTCAAGTCAGGACTCTGGCTGGGTCACTCTAGGACAGTGGTGGCCAACCTTAAGCATACCATCCGCCAAATTTTTTCGCAGACGAGTTCCAATCCACCATTTATTATTTATTTATTTTTTTGGTCATTTTTGTATGCCGCCCCACTCCCGTAGGACTCAGGGCGGCCATACAACTTTCTTTCTTTCTTTCTTTTTCAATTTTTTTTATTTTCTCCATCACTTCATATACAATTCAATACACATGTACCTTAAAATATTACAATAAAAATACATATTTCTTCAATATAATCAATTATTCAAAAGTCAGTATCTTATTCAACACTTGCCTCATCAGTCATCAGTCTGTTCTACTTTATTCCATTACACTCCCCTCTCTCTATCTCCAACTTCTCCTCCTACTTTCTAACTCCTTCCCTCCTCCTCAACCCTCTCTACACCTTCTCTTCCTCCCCTTCTACTTCCTCTTTCATTTTCTTTGCCTTTCCTTGAGTGCTTTTATACTAAACTCATTTTATATTTGACAGACTGATGCTAATCTCAATTTTAAACTAATCATATCTCTTTTTTAAAAAAAACCATCATTATAGTTATATTATTATTATTATTTATGTTATACTCTCTTCTAGGTACATGCTGCTATTTCCATCTTACCTCCCCGAAAAAAGAAAAAAAAGAAAAAAAATCTAATTTTTAGTTTTGTCATCTGGGATATGCACCAGTTAATTCCAATTTTCCATCCAAATTGATCGCTATTCGCTTAACTTTCCAAGATAGTTACTGTCTCCTGCTTCTTAATTTTAAGCCAAATTGCTTCCTTTAATTCTTTAATCTCTTTATTCATCGCTTCTGTTTTTTATCCTTTGTTCTATCAAAAAACTAAATGCCCAATTATTCTTTTAATTTCTCATATTAATCATCAAAATTCTGTCTAATTTTATCCACTCTATAAATATTCAACAAGTAGTAAAGAAAAAATAAAATATAAAAAGGAAAGGAAAAAATCCAAATCAATTAACTTACCAACTCTCAGTTTAATAAATTTTAAAGTAATTAACATTCATATTTCCTGTTCATTATTTAATATTTAAGTAATTTCCCTTAAATTCTAGTGATCATATTTATTCCATATTTCTCTTATTGTCATTGTTTTATCCACATTATTCCAAAAGATTCAACATTATTAATCTTTATAAAAAGAACGAGAGAGAAGAAAAAAAATCTTTGAATTTCTAACGTTATATTAATTATACACAATCATAATATATCGTTTCATTTACTAATCATCAAAATTCTTTCTAAATTTATTCAATTACATATTCAACTCTTAAAATAATACATTTTCCCCCTTTAAGATTTTTCATTTGAACAAATTTCATATGTGAAAAAATAAATTGAAAAAAATGAAAAAAATGCACAATCATAATACATGTTTTGAGCTCTAATACTTATATTTATCATTCATACTTCTCATCTTAATTAACTTTGTTATATCTAAAATATCAAATCTTTTAATTTGTTAAACAATATTAATCTGTATATAAAAAAACAGAATTTTTTTCTCTTAATAAGATAATTTTAAATTAAAAAAACATTTCTATAATATTCCAATATCATCATCCATTCCCTTTTAGTTTCTCAACTACTTTGTTTTTATATATATATTTCCTCCACCCCCATCTGCTTACATTTTTTTCATCTTTCTTTTAATTTTGTATCAATAAGTTCTCTTTCCCCACGCTCTTTTCCTCTCTCTTAGTTTTACTTTCTGTATATATTTAATTTTCTCCATTCCTTTTTCCATTTTATATATCTCAAAATCCTTATCATCAATCTGAACATAATTATTCTTGATATCTTTATCTCTGTTATCATTATCACTGTTATCTTTATCTCTATTTTCACTGTTCAGTCCAGTAGAGTCATTGTCATTAAAGTAATCATTAATCAGCATTACATTTCTTTCTTTCTTTCTGTCTTCCTTCCTTCTTAACTTTTCTTTCTTTCTGTCTGTCTTCTTTCTCCTTCCTTCCTTCCTTCCTTCCTTCTTTCCTAACATCTTTTTCTTTCTTTGTCTTCCTGCCTTCCTAACCTCTCTCTCTCTCTCTCTCTCTCTCTCTCTCTCTCTCTCTCTCTCTCTCTCTCTCTCTCTCTCTCTCTCTCTCTCTCTCTCTCTCTCTTTCTCCTTCCTTCCTTCCTTCCTTCCTTCCTTCCTTCCTTCCTTCCTTCTTTCCTTCCTGGCTGTGGAGAGGAGCTGGCTGAAGATCCAGCGGCCACCAACCTACCGAGGCTCCTGGAAGACGGGCAGCCGTCAGCCCAGCCGGGGGAGGAGGAGGAGGAGGAGGAGGAGGAGAAAGGCGGTGATTTAGCCCATCAAGCGCACTCTGCTCGGCGGCTCTCGGATGGAACGGCAGCGCGCGCGGAAGGAATGCCAGAGGACGGCGCCGAGCGCACGAGGCTCTCCAGGCAGCGGCAGGTGACAGCAGGCGCCGGCCGAGTCCTCTCACGGGCAGCCGTGCTGACCCTGCCTCCGCCGAGGAGGGGGAAAGGAAAGCGCTCCCGCAGAGCATCCCAACTGCAAGTTATCGTCGCCCGTCCTGCCCAAGAGGCCGCGCGACACGACCCCGGAGCCGGATGGGCGCAAGGGCAGGAAGAGAAAAAGAAAGAAAAGGTGACGCTATTTTAGCAAACGGAAGTGATTCCGACCGCGGCGCAGAGGCGCCCGGCGAGCGGGGCGTCACCTTTTCTTTCTTTTTCTCTTCCTGCCCTTGCGCCCATCTGGCTCCGGGGTCACGTCGCGCGGCCGCTTGGGGAGGACAGGCAACGATAACTTGCAATTGGGATGCTCTGCGGGAGCGCTTTCCTTTCCCCCTCCTCGGCGGAGGCAGGGTCGGCGCGGCTGCCCGTGAGATGACTCGGCCGGTGCCCGCTGTCACCTGCCGCTGCCTGGAGAGCCTCGGCGCCATCCTCCGGCTTTCCTTGCACGCGCGCTGCCGTCCCGCTCGCTGGGCAGAAAAGCATCACCTTTTCTGTCCTTTGGATGATTGCAATGCGCCACTTGCAATCATCCAATGCACCACGTTTGGCGCATGCACCACGGTTTGGCCACCCCTGCTCTAGGACATTTACAGAGTTGTCCCTAAGCCATTACTGTGTTATCTTGGCTGTGTGCTTAGGATCGTTGTCATGTTGGAAAGTGAACCTTTGGCCCAGTCTGAGGTCCTGAGCACTGTGGAATAGGTTTTCATTGAGGATATCCCTGTACTTTGCTGCATTCAGCTTTCCCTCAACCCTGACCAGTAGCAGAGCGGTGTCTGGTTTCTGTCAGACATGATGTTTAGAATCTTGGTTTCCTCAGACCAGAGAATCTTGTTCCTCACAGTCTGAGAGTCCTTTTCAACTGTTGTTGCAAAGGGTTTAAATACGTTTGCCAATTGGCAAAAAGAATCAGAATACAAAATACAAACTTGGAGGATACGACCTTGTAGACGACCCTCACTCTGTTAAAGACCTTGGAGTACTCATATCTAATGACCTAAGTGCCAGAGCCCACTGTAACAACATTGCCAAAAAGGCATTAAGAGTTGTTAATCTAATCTTGCATAGCTTCTTCTCTGGCAATATTACTGCTAACCAGAGCATACAAAACATTTGATAGACCAATTCTGGAATACAGCTCACCTGTCTGGAACCCGCACTGTATATCAGACATTAATACAATGGAGAGAGTCCAGAAATATTTCACAAAAAGAGTCCTCCACTCCTCTGCTCGCAATAGAATACCTTATTCCACCAGACTTGAAATATTGGGATTAGACAATTTAGAACTACGTTGCCTTCGATCTGATTTAAATGTAGTTCATAAAATCATATACCAAAATGTCCTTCCTGTCAATGATTACTTCAGCTTCAACCGCACCACTGTGCCTACCATCCCTGTCTTACTGTCCTATTGTCCTCATTTCTCTGTACGTCTTTGCTTATGTTATGTTTATACAAACACCTACTATCTTGTACATGTTTGACAAACAAATAAATAAATTAAATAAATAAATAAATTTACAGACATTTCTAAACTTCTATTTTCACTTTGTTATTATGGGGTGCTGAGTGTAGATTAATGAGAATGAAAATGAATTTCAACAACTATAGAATCAGGCTGGAGAGAGGGAGGGAGGGAGGGAGGGAGGGAGAGAGAGAGAGAGAGAGAGAAAGAGAGAGAGAGAGAGAGAGAGAGAGAGAGAGAGAGAGAGAGAGAGAGAGAGAGAGAGAGAGAGAGAGAGAGAGATTTCTGAATTGCCCATTTCTGGGAAAGAACCAAGTTTCAAAAACAGAAGAAATAAGAGATGGCTTACTTTCCAGCTATTGGAATACAGAAGGTAAGTAAATTATATTGAAGACACTTTGGATTATGGTGATGATCCTCCCTCCAAACTAAACAACTAAAGAGGGGTAGTCTTTGGTCAGGGGCATCATTCCTTGTCTTTTGCATTCTGGCTGCTGCTTGCCCTGGTTACATATTGTCTGTATTATTGTTCCCTGGCCATAATTCAAGCCAACTAATCTTTTAAAATGTCACTCCTTCCAAAAGTGCACCAGGGCAAGGATCTTCAGAAAATCATGTTGTGCCTGGAGGGACAGCATAATAATTCAGCTCCTTTTTGAAAGTCTCCTTAGAATTAAAAACAAAACCCTCACATAGAATGTATCAGGAGGCAGATGCTTATGGGATGATCAGGAATTTAGTGGTTGTATGATTGCAGATGAGAGTCAAGTACTTTCACAGCTTTCAAACTCTACTCATCAACTCCAACTTCATAGCCTG
Source organism: Diadophis punctatus similis (assembly GCA_023053685.1). NCBI lineage: Eukaryota > Metazoa > Chordata > Lepidosauria > Squamata > Dipsadidae > Diadophis > Diadophis punctatus. Next base: position 98,700,802 of record JALIGW010000003.1, read on the forward strand.
AATACTTCTTGCAGAGGATGCATTGATTTATTTGTTTGTTTTCAGGAAACATACCCCCTCCATAACAAAAAAACTGCAACCCATGTGTTCGACCTCATTTCCCTTCCTAAACAATTATTTTCCATCTGGAACTAATAAGGATTTTAGAACCTTCTCCCTAGTTCCCCACAACCCTTTGTGAACTGAGGGAAAAAAGATTTTATTTATAATCATTTAGCTGCTTCTCTTTACATAATTGAAATCATAATTACATAATTAACCTTCTCATTTAATGAAAAACATGGCTTTGGGGCTTTGGCACTGAAAAGAAGCCACAAGGGCATTGGAGAGGAAAACTGGTTACAAAAGCTGCCAATACCGTGGCCTTCTAGAAGTCACAGCAAACATGCCTGGGCTTCCTGCAGCCTGATTTGAATATAGCCACTGGGGGAGAGGGCTGAAAACTACTAGAACTATGGCTGAGTTTTATGCTTTTTGGATGAAGAGGGGCTTGGTTTCCTTCCCCTGGGGGAAGCAAAATGGGGGGGATAGTTGTTCCATTTCATATTGATGGAGAAGTCAGCCACTGCGACCATCCAGAGAATTCTGCCCGCCAGCCCTATTTCTCTGACTATATTTAGGCCATTATGAATACGTAATAGCATTGAAAATGATTCATAGAGACATGAGGATGTCCAGCTTTATAACATCAAAGGCAGTCAGGGAAATAGGAAAGTTCACTCTGACAGCAAGGCAGGATCTGCAAGCTTCTTCCCCTTCCCTGCCTGTCTTTATGAATAGCCTCAGCAGAAACCAGAGAGTGTGGCCTGAGTCTCAGCAGCTCCACATGCTTTCGTGCAGCAGAGGCTGGATCTGTGAAGAACAAGAACATTTCATGTGACTCAATAATAAACGTGTGCCAAATGTTCACCTAGAAATCTTTTCATGGCAGGGGATGTGCTTTCCCAGGGCAGAAAATGCCCCTTAGGAGGCCCTCTTTGCACCACTATTCAGTATGCCTCTTTCCCTGTTAGGGTGAAGACTATCAAAAACATCACTATTCAGAATATAGCTAATGCTTGCTGATTTTTTTTGCTGAGTTCTATGCCATGTGTCACGTGACTGATTTTGCAGGCTGGCTTAATTCACTTTCTGGAGCACCTGCTTTGCTTTGCTTTGATTCCCTTGCTTGGATACCTGGCTGATTCCTCTTCATATCTTATGTGAAATATATCTTGAGAGAGGGACAAGGTTGACAGCTATCCCTCTTCCTTTCTCCGTCTGTGTTCTCATTTTCCAGAACCTTGAAAGTTTACTTATGAACTTTGATCAATTAAAATTCTGCTAAAATTCTTCTGTAGAGACCATCTTGTCTGCTTTCAGCTACAATAGGGCCAACCCTCCTGGTTAACAAACAGGAAACATGACTAGATGAACTAACTCTACTTTACAATTTTTACAACTGGCAGATGACCTGAATGTGTTTTACTGTAGGTTTGAGAGGAAACTACTGCCATCTATCTCCACAATCCTCAACAACAGCCAAGGCTCCTACAACTGACCCCCATCCCATTGGGCTCCCCATCTCTGGTGATTACAGAAAATGATGTGCAAGGCCTATTTCACAGACAAAAGCTGGGAAAAGCACCAGGACCAGACAAGATAACTCCTTCTTGCTTAAAAGCTTGTGCTGACCAACTGGCCCCCATCTTCACCCCCATCTTTAATAAATCACTAGAGATATGCTATGTTCCTTCTTGCTTCAAACGCTCTACTATCATCCCAGTGCCGAAGAAACCCTCCATCAAGGAACTGAATGACTTCAGACTGGTTGCCCTAACATCTGTAGTTATGAAAACCTCTGAAAGGCTAGTGCTGGCCAACCTGAAAACCATCACAGATCCACCGTTAGACCCCTTGCAATTTGCCTGCTGAGCAAATAGATCAGCAGATGATGATTTTAATATGACTCTGCACTACATCCTACAACATCTTGAATCTCCAAAGACCTATGCAAGGGTCCTCTTTGTAGACTTCAGCTCAGCATTCAATACCATCATTCCAGATATTCTTCTAACTAAACTAAATCAGCTAGCTGAACCTGACCACACTTGTAAATGGATCATAAACTTCCTAACAGACAGGAAGCAGCAGGTGAAACTAGGCAAAATCACATCAGATACCTGTGTTAAAGATCCCTCTGTTAAAGTACTGAAGTTTGCAGATAATAATAATAATAATAATAATAATAATAATAATAATAATAATAATAATAATAATAATAATAACAACAACAACAACAACAACAACAACAACAACAACAACAGAGTTGGAAGGGACCTTGGAGGTCTTCTAGTCCAACCCCCTGCCCAGGCAGGAAACCCTACACCACTTCAGACAAATGGTTATCCAACACCTTCTTAAAAACTTCCAGTGTTGGAGCATTCACAACTTCTGGAGGCAAGCTGTTCCACTGATTAATTGTTCTAACTGTCAGGAAATTTCTCCTTAGTTCTAAGTTACTTCTCTCCTTCTTTAGTTTCCACCCATTGCTTCTTGTTCTACCCTCAGGTGCTTTGGAGAATAGTTTGACTCCCTCTTCTTTGTGGCAACCCCTGAGATATTGGAACACTGCTATCATGTCTCCCCTGGTCCTTCTTTTCATTAAACTAGACATACCCAGTTCCTGCAACTGTTCTTCATATGTTTTAGCCTCCAGTCCCCTAATCATCTTTGTTGCTCTTCTCTGCACTCTTTCCAGAGTCTCAACATCCCTTTTACATTGTGGCAACCAAAACTGAATGCAGTATTCCAAGTGTGGCCTTACCAAGGCATTATAAAGTGGTATTAACACTTCGTGTGATCTTGATTCTATCCCTCTGTTAATGCAGTCTAGAACTGTGTTGGCTTTTTTGGCAGCTGCTGCACACTGCTGGCTCATATTTAAATGGTTGTCCACTAGGACTCCGAGATCCCTCTCACAGTTACTACTGTTGAGCAAGGTACCACATATACTGTACCTGTGCATTTTGTTTTTCTTGCCTAAATGCAGAACCTTACTTTTTTCACCATTGAATTTCATTTTGTTTGATAGTGCCCAATGTTCAAGTGTCAAGATCCTTCTGTATCTTGAACCTATCTTCTGGAGAGTTGGCTATTCCTGCCAGTTTGGTGTCATCTGCAAATTTGATGAATTCCCCATCTATCCCCTCGTCCAAGTCATTGATGAAGATTTTGAAGAGTACTGGGCCTAAAACAGAGCCTTGGGGGTACTCCGCTGCATACTTCCCTCCATGTAGATGCAGTTCCATTGAGGACTACACGTTGAGTGTGGTTGGTTAGCCAGTTTTGAATCCATCTGGTGGTGTTGCTGTCCATCCCACAGTTTTCTACTTTATCTAGTAGTAGGTTATGGTCTACTTTATCAAATGCCTTACTGAAGTCCAAGTAAACCACATCGACAGCATTCCTCTGGTCCACTAATTTTGTCACTTTGTCAAAGAATGCAATAAGAGTAGTCTGGGATGATCTGTTTTTGACAAACCCATGTTGGCTTTTGGTTATTACTTTGTTTGCTTCTAGGTGTTCATTGATTCATTGCTTGATTATCTTTTCCAAAATCTTCCCTGGTATTGAGGTCAGGCTGATAGGTCTGTAGTTTCCTGGATATGTTTTTTTCCCTTTTTTGAAGATGGGAACTACATCAGCTCTTTTCCAGTCCTCTGGCAGTTCCCCGGTGCTCCAGGATCTTTGAAAGATATTGTCAGAATCCCAAAAGGTGACTCTGCCATTCAGTGAGAGAAGGGGGGGTCTTGAGTTTGATTTATCAGCATTGCTTGCATCAACTGATGGTTTTACAACGTATATCCTGGCGCCAGGCACCTTGAGACCTCTTCATCGTGGGACATGGTTTATGAGGGGCAATGTGGGTTATTTTACTCGAATAGGGAATGCAAGAGGCTCTGGGAACCAGATAAGCATATGTTCCCACACAATTGGGTTTCACACATGTGTATTGGCCAGGCTCTGCATTCTGGCTAATGGGGTGGGGTTTCTAAGGTTTAACTGTACCTGCTTTGCCTAAGGGTATTCAGATCTTGCTTTGAATGGAATGCTTTCACATCTGCTTAATAAAAGAATCCTTTTGAACTATTCAGCTCAGAAGTTTGTACTTTCTTAAGTTAGACGGAGCGGCAATCCTTACAGAAAGCAAGATCTGCAAAACGGTCAACCCAGAGAAGCAATTTCACTCTACTGAGGGGACCTTGCAAGCCATGTCCGAACAAAACAGGGAACAGGAGGAAACTGAATGCTGGGGGGGGGACATCAACCACCACCCAGCCGGATGCCTGTTCCCTACTCCCCATCGAAGAGGATGAGGGAGTTCTGGAGGTCCTTGAAAAACCCTGCTGGTCCATTGGCATTGGGAAAAAGGACAGCTGGGATGGGAGAACCAGAGGAGTCACCTTCAACAGGGGGAATCAGAAACCACGGTAAGAATTGGAGCTAGAAGTCTCCTATGACCAGGGGGAACTCACCGAAGCACCGCTGAGAGAGGGTCACCTGAAGAGATACCTAGCCCAGCTGGTGATGGAAACTTAATGTCCCAGAGCTATGAAACTTCAATTGCTTCATTGGGGGGGTATGTTTTGAAGATGCCCTGGAGGTCCCTACTCCCTGAGCCACTGAGGGCAAAGTCAAGCAGGGAGGTGGGAGCTGCAATGAAAGAGCTATCACTAGAGAAAGACATAAAGAGCTATGTAGCTAGCTGTCCTATCTGTGCCTCTGCCAAAAGGCAACAAGGGAAAACACCAGGACTCCTCCAGCCAGTAGCAAAGCCTAAAACCCCATGGAAAGATATTTCAATTGACTATAATAGACTATAATACCCAAAAGTTCAGGAAACATGTGATAGGGGTGATAACTGACTTATTTTCCAAACAAGTGCACTTTGTGCCCTGCCAAAAAATCCCCTCCGCCTGCCCTTTGGCCAAATTGTTTGTGCAGCATGTTTACAAGCTGCATGGAGCTCCAGAAAGAATAATCTCAGATCACGGAGTCCAATTCATGGTGGTTTTGGCAAGATTTTTAAAAAACTTTTGGGGACCACCCAGGGGCTTAATTGGTCATATCATCTGGAAACAAATGGTGTCTGTGAATGTAAAATGGGGTCCTAGAGCAGTATCCCAGGTGTTACATTAATTATCAACAAGATGATTGGATGGACCTTCTTCCTTTCACTGAGGTTGCTTACAACAATTCGGTGCACAGTAGCACTCATTTCACCCCCTTTAAAGTGGCCACCGGGCAGGACTTTGTATCTATTCCTGAATTGCCCAAAGCCACCCCATTACCACCTCTTTAAAGGAGTGGGTCACCCAACTACAAAATACCTGGCTGGTAGTAAGGAAAACTTTGGAGGAGGTGAGGGAAGTGTATTAAAAAAAGCCAACAAATAGTGCATGAAACCAAAAGACTTTAAAGTTGGTGACAAGATCTATTTGTCTACCAAGTATTTGCAATTTAGACAATCTTCCAAAATACTGGGCCCAAAGTACATTGGCCCTTTTCCCATAAAAAGAGTTATTAACCCAGAACTCAAATTACCAAAAAACCTTAGCCATGTGCATCCAGTATTTCATTGCAGCCTCCTAAAACCAGAAATCTCATCCTCCCTATGCTCAGAATTGCAACAACCTCCTGATAGAGCAGAGCAGAATTTTGAAGTTAAAGACATATTGGACCCTCGCATACACCAAGGGAAAACCCAATATTTGGTAGCATGGAAAGACTTCCCTCCCTCAGAGACTGAATGGGTTGATTCCAAATATATTAAAGCATCCAGACTGCTTAAAAAGTTCCATGAACAATATCCAGATAAGCCCAAATAATTGTGAATTTTATGTATGTCTCTCCCACCCTTTTTCTTTCCTCTACAGCACAGGTGTCAAACTCGCAGCGTCACGTTGCCCTCACAAGACATTTCGTGATGTTTTTCCCATTCGTGGAGCTGGGTTGGCCGTGGCCTGTGCATGATGCATCCGGCCCATGGGCCGCCAGTTTGACATCCCTGCTCTACAGGACTAATGTCTGTCAAGAGGGGCAGTATGTCAGGTCTGCAATCTTCAACTTTATTCAAGGCATGAATGAATTATTGTTTGCCCTTGTTCTCATATATAGGCAGGGGTAGTGGTGTTATCTTTGTGACATTTGAATGTGATATATCCATCTTTGTTTTTCTTGGATAATTTGGGGTCCCTCTAATTTTGTTTTGCTTGTAGTCAGTCTCCAAATATCTTTAATCTTTCCCCTTCCTTTTATGAAAGAAGTTATAAGTATGTTTGCTCAACTGCCCCTGTATGTCAGGATAAGCAGTCTTTCCAACTGTAGCTGCTAATGGAAAAGCTGATTAGACCAATCCTGTTTCTATCTTGTAGCTCTTGATTCTTAGAGATGTCCATAGTTATACTGCCTACCTAGGAAATTTTAAAGATCAGCATTGAAGATTATTTGATTATTACTACAATTGTTGCTGCAAGGCTATCATATGTGCAAAAATAGAAAGATTCTGAAATATCCATACTGGAGGACTGGTTGATGAACATAACAAAACTAGCAGAGTTGGCAAAATTACCTTGTCTGAAGGAATTTATGATGTGACTTTAAAGAGAGAATGTAAAATATAAATGTATTTCTAACTGCTTTCAATAAGTGTAGAAGCCACCTTTTACAATCCTTTTCTTTTTCCACTATTTATTAATTTTATTTATCATTTTTATTTTCTTTTATGGTTTTTACTTTGTTCAAAATGTCTTCAATAAAAATTATATTTAAAGACAAAAGAAAAGTTTGTGAAGGGAAGAGGATGCAAACATGGGACCCAGACTTATGTAGATATGGACAGATCAAAAAATGGGTTGTCAGGTAGGGTTGTGTATTATCAAAGGTGCCATTCAAGCACCTTTATTCTATAGAGTCTGTTGAGTATTTTCACCTTCCATCTGCATAGTGTCCCCCTTTTGGTATGGTGCTTCTACTGGCCATGAATCATGACTAATGGTTTCTCTTGAAGTAGTTTTCTTCTGCCACTGAACATTAACTTTTCCCTGGTTGCTTCCTTAATCACTCCTTTAGTGAAAAAAACTCTTTAATTATTCACCTTTTTTTTTGCAGCCAGAAAAACCTACCATTTGATTTGACTCAAGGGTTATTTTTATTAACATAAGCCTGATATCACTCTTAATGCAATTTGATAGGCGAGAAAGGATCATGATGCTGAATGTTGTAACATCAGTAGTGCCAGGAAATAGGGCTAGCAATGTAGAAATGCCATAACCAGAAATGAATTAGATGAAGTGATTTTGAGCTGCCATCAATGCTATTTGTCAAAGTATTCCAGCATTATTCAGCCTTCCCCATGACTGAAAAAAGTAGCAATTGATTTAAGAGTTGCATTTTGTTTAATGAGATGACTTGGGAAAGCAGAAAAACTTTTCCTGAGGCTTATATAAATAAAAATAATGTGGGTGCTTTAAGGAAAGGCAGAAAAATGTCCTGGTGTCAGGTCAGAATCACCCTTCTGATTCATTTCTGAACTGCCTAGGCTTAACTTATGTAAGTTCCAAAGAAGAAGAACCAGCTGCATGTCACCAGAAAGAAAGATTATTTATTTATTTATTTATTTATTTATTTATTTATTTATTTATTTATTTATTTATTTATTTATTTATTTATTTATTTATTTATTTATTTATTTATTTATTTATTTATTTATTTATTTAATCGTTCTTATAGGCTGCCCAACTCCCGCGGGACTTTGGGCGGCGTACAACATTTATTTATTTATTTATTTATTTATTAAAATTTCTATGCCGCCCAACTCCCGAGGGACTCTGGGCGGCTCACAGTATGTATAGAAACATAACACGTAAAAAACAATTTTGTTAAAAAGCCATATTAAAATACTATCCAGATTTAAAAATAACTTTCATTCATACCCCGCCTGCCGGAAGAGCCAAGTTTTTATTGCTTTACGGAAGGCCAGCAGGGTGGGGATAGTCCTGATCTCTGGAGGGAGCTGGTTCCAAAGGGAGGGGGCTCCCACAGAGAAGGCTCTCCCCCTCGGCCCCGCCAACCGGCATTGCTTGGTCGATGGGACCTGGAGGAGACCCGCTCTGTGGGACCTAACCGGTCGTAGGGAGGTATGCAGCAGGATGCGGTCCCGAAGGTAACCTGGCCCTGAGCCATGTAGGGCTTTAAAGGTAACGACCAACACCTTGAATTGGATCCGGAGACTAATGGGCAGCCAATGCAGCTGGCGGAGAATCGGTGTTACGTGGGTGCATCTAGGTACACTCACCACAGCTCGCGCAGCTGCATTTTGCACCAATTGCAGTCGCCGGACACTCTTCAAGGGTAGCCCCATGTAGAGCGCATTGCAGTAATCTAGCTGTGAGGTGATAAGGGCATGAGCGACTGTGAGAAGTGCCTCCTTCTCCAAGTAGGGTCGCAATTGGTGCACAAGACGTACTTGTGCAAAGGTTCCCTAGCCACAGCTGAAAGATGTTGCTCCAATTTTAGCTGTGGGTCTAGGAGGACACCCAAATTGCGAACCCGTTCTGAGGGAGCTAATTTCTCCCCCCCAAGAACCAAGGAGGGACAATTGGTCAAGTCCTTAGGAGGCAATATCCACAGCCACTCAGTCTTGTCAGGGTTAAGTTTTAGCCGGTTCTTCCCCATCCAGACCCTAACATCGGCCAGGCAGTGGCCCATTACGTCTACGGCTTCCCCAAATTGAGACGGGGTGGAGATGTACAACTGGGTATCATCAGCATATTGCTGATACCTCACCCCGTGTCGTCGGATGATCTCACCCAGTGGCTTCATGTAGATGTTAAACAGGATGGGCGAGAGGACCGAACCCTGCGGCACCCCACATAGTAGGGGCCTAGGGCTCGACCTCTGCCCCCCTGTCAACACCGACTGCATCCTGTCAGAGAGGAAGGAGGAGAACCACTGCAGAACAGTGCCGCCCACCCCCACCTCTCCGAGACGACGCAGAAGGATACCATGGTCAATGGTATCGAAGGCCGCTGAGAGGTCAAGTAGCACCAGGATAGAGGAGTGACCCCTATCCCGGGCTCGCCAGAGATCATCCATCAGGGTGACCAAAGCCGTTTCCGTACTGTAGCCGCGCCTGAAACCAGATTGAAAGGGATCCAGAAAATCAGTATCATCCAACAGTTGTAGGAGTTGGAGTGCCACCACTTTCTCAACAACCTTCCCCGTGAAGGGAAGGTTGGAGACTGGACGGAAGTTCTTTAAATCCGCCGGGTCCAGGGAAGGCTTCTTGAGGAGGGGTCTCACCACCGCAGCTTTTAAGGGCTGCGGGACGGACCCCTCTCTCAGAGAAGCGTTGACCAACGCCTGGAGCCAGCCGCGTGACACCTCCCTGGTGGCCGAAACCAGCCAGGAAGGGCACGGGTCCAATAAACAAGTGGCGGAGCTCATAGCTCCTATGGCCTTGTCCACATCCTCAGGAGTCACCGGTTCAAACCTATCCCATATAACTGGACTAAGACCTACCCCAGTCATCTCGGCCTGTATTGCCCAATCAGAGTCCAGGTCTGTCCGAATCTGAGTGACTTTGTCCGCCAGAAACCGAGAAAATTCCTCAGCTCTACCCTGCAAGGCGTCTCCGCCTTCCTCCTTAGCAAGAAGGGTGCGGGTCACCCTAAACAGGGCGGCTGGGCGGGAGTCAGCGGACGCAATAAGAGCGGAAAAATGCGAGCATTTTGCCGCCCTTATCGCCACTAAGTAAGACTTAATGAAAGTTCTTAAAAGTGTCCGGTCAGACTCAGCTTTACTAGATCTCCATCGTCGCTCTAGACATCTCTTGTGGCGCTTCATCTCCCGGAGTTCCTCAGTAAACCAAGGAGCCCTCCTGGATCCACTTCCACGGAGAGGTCGCAAAGGCGCAATCCGATCCAGAGCCCCCGCTGCCGCCTGATTCCAGGCAGCAACCAGGGACTCGGATGAACTGTGTACCAGGGATTCAGGTATTTTCCCAAGTTCCCTCTGGAATCCGTTGGGTTCCATTAGGCGCCTGGGGCGGAACCACTTAATCGGTCCCGCCTCCTTGCGGTGGAGGGGTGGTGCCATGAAATCCAACCTCAGAAGGAAATGATCTGACCACGACAAGGGTACTGTGACTAAACCCCTCAGCCTCAGATCATCTCTCCACTGCCCCGAGAGAAACACAAGGTCAAGTGTGTGACCACCCTCATGAGTCGGACCCTGAACTACTTGGGTTAGGTCCATGGTTGTCATGGAAGCCATGAACTCCTGGACTGCCCCCGAGGCTTCGCCGGGTGATGGCAGATTAAAGTCCCCCAGCACCATCAACCTGGGGAACTCAACCGCCAGCCCTGCAACCGCCTCGAGCAGAACAGGCAGGGCCTTTGCAATGCAGCTAGGAGGCAGGTACGTTAGCAGAAGGCCCACCTGAACCCCTAAGTCCAACTTCAGAAGGAGTGTCTCACATAAGAGACACATAAGAAAAGAACAATTTATAATAATGATAATAACAATTAAAATAGTTATAAAGATTAAAAAAACATGTACCATCATTCGTCCATGGGGAGACTACAGGTGTTCTCATTGGTCTCTATTTCACCCCGCCTGCTGGAAGAGCCATGTTTTAATGGCTTTACAGAAGGCCAGCAGGGTGGGGATAGTTAGGATCACTGGGGGTAGTTGGTTCCAGAGAGATGGAGCTCCTACAGAGAAAGCTCTCCCCTGCAGTCCTGCCAACCAGCATTGCTTGGTTGATGGGACCTGGAGGAGACCAACTCTGTGGGACCTAACCAGTTGTAGGGAGGTATGTGGTAGGATGAGGTCCCGAATGTATCCTGACCCTGAGCCATGTAGGGCTTTAAAGGTTATAACCAACACCTTAAATTGTATCCGGAGACTAATGGGCAGCCAATGCAGCTGGCAGAGAATAGGTGTTATGTGGGTGTATCTTGGAACACCCACCACAGCTCGCGCAGCTGCATTTTGCACCAATTGCAGGCTCTGGACACTCTTTAAGGGTAGCCCCATGTAGAGCGTGTTACAGTAGTCCAGCCGGGAGGTGATGAGGGTGTGAGTGACCGTGAGTAAAGCCTCCCTCTCCAAGTAGGGTTGCAATTGGTGCACCAGGCGAACCTGTGCAAAGGTTCCCCTAGCCACAGCTGACAGATGTTGATCGAATTTTAGCTGTGGATCTAGGAGAACACCCAAATTGCGAACCCGTTCCAAGGGAGTTAATTTCTCTCCCCCAAGAACCAAGGAAGGATGATCGACATAGTCCCTAGGGGGCAATATCCATAGCCACTCGGTCTTGTCAGGGTTGAGCTTGAGCCTGTTCATTCCCATCCAGACCCTAACATCATCCAGGCATCGGCACATTACATCCACTGCTTCCCTGAACTGAGACGGGGTGGAGATGTACAACTGGGTATCATCAGCATATTGCTGGAACCTCACCCCGTGTCGACAGATGATCTCACCCAGCGGTTTCATGTAGATGTTAAACAGGATGGGCGAGAGGACCGAGCCCTGAGGCACCCCGCAAACCAGGGGCCTAGGGGTCGACCTCTGTCCTCCTGTCAACACCGACTGCATCCTATCAGAAAGGTAGGAGGAGAACCACCGTAATACGGTGTCTCCCACTCCCAACTCGCCAGGTTGGCGCAGAAGGATACCATGGTCAATGGTATCGAAAGCCACTGAGAGGTCAAGTAGCACCAGGATGGAGGAGTGACCTCCATCCCGGGCTCACCAGAGATCATCCATCAGGGTGACCAAAGCAGTTTCTGTGCTGTAGCCGGGCCTGAAACCCAATTGAAAGGGATCTAGATAATCAGTATCATCCAATAACCGTAGGAGCTGGAGCGCCACCACTTTCTCTACAACCTTACCCACAAAGGACAGGTTGGAGACTGGATGAAAGTTCTTTAAATCCGCTGGATCCAGGGAAGGCTTCTTGAGGAGGGGCGCACACCACCACAACTGTTAAGGGTTGTGGAATGGATCCCTCTCTCAGAGAAGCATTCACAACCACCTGGAGCCAGCCACCTGAAACCTCCCTGCTGGCCGAAACCAGCCAGGAGGGACACGGGTCCAACAAACAAGTGGAGGAGCTCATCGCTCCTATGGCTTTGTCTACATCCTCAGGAGTGACTGGCTCAAATTTGTCCCATACAACTGGACTAAGACTTGTCCCTGTCATTTCCGCTAGCCCTGTCCAATCGGAGTCCAGGTTCGTCAGGATCTGAGCGACTTTATCTGCCAGAAACTGAGCAAATTCCTCAGCTCTACCCTGCAAGTGTTCCTCGCCTCCCCCCCTTAGCAAGGAGGGAACAAGTCACCCTAAACAGGGTGGCTGGGTGTGAATCGGTGGATGCAATGAGAGCGGAAAAATGCAAACATTTTGCCGCCTGTATCGCCACTAAATAAGACCTAATAAAGGTTCTTAGTAGTGTTCGGTCAGACTCAGCTTTACTGGCTCTCCAGCGTCGCTCTAGATGTCTCTTGTGGTGTTTCATCTCCCGGAGCTCCTCAGTAAACCAGGGAGCCTTCCTGGATCCACTGCCATGGAGAGGTCGCAAAGGCGCAATCCGATCCAATGCCCCTGATGCCGCTCTATTCCAGACTCTATTCCTGAGTCCCACCAGGGACTCAGACGAATTATGTACCAGGGATTCAGGTATCTCCCCAAGTTCCCTCTGGAATCCTTCCGGTTCCATTAGGTGCCTGGGCGGAACCACTTAATCGGTCCCACCTCCTTGCAGAGGAGGAGTGGAAATCTAACCTCAGTAGGAAATGATCTGACCATGACAAAGGGGAGATGGCTAAACCCCTCAACTTCAGATCATCTCTCCACTGCCCAGAGAGAAACACTAGGTCAAGCATGTGACCTCCCTCATGAGTCGGACCCTGAACTACTTGGGTCAGGTCCATGGTTGTCATGGAAGTCATGAACTCCTGGGATGCATCTGAGGACTCACCGGGTGAAGGCAGGTTAAAGTCCCCCAGCACCATAAGCCTGGGGAACTCAACCGCCAACCCTGCTACTGCCTCGAGAAGCACAGGCAGGGCCTTTGCCACACAGCTGGGGGGTAGGTACGTTAGCAGAAGGCCCACCTGAACCCCTAAGTCCAACTTTAGAAGGAGCGTCTCACACCCAACAATCTCCAGGGAAGGGCTCCTACGAGGACAAAGATTCCGGCGAGCTATAATAGCCACTCCTCCCCCCCTTCCCTGAGGTCGGGGCTGATGCAGAACTAAGAACCCATCTGGGCATATCTCAGAGATGGCAACCCCCCCTCCTGGCCCAGCCAGGTCTCAGTTATGCATGCCAGGTCAGCCCCCTCGCCCAAGATTAAATCCCGTACGAGGGGGGATTTGTTGACAATCAACCTGGCATTCAACAGCAGCAGCTTGAGCCCAGGGCCCTGAGATCCCCAGTCACCAGGTACTCGGGCTGAGCTTGTTGGAACCAAATCAGAGGGGCCAGAACAAGAAATCGCTTTTAGCCAGCGAGTTCTAGTTCCCCGAGAGCGGCCTACCCCTCGGCTCCCGCCATACCTACCTCTCCCCATTATGACTGAGATGCTCTGACTCTCCTTCCCCCAGAGATCCCCTCCCCCTCCCCGCTGGTCCTCCTCCCTCCTTGCAGGCCATACATTCCATTCTCACTGAGCTGGGGAGCAGCATCAGGCCCCCCTCTGCTTCTGTTTCCACACTCAGCAGAGGGGGTCTGAACCCCAGTCCCCAACTCACTCATTCTATCAAACCATTCTTCTTCAATCTACGCATTCATTCCCCCAATCATACCCCAATACTTCCACACAACCCCACCTCTTCCAGGGTAGAATTAAAACAGCTAATAGTAAATGCTAGAGCCAGTAGGGAGTGCATACGTGCAACCTCCAGATCAGTCAAGATTAGTTCTTAGTCCTTGACATCTGCACCAAGGTCCACAGTAGTCGTTAAAAGCTTCCAGATTTCTCCGTAATTGTCCACTGTTCTCCCCCATAATGCTGGTAGTAGTAAAGCTCACATCCAAAATATCACCTGGGACCGTTCTTCTCAGTCCACCCAGTAATTTCCCCAATGGGGCCAGAAATTCTGGCCTTGTTGTTCTGTTCCTCTCATTCCTCGTCGCCTCGATGATCACCCCAGTACTGAAATTAGATAACCTATCTGGTCGGGGCCTCACACAGCGGGCCAAACAGGAAGCCGGGACTGCACCAGCCAAGAAAGGCCTCGCGGCCGCAACAGCAATGGTGATGATGGTGGCGCTCAGCCGAAGATGTTGCTGTAATCAGGGAGGGGAAAGTGTCCAGGGGGTCAGCCAAGAAAGGCCTCACTACGGCTGCGGTGGCGGCGGTAATGTCCGATAGGAACTGCCACAGTAATTGAAAAGAAGTAAATCACATCCAGGACAAAGGGGGCTCGCTTGCGAGCCTAGCTGGTCCCATCGCCGAGAAAGCGGTTGCCACAGGGCTAGCGAAAGCGGCAGGCAACAGCGGCGGTATTGGTGGAGAAAAGCCTGGCCAGAGTTCCTTAACAGCCGAAAGTCCTGGGGGCTCACCTGGGAACTGAGCCGGTCTTATCGCCGGGAGAGTTGTTGCTGAGGGGCCAGTCGCCGCAGCAGTAACAGGCAGAGCCACAGGAGCGGCAGGCACCAGTGGCAGTCTTGTTGGTAAAAAGCCCAACTCGAGTTCTTTAACCGCCAAAAGTCCAGCTTTAAATCGCTGCCATAGGAAATGCCAATCAGCATGCAGCACATACCTGGCGTTAACCAGTGTCCCCTCATTCCCGGGTTGCCAAGTTCCCAGCAAGCACTTTCCAGTTGTTCTTTTGGTGCTGTGAGCTCGACTCAATGCCCAGACCCCTTCGCCTCCGGCCGGCTGGCCCACCAATCAGCCAGCTTGCCTGCCTGCCTGCCTGCCACCCTTTCCCACGAATTGTTTTGAGAACAAGCCACTTTGAGAAGCAGTTAACATTCCATTCCCAGGTCCTGGGTGACCAAAAGTCCTTAAAGTGGGCATGATGAAACTGGTTCACCCCTCTGCTTCCTGTCCACGCTGGTCTTCCCCCCTTTCCCCCTTTACAACAGGCTTCCTTTCCCCCTCCCCCTCTACCTCAGGATTGTCGTGGGCTGCAGCACAAGCAATGGGGAGGGCAGTCTGACAGTTTGTCTTAAAACAACTGATGCGATCTTTGTCCTCCTGAATCAGGGATATGATTTTAGCTCTCCTTGCGAAAGTCTCCCTCCTTTCCCCCTAAGTTGTGAAAATCTTTAATGGAATTGCTTCTTTTCAGAGGATAGAGCATATTTCCAATGCAAATAAATCCTTGAAAGTGTGAAGGAAAGGGTACTCTTGAGCAAATGTAGAGTGGCTTTTTCTAACTGCTACTTAATGATAGCCAGCTTCTCAAAATTATGGAAGGATTTCTTTGCTGTCATGCACAATTTTCAGTAGGGCAATGAGGCTTCCAGAGTTTTCTGTTCATGAAGAAGCAGAATGTCCATCACAGACTCTGTAAAACAAAACCCAAAAGGAAGTATCTTCCTGAAAAGCAAAGGGGTCTTTCTGTGGAGCAATTATAACTACTGAATAGGAAATTTAGTTTATCACCACACAAAGCAATAATATCTTTTGTGTCAATATATATTTCCTGTTATATCTGAAATGATTTTATCAAATTTACCCAACTAATAAATGTTAAAAAAAACTATAAGCTACTACTCTAGCAGTAGCAAAAACATGCACAGGACAGCTGCTTTGCCTGCTTTACAAGATAATGCAATAATGCATTGGAATTAAAATCCAGTCCGTGTCTCACTCCAAGTCGGGGGAAAGATGCAGGAGAAATGAATTGGAGACAGGCTACAGTTAGAAAGAAGCGAAGTGACACAACAATTGCTTCTAAGACAAAACAGTCTGGTGAGTGGATGGATTTTTTTTTAAATTTTCTTTTTTAATTTTCCATTCTATACATCATGATATTATTACCCAGATCTACACCCATTTTCATACATTATTACCGTATTTTTCGGAGTATAAGACGCACCGAAGTATAAGACGCACCTTAGTTTTAGGGGAGGAAAACAAGGAAAAAAGGCCTCTGCCTCCAAGCAATTTGCCAAACAGCAAACAGCAAACAGCAAACAGCACAGATGATATACAGTTTGCTTAAGGTGACCAGACGTCCCACTTTTGGCGGGACAGTCCCGCTTTTTAATAATTTGTCCCGCGTCCCGTGGCGTTTCAAAAAAGTCCCACTTTTTGCATTTGAATTTGCCCTGCTCAGCCCTCTGCCTCCTGCCTCGCCTGCCTCCTCCTGCCAGGCGGGGAGGGAGGGCAGTGGGAGGGGCAGCGGCGGTCTTGCCTGTTCATCACCGCAGAGCCGAAGAAGCTGGTGGCGTTCGCGGCACGGGGCTTCCCCCGCCCGCTTTCCCCGGCCGCTGGGATGCCACCATTTGCGTTCTTTTGCCCTCTGTGCAAGCAGAACGCTTTGCGCATGCGCACAGGGCAAAAGAACGCATAATGGTGGCGTCCCGGCGGCTGGGGAAAGCGGGCGGGGGAAGCCCCGCACCGCGAACGCCACCAGCTTCTTCGGCTCTGCGGCGACGAACAGGTAAGCCTGCACCGGTAGGAACCCACCCCTGGCTGCGATGAAGGGGTGGTGTTTGGGGGGTGCACAAAGCTGCAGGATAAGAGAAACGGACCCCTCCCGTCTTGCTCCCCAAACCCCCCCATCAATGGCGTCCCGCTTTACAAATATTAAAATCTGGTCACCTTAAGTTTGCTGTGTATTTCTGTGCATGTGTGCCTGACCCATAGAAATAGCAAAGAATTGGAGAAATGTACATTATGCCAGAAAGTTTTCTTAAATGTAGTCACACTAACTCTTCCCAATTATTTAAATAGATTTACTCCAAGGTAACTAAACTCTAATACTAAACAGGACACTGTTACATTTCATACTATACTTGTACAGAGCTGTTAAAATTAATTAAAATTTCTGGAAGTATACATTATTCTCTATTATTTAAAAGAAGATACAATAGCACTGGGCCTCTTCAGAGCAAGCATTTATTTTAAAAAGCTTCTTTATTTTGTTAAGTTGTCTAGATTTACAGGGATCTCCAACCTTGGCAACTTTAAGACTTGTGGACTTCAACTCCCAGAATTCCACAGCCAGCAAAGCTAACAAAGCTGGCTGTTGAATTCTGGGAGTTGAAGTCCACAAGTCTTAAAGTTGCCAAGGTTGGAGACCCCTGGCTCTAGAACAATAATAAAGCAGTCTTTAAAAAATAAGTCTAATAATTTGAACATTCTACAGACATTTATAGTTATTCACTTACCCCCTTCCATCCAGTTCAGCAAAAAATAAAAATAAAAATCTGCGTGTCTCTCCCAGCTATTTGCCTCTTTGCAGTTAGTTTCACTTTCATTTTCCCAGGTGGCAAACCTAATCAGCTGTAGATTGAGAACATGCTACTGACTTGCTTGGCTTTACAGGCTCTTCCCTCTTTGCTGCAAACAGGTAAATTGCTGGAAGACAGAGGCCAAAGGGTGGGGGTGGCTGGGTGGGTGGGGCTACATTCGGTGTATAAGACGCACCCAAGTTTTCACCCTCTTTTTGGGGGTAAAAAGGTGCGTCTTATACTCTGAAAAATATGGTATTTTGTTTGTATAATTTATACATTATTTTTTCATATTTATAAAATCTTACATCTTCGTCCCACATTGTCTCTCAAACTTCCCTCTTTTTTTGGTCCAATCATACCATTTTGTCCATATTTCATAATATTCCGAATTATTTTGTCCTTTCAGTTTGATAGTTAATCTGTCCATCTCAGCACATTTGTATATCGTTGCCATTATTACATTCTCCGAGGGCACTTGAATGTCCTTCCAATGTTGTGTGTACGCAATCCTTGCCGCTGTCACAATATGCAGTATTAAATATTGAATGTTCTTCGGGTGATTATTCCAAGTAGGAAAAGTTCCGGGGTATATTCTATTGCTCTTCCTGTTATATCTTGCAGCCAGTTGTGTATTTTTTTCCAGTATCCTCTCGCTTCAGGACATGTCTACCACATACTGTATGAAAGAAGGTACCTACATCTTTTTTGCATTTCCAACAAGTTGGATTTAAATTTGGATATATCTTAGCCAATCTCGCTGGGGCTAGGTGCCACCTATAGAACATTTTGTAATAATTTTCTTTATAAGCTGCTGATTTCTTTATTTTATAATTCATGTTCCAAGTCCTCTCCCAGTCAGCCGAATATATATTATGACCTACATTCCTTGCCCGTGCTATCATCGGTCCCTTTACTATCTCTTCCATTTTATCAAATTCCAATAGATAATTGTACAATTTTGAAATAATTTTTTCTTCTGGGCCCGTCAGAATTTTGTCCAATTGTTGAATTTCTGTATCTATGCCAATTCCATCTATGTCTTTTTTGTATCTTGATTGTATTTTTAAGTAGTGCCACTAGTCAATTTTTATGTTTTATTCTGCCAATTGTTCTCTGCTTTTTAATTTCCCAGATGGGTCTAGTATATCTCTATATTTGATCATTTTAGTTATATCTATTAAGTTTGGGTAGATCAGAGCCTCCATGGTGGAAAGCCAATTAGGAATTTTCAGATAATGTTTCTTTTTAATTTCGTACCATGTTTTCAATAGAGAGTTTCTAATTAAATGGCTATTAAAACTTTTTTGTGGTTTACTTCCATCATTCCATAAATAAGCATGCCATCCCATCTGCAGGTCGTGACCCTCTAATAGTAGTAGTCATTTGTTTTTTAAGTTGATCCATTCTCTCGACCAGATCAGGGATGCTGCTTTGTAATATAGTCTCCAATCAGGTAATCCGAGGCCACCTCTGCTCTTATTGTCTTGCAAATTGGTTAATTTGATCCTTGGTTTTTTATCTTGCCATATAAATTTGGAGGTAATTTTATTTAATTCAGTGAAAACTTTCATCTCTAATTTAATGGGTATATTTGGAACAAATATAGAAATTTTGGTAAGATGCTCATTTTAATTGCCGCTATTCGTCCTAATAGAGGTAATTTCTTCCATTTTTCTAATTCCGTTTTTGTTTGATGCATTAATTTCTCATAATTATCGTTTTTAATAGATGAGCATCTGTTTGTCAAGATTATACCCAAATATTTAATTTTTTCCATATTTTGCAGGCCTAATTTTTCTTCTAACTTATCTTTTTGTTTCATTGTCATATTTTTTGTTAAGAATTTAGTTTTTTGTTTATTGATTCTTAATCCTGCCAACTCTCTGTATTCCTTTATATCTTTAAGTAATATTTGTCCTGTTTCCAGTGGTTGTTCTAAGAAAAATACCAAATCGTCGGTGAATGCCTGCAGCTTATATTCCTCATTTCTCACTTTAATTCCTTTAATATTTGGTTTACTTCGAATTTTGTTCAGTAATGTTTCTAATGTTAAAATAAAAAGCAGAGGTGACATCGGACATCCCTATCGCACTCCTTTGGATATTTGAAATGGATTAGTCATTTCACCGTTTATAATTATCTTGGCTTTCTGGGAGGTGTAAATTGTCTCTAACATTCGCTCAAATTTATTACCGAATTTCATTTTTTAAATTAATCCTATCATATACTGCCAATTTATGTTGTCGAACGCTTTTTACGCATCCAGAAAAACAAGTGCTGCTTGCTTTTCTGGATGTGCTTCATAATACTCTAATATGTTTAACACTGTTCTTGTGTTATTCCTTATTTGCCGCATTGGTAAGAATCCATTTTGGTCCAAATGTATAATTTTATTTAATTTTGTAATAGTTCTTTCCGCCATAATTGTCATGAAAATTTTATAATCGGCGTTCAACAACGAAATTGGCCTGTAATTTTGTATTTGATTTGTCTCAGTAATTTCTTTCACAATCATACTGATGTACGTCTCCCTCCACGAATCCGGTATCCTAGCTCTTAACAGGGCATCATTATATAATTCTAGTAATAGATTTTCTAATACATTTCCTAAGTTTTTATAATATTCCCTGGGAAAGGCATCTGGTCCTGGTGATTTGTTATTGTTTTGTTTCTTAACTGCGTTTTGAATTTCCTGTAATGTAATTTCCCTATTTAACATTATCTTATCTTCCTCTTCTATTTGTGGCATATTTCTGTCTTTTAAGTATTTGATTATTTTATCTGATTCTATTTGGTCTTGTCTATATAAGTCCTTGTAGTATTCTGAAGTGATTTCTTTTATTTTTTCTTCTGTATGTTGTAATTCCCCTGTTGCATCTGTTAGTTGGTGAATTATTCTATTATCTTTTTTCCTTTTTTATTTTGTAAGCCAACCACCTGCCAGGTTTATTTGCTTTATCAAAAAATGTTTGTTTTGCAAATCTAATATCTTTAGCATAGTCTTGCTGTTCTATTAAATTTAGTCTGTGCCTAGTTTCCATTAATGTCTTATGTATTTTATCATCATTTGGTTTCTTTTGAAGCTTATATTCTAATTGTTTAATATCTTCTAATGTTTTATTGTAAGCTTGCCACGTGTCTTTATTTTTCTTAGCTATGTAAGCGATGGTAGTTCCTCTAATATAGGCTTTTAACGTGTCCCATAGATGTTGTGTTGTGATTGGTTGTTTCTGATTTTCTTCTAAGAATAAATTTATTTCTTTTGTTGTCATTTGTATGTACTCTTTTTCTTGTAATAGTCTAGTATTTAAAGTCCACCTCCTCATTTTTCTTTTGGCTTCTTTCCATATCACTACTAGGGGGTTATGGTCCGCCCATATATTTGGGGCTATTTCAACTGATTCTATATTTTTACATAGTTTGTTACTCATCCATGCCATGTATATCCTCGAAAATGATTGATGTGGTATGGAATAAAATGTATATTGCTTACTTTTGGGGTGTAGTAGTCACCATATATCTGTCAGGTTTAATTCATCTATCATGTCATTAAATGTATTTGGTAGTGTATTTTTTTTGTTTGTTTCCCTTTCCCGGTTGTGTAATCTTGTTGGGAGTCCACTATTCCATTATACCGTATTTTTCGGAGTATAAGACACACCGAAGTATAAGACGCACCTTAGTTTTGGGGGAGGAAACAAGGAAAAAAGGCCTCTGCCTCCCAGCAATTTGCCAAACAGCAAACAGCACAGATGATATACACTGTTTGCTGTGTACTTCTGTGCATGTGTATTTGATCCATAGAAATAGCAAAGAATTGGAGAAATGTACATTATGGCAGTTTATTAATCCCACAAAGTTTTCTTAAATGTAATCACACTAACTCCTCCCAATTATTTAAATAGATCTACTCCAAACATGACTAAGTCAGGGTTTAATTCAGCTGCCTTATTTTAATACTAATACTTAATACTAATACTTAATACTAAAACAGGACATTTCAGATTATACTTTTACAGATCTTTAAAATTGATATGGCTTTCTGGAAGTATTATCTGCTATTTAAAAGAAGCTAGAATAGCACTGGGCCTCTTCAGATCAAGCATTTATTTTAAAAAGCTTCTTCATTTTGTTAAGTTGTCTAGATTTACAGGGGTCTCCAACCTTGGCAACTTTAAGACTTGTGGACTTCAACTCCCAGAATTCCACAGCCAGCAAAGCTGGCTGAGGAACTCTGGAAGTTGAAGTTCATAAGTCTTAAAGTTGCCAAGGTTGGAGACCCCTGGTCTAGAACAATAATAAAACAATCTTTAAAAATAAGTTTAATAATTTGAACATTCTATAGGCATTTATAGTTATTGACTTACCTTCTTGCAGCAAAAAAAACAGCCAGTTTCAGCACAGTCTGGTTAGCACAAGAATTTGACTCCCTCCAGCAATTTGATTCCGTGCAGTTTTAGTTTCACTTTCATTTTAGCACGTGGGCTTGCCAGCAACAGCTGAGTGTCGGGAGGCAGATAATCAGTGGCTAATGAGGCTCTGCTGCTGTTTGCTGCAAAAAGGTAAATTGCTGGCAAGCAAAGATCAAAGAGTGGGGGTGGCTGGGTGGGGCTACATTCGGTGTATAAGACGCACCCAAGTTTCACCCTCTTTTGGAAGGTAAAAAGGTGCGTCTTATACTCCGAAAAATACGGTAATCCCCTATTAAACATATATTTTTATAATTTGTTATTACTAATTTCTCATGTATCTGTTCATAGAATTTTTTTGGGTTTTTGTTGGGTGCGTATATGTTTACCAGCAATATCTTTTCTCCTCCTATTTCTATTTCAATCATTACATATCTCCCTTTGGGGTCTACATTTATTTCCTTAGATTTGACTTCTTTTTGTATGTATATTGCAACTCCCTTCTTCTTTTTTTCTCCCAGTGATGCATATAATTCTCCTAATTTTTGATACTCTAGATATTTTTTATCTGTTTGTTTGATGTGAACTTCTTGTAAAAATATTATATCTGCTTTCAATTTAATTAATTTCAAAAATTCTTTCCTTCTCTTCCCTGCATTATTTAATCCTTTGATGTTCAATGGTATGAGTTTGATTCCTTTTTGCATTTTCTGTGGCTTTTGTGGCTATTTATTTGTTTGCCTTTGCTGCTGTTTGTGTCCTTGTCTTAACTCTTCCTGTCTTTTGGTTTGTTTCTTCGGGTTCTTTGGTTTTTTCCCTCTTTTCCTCCTCCTCCACCTCCTGTCTTTCTTCTTGGCTTGCCATCTCTAACTTTTCCCCACTATCTGTTTCTTCTTCTGTGCCCACGAGTTGATCATATATTTCTTGAGCCCTTTCCATATTATCCACCTATACCATCCTTCCTTCCCATGAAATTATCATCCCCCCTGGGATGATCCATCTAAACATAATGTTTTTTTATTCAAGGCGATCACTAAGGATCTATAGTCTGTCTCAGTTCCCGTACCTTTCTTGGGACCTGTTTTAATATATTTATTTCCTTTTCTTTGTAAGTCCATATTTCCCCTCGTGTGGCCGCATATATATTGTCCCTTACTTTCCTTCTAGCGAATCTAATGTGAACTTCCCTTGGCAGGTGGTGGTGCTTAGTGTAATTTGTTTGAATTCTATAAACTTCATCTATCTCATTTATAATATCCCTTTTGTCTTTTTGTAAAATCTCTACGACCAGACCTGCCATTTCTTCTCCTAAATCCTCGTCCTTGTTTTCCGGGATGTTCTGAAATCTTAAGAAGTATGAGGATCTATCCATTTCTAGATTTATTAATGAGTTTTCCAGTTCTTTATTAGTTTTTTCATTCTCTGATCTATCTTCTCTATTTTCTCTTCATTCTGTTCAGTTTTTGTTTCCACTACCTTAACATTTTGCTCATTTTTTTGTATGGCAGCCTGAATAGATTCCATTTTGTTATCTAACTTTGAGATATCTGTTTTTAATTCTGTGTGGTTTTGTGTAATTATTTCTTGCAATTTGAGCATCGTCCCTTGTACAATATTTAATGTAGTATTCATATTCTGTATTACTGATATGCCCCCCTTCTCAGTGGTTAACATCTCATTTATTTGTCTTTGGCTGGCAGGTGAAGCTACCCCTGCTGCCGTGGTGGGCGTTGGTTTCTTCCCCCCCACCTTACTGTCGTAGCAGTTGTAGTGCTTGTCATTTCTTTCAGTATTTGGCTTTGTTGCTCTAATATTCTATAAATCCTATTCCAAATTACCATATAGCACTTTGATCCTTTTCAGTTCTTTTTTTTGTTTTTATAGTATATGTCTAACTCATAAACCTTCTATCTGTCCCTAATGTATTTGTTTTTCCTGCACTAAGATAAAGATAAATAGTAGTATATAAACAATTTATAGTACTGTAGTATAAATAGTATAAATAGTCTAATTAGATATAAATAGTATAAGATATAGATAGTATAAATAGTCTACCTAAATAATAATAATAGGTAATAATATATAATCAATGTATATTCAATATAATCAATATAAAATACTGTATATAATTCAATATAATCAATATAAAATACTGTATATAATCAAAATGTTATAAAATGTAGTATATAACTATAATGTCAATAATATTAATAATCTATCAATAATCTATTAGTAAGTGTGGTGCCCACATACAGGTACTGAATGTAAAATAGTAAGTTGTTGTATAAAGTTATAATGTTGTTGAAAGGAACTGTTTAAACAAGTAAGTATAGAGCCAGACAGCTTTTAAAATATATGGTAAGTAGAAAGGGGGAGGTGTTTATCCCAGTGCTCCAGAAGGGAGGGGGATAGATGACATCATAAGAGACAGCCAATCAGATCATAGATAGCAGGGCCAGGAACTATAAAAGGCCTGGCTGAGAGAGATGTGGAGATCTCTGTTTTGTGTGAACTTCCATAACGGAAGGATTTAGTGAGAAGTGCTGTGAAGAAAGCTCTGTTATGTGGTAAATCCCAGGAGGGAAGGCTTAGTGTGGAGAGCTGAGGAGCTCTGTGTGTGACTTCCAAAGAGGGAAGATTTATAGAGAATCTCTGCCTGAGTTTGACTGTCCAAGAGGGAAGTTGACAGGAGGGAAAGATAGGCCTTAAGCAGTTCTGTGGGAAGCAGGTGCCAGGGTCGGGGAACTTTATTTATTGATGAATATTGAGTAATTTGTAGATAGAGATAAATGGTGAAACGTGCTCTTATCTATAGGCCTAGAAACAAAGAAGAATTGGATTTGCTTAGATTTAGTCAGGAAAGCAAAGAGAGTCTCTGAAGGGAAGAAAAGAAAAAGAAAGAATTAAATAGCTGCTTGTGGTTGTAACAAATTCACTTGACAATTACTGAGAAGTTGTATTTAAATAAACTGTTTACTAGTTTGTTCAAGAAGCGTGTCAACATCTGTCTATTCCACGCATAAAGCAAATCTCAAACAATCCTGCAGAGCTTAGAGATATTGTAAAAGTAAAAGCAAGCCTCTAAAGAGAGAGAGAAGTGAAACAGAGGGTGCGACCCTTGGTCAGGGAGATATAAAAAAGAAAATTAAACAAAAATCGCTACCAAGAATAAACCTGACTGGAAGGGGATGGGTGGCATCCTTGCAGTAAGTAATAAAGGTTTTGTAGTATTATTTTCTGTAAATATATATTGTATATCTCTCTACAATAAATTAACTTTTCTTACTCAAAATCTATTTTTTTCTTTATATTACCAAAAATCCACTTTAAAGAGTAAGTAATATTTGTCTATATATCTATACAGTGATCCTCTATTAATCTTCTGTCTTTACTTTTTTCAATAAATTATTAATTCATTAAATGTAGAAGTTCATAGTCAGTACAAACAGTAAAGGGATATGTGATGTATATAAGATAAAATGACCAAAAAAAGAATTGCTTTCTAGGCAGTAGGTAGGGAAGGGAGAGGAGAAGTGGGATTATAGAGAGGAAATATGGAAGAGAAAGAGAAAAAGAGAAGGAAAGAGAGAAGGATGGATCTTTCGATATCAATACCAGTAAATATGAAATGAGTCCCCAACTGCTCAATTTGTGCTTAATCTGTCCTGATTTCCATGGATTCTTTACTCGGATATTCTCCTTTCACTCTGTCTGCAATTGAAAGTCACTCTGCTGTTGATCTGCACAGTCATCCACCTTTAGCAGGCCTTGCCCTGGTGTCCGATCTTCTGTGCGTTACAGTCAGCTGGCTCTCAAATAAATAGGAAGGTGCTCTTTCTGATCCTCTACGTGGACTCCATTTGGCTCTCCTCATTTTGTGCTCTCTCCGGTCTCTATTGACTCACTGTTGCTGTGTTTTCCGGCTCATCCTTCTTTTCACCGCTAAGTTCCTCTCTGAGCTCCTTTTTTTGTCCTTGTAGTTGGATCTCTCTGTTGCCTATAATCTCCGATTCTGTGAGAGTCTTCTTTCTGCATATTAGGTGAAATCTGCTGCAATATTTGCTTCCTTGTCTTATGTGGCACGCCATGGCTTCGGGCCCGCCATGTTTCAAAAAACAGAGACGGACACTTTCATTTCAGATAACAAAAGAAAAAGCAGCTTCGAGGGACGGAGATCGTCCTTCTTCAGCTGCCTCACCCCGCGTCAGTGAGTGGATGGATTTTTATGTGGTTCTAGGGCTTTGTGGTTTAGATGCCCAGGTTTGTTGTGAAATGTACTTTAATCTGTGCTTGAGGGTGCCCTTTTAGTATTCTAATTATTGTTGCCTGACTCCCATTGTGGTTTGGAGGTCATGCCCTATCCTTGGAGCTGGGTGGGGAGTGTAAATTTTAGGAGTCTTTTTCTACTTTTAATCTGATCAGCTTCAGCTTTCTGTGAAGGCTGCAGCTGACAGCACTTTGCTTATGAATACAACTGTCCAGCTTTCTGTGAATGGATACTGGATATCCATTCATTGAAGCTGGCTGCTTGAATGGAATACCCCAGTTTTCTCAGTAAATACAAAAGTATCTCATTCATAAAATTTAACTATTGAAGAAACTGCCTGGAGTGTTTTCCCAGTAGTGGAGCAAATGTTTTTATCCCAGGGAAGCCTTCTTTTGTGGGGAGACTTTCCCTACAAATTAAAATGGGAACAAGCAATGGGGTAACACATTAATCTTAGCTGAGAATTCTGGGAGTTGAAGTCCACAAATGTTCAACTTGCCATGATTGAGAAACAATGCATTAATCCATACTAATTAAATGCATAGAATCTGGTCATATTGTCTGAACCAAAAGAATATTTGCTATTCAAAGTGAGAATGGCTTCTCCCAATGTAAATTTATTTCTATAGGGCACCTACAGTCTTGTTGGGATTCATATACATTCTAAGGTACTTATTGTATTAAACTAAAATTATAAAATTGGGAAGAATGATGATCCCTCAAAAATTATCTTATATAAAGATAACCCATTGCATATAAGATAACCCATTGCACAAATGTGATTCTCAGTGGCATATAAAATTGACCAAACAATAGAAACAAAAAACCCAAAATCATTAAAACAGTTAACAAGATAATAAACAAAACATAGGAGAATGCACTCTGAAACTTACCAACAGTGTAACCATTTTGTGGGCTCCATATTTCCATAGTATTCCAGGCCCAATGACAAAACTAGGTTTTAAAGGTTTTTTGCAAGGAGCTAATCTCTTATTGGTGAGATGATATTCCACAGGGCAGGGCAAGGGCCATGGAAGAAAAGACTCTTCTTCTGGATCTCACCAGACAAAGCTCCGTCACCAATGGGACCCACAACTTGGTACTCCTACCAGACTTGATGAGAGATAGATGTAACTATATACTTAGGGAGGAAAAACTAAGATTGATTTCAAATAATAGCAAGGCAATTGGTTTCCCAGGGCAGAAAACATTACAACAATAATCTTTTTTAGCTGGATGCATATGATCTTATAGATACTCTTGCTACATCCTACAAGTTTGGTCTAATGGTTAAGGTAAGGTGACCAGATTTTTTTTAAAAAAATCGGGACACCATTGACAGGGGGGTGGGTTTCTAGGGGAGCCACCATGAGTTTTGCCCTCTGCGCATGCGCAGAGGGCAAAGAACGCCAATCCTTCAAACAGCTGTCAGCAACCTCTCCCGAGGATATCCCCCCCCCGGCTGCCTTTACACGCCCTCCCTTCTTCCTAGGAGCTTTCGCAGTCCTCGCTGGCCAAAGAGAGGCATCTAGGAAACCCGGCGCAGTCCCGCCGGCTCGGCTTCCTGAAGTGCTCGAATTCCTTCTCCGTGCCCTCTGGCTGGCTGAGCGCGCGGAGGGGGTGGGGAGCGAGGGCGGCGGCATGGGGGGGGGAACGGGACGGACGGAGGAGCCTCTGAAGTGGGTGGGGGTGGGTTCGCGCGCGCGTGGGAGTGGGGGGGGGAGGTTGGAGCCCGGGCGGAGGGAGGGCGCGCGCTGAGGAGAAAAAAAGTAACTTGTAAGTGTGTGAGCCAGGGAGAAAAGGGGGAGGAGGAGGAAAGTTCCCCGGGTGTCTCCTGCCCGTGCTGCGCCCCGCTTCTGAAGAGCTCTGGGGACAGGACCCGCCCCTCTCTCTCCTTCCTCACCCATCTTTGCCGGGCTGTTCCTCCGGGTGTGCTAAAGTGCTTGAGTTTTTTCTCTCACACACACACATGCACAACCTTCCAACGACCGGGTCGGACTGGATCTCCCAGCACGACTTCCCGGTCGTTGGAAGGTTGTGCATGTGTGTGTGAGAGAGAAAAAACTCAAGCACTTTAGTACACCCGGAGGAACAGCCCGGTTGCTACGCTGCCTCGCAACTCCCAGCTGTGCCAAGCCCCGCAGGCTGCCTTTCCCCCCCCCTTCCCTTCCAACGCAGGCACCACCGGAGAGACGGAACCCCCGCAGTGGCGACCCTGGAGGATGGAGAAGGCGGGGGAAGAGCCCCGATGCCCAGCTGCTCGCTGACTCCAATTCCGGGCGAGCGCTCCCGGCTTGCTGCTGTCGCCGCCGCCGCTCACCCTTCAACAGCCAATTAGCGTGGGGCGCCGACAGCAGCGACGTCATCTCTCCGCGCCCGCCTTGCAGAGAGAAAGGCATGGGTGGGTGTTTTAAGGTGACCAGACGTCCCAATTTTGAGAGGGCCTGCTGCTGCTGCTGCTGCCCCTGCGGCTGGGCCCAACCTGGCCGTCCTCGAGTGCCTGCAGGCCGATTTTTGGAAAGAATGCCCTAGTCGTGCATTCTTTTAAAAAATCGGGACTTTTTAGAGGACGGGCGGGACGCGGGACAAAGCATTAAAAAGCGGGTCTGTCCCGCCAAAATCGGGACGTCTGGTCACCTTAGGTTAAGGCAACAGGCCAGAAGGAGACTGTGAGTTTTAGTCCCATTTTAGGCATACAAGCTGACTGGGTGACTTTTAACCAGTCACTCT
Organism: Diadophis punctatus similis; assembly: GCA_023053685.1. Lineage (NCBI taxonomy): Eukaryota > Metazoa > Chordata > Lepidosauria > Squamata > Dipsadidae > Diadophis > Diadophis punctatus. The sequence continues at coordinate 98,729,678 of JALIGW010000003.1, forward strand.
CTCTCAACCCACCTCACAGGGCTGTTGTTGTGGGGAAAATAAGAGAAGGAAGGAGTATTATGTATGTCTGCTGCCTTGAGATAATAAGGAAACAAAGGCAGAATATAAATAATAAACAAATGAATAAACAAACATGGTCAGTCAATCATGTTACTTTGATCTACAGCACCAGTTGTTATAGGGATCCTTCCAATCGCTTGAAGAGTTTCTACAACAGCACCAGATTGTACTAGAAAATTTGTTTGCTCGATTATGTTACTTCATGACTCCACCACTCCATGGTGATGGGAATCAAGGAGAACTGGGATATATATAACTCTGTCTAGGATAAGGTGACCAGACGTCCCGCTTTTGGCGGGACAGACCCGATTTTAAGCCAATTGTCCCGCGTCCTGCATCGTTTCAAAAAAGTCCCGCTTTTTTGAAATGGCGCCTTCTGACCGGATGTCTGCCACACAGAAATCTGCGGCCGGTGTAAAAAAAAAAATCAGAGCCCGCACCTTTTTTTTCTCTCTTCCTCTCCCCAGGGTGATTCCCAGCAATGTCCAGAGACTCTTTCAGCAGCCGAGCCAGGCCCCGCCCAGCTTCCTCCCCGCCTCCCGCATGTCATTCACTCTTTGAATCTCGGGCCCTCCCCCCACCCCCGCAGAGAGCAGAGACAGGCTGGCCTGGCTCCGGCACCTTTCCTCCCCAGGAATCCTTTCCCGGGTCTGCCACACGGGGGGAAGGAGCGGAGGCGTGGGGCACCCACCGGACGCCGCCCCGGAGAGAAGACCCGGCCCAGACGCAGCAGAGATGAGCCCCGGCCCCAGCCATGGCATTGGTAAAGGCTGCGATGAAGGGGTGGTGGTGGTGCACAAAGCTGCAGCCTCTGCTGCGTCTGGCCTGGAGGAAAAGCTGGCTGACGGCGCGGGAAAAATCCTTCCTGGCCCTTGCCAGCCGGGCCTGGTCTTCTCTCCTGGGCGGCGTCCGGCGGGTGCCCCACGCCTCCGCTCCTTCCCCCCGTGTGGCAGACCCGGGAAAGGATTCCTGGGGAGGAAAGGTGCCGGAGCCAGGCCAGCCTGTCTCTGCTCTTTGCGGGGAGGGGGGGGGAAGGAGCCGCTTCTTGGGAGCGATCTTGCCAAGCTACTGCCGGCTCCCGAAGGGGGGAAGCCCTTGTAGAGCAAGGACGAGCCGCACGTGATCGCCGGGAAACTGGATCCCCTTCCCAGTGGCTGCCGGGGGAGGAAGGGAGGGGGAGAGCAGCCCTGCAGCATCTTCACTGCCGACCTCGCGCCTTCTTCCCCAACCGGGCGCCCCCCAAGCTAGAACGCCGCCAATGCAAGCTCGCCGGCTGGCGAGAGAAAGGATGGGGAGGGGGGTGTCCCGGGCGTCAGGCCCGATGATCTAACCGCTAGGCCACTCTCCCGCTTGCCTCCCCTGCCTTGCCCAAACCTCGCCCTGCCGCCCGCGGGGCTTTGAAAAAAAAGACACACACAACGCACACAATGTTGCTTTTGCTTCAAAACACAAGACAAGACAAGACACCCCAAGGGATGCCCCCCACCACCTGGATGCCGACATTAGCATCTTTTGCCTTCTGCGCATGCGCAGAGGGCAAAACTCAAATGACGGCGTCCAGGCGGCCCCGCCCCCCCGCAAATGTCCCGCTTTAAAAAAAAAATCTGGTCACTTTAGTCTAGGAGAAAATATAATGTATATATAATCTCCCAGTGAGAATATAATCTAAACTTAAATTCTATGTGGGTAATGTGGTGACATATTCATAGAGCCACTGGATTCGCAACAGACCAAAACTGATGCCTGAAGCTTAATTTCCATGCGATCCCTCCAAAATTCACATGTCTCTAGACTAGAAAAGACTTTGGGCATTTTTAAGCAGAAAAAGCACAGAATTAAGACATAAAGATCATTTTATATTTTGGGGAAATAAGACTGCCTGAAGCTGTGACAAGATACAAACAAAAGAATAAATATATGTGAAGGCACTGAAGTCAAAGACAATGTGACTAAGGCTGAGCATCAAAATATCCTTGGCAGTAAATAGATAAAAGAACAGGCATAAGCTCAAAACCTTTAATTCTCTTCCCTTTCCAATCCATTGGAGGATGGATAAAGATACCAAAACATCACAGAAGCCTGTAAACATTGTATATATAAAAATCCAGCAACAGAAATTAACAAGCCATTTATTTCCATTAGCAAAGGCTCTAGGCATTTCACTGTATTCAGATCTATTTCTGGCACCTTTTTCCAATATCTGACTCTCCCTTGGGTACTATCAGAATTATATATTGAATTATAATATTGACTTTACCATTCCTTAAGCCCTGAGAGAAGAGAAAGACAGGTGTTACCTTATAAATATTCCCCTATATGGGGTTTTACATGACTTCTAAGCCCTCTCTTGCAATGGGGAATTCTCTATTTTTACCTAGTGTATATCCTGTGTAGTCTTGGTGGAAATATTGGATAAAGTCTACAAGGGAAAATTGGTTGGTAAAGTTGATGGACTTGGCTGAGATAGCGAAACTGACACACCTGATTAGAAAAAAAAAATCTAATACTAACTGGAAACCTCTTTTGAACTTTTTAGCAATGACTAGAAAAAATGAAATTATGATATATGGGTTTGGTGATGAGTAATACAGTGGTACCTCGAGATACGAGTGCCCTAACATACGAGATATTTGAGATACGAGCTGTCGAGCAAGCGAAGTTTTGCTTTGAAATACGAGCAACATTTGAGATACGAGGAACAGCCGGCTGCACATGACCCACTCATTTCTGCAACATTCTGAAAGGGAGGAAACCTTCAGCCAGATTTGAATATCAAAGAGAATTTTCCCCCTTTAGCTTAGCCATCGTGGCGTCCTTAGGGCTCTTGGGGGGGGGGGAGGAGGCAGAGAGAAAGGAAAGGACTGCCGATCTGCCTTCCCTCCCCCCAGCCTAGCCGAGAGCACGCTTGGACTTGCCTGGGTTTCCTAGAGTGAGTGGGAGGAAAACACTCTCTCTCTCTCTCTCTCTCACACACACACACATACACACACACACACACACACACACACACACACACAGACAGACCCCTAGCAGGCAGCCCAGCCAGCGCAGCCAGCCAGCCTGTGGGCTTGAACGGATTAATACGAGGAACAGCCGGCTGCACATGACCCACTCATTTCTGCAACATTCTGAAAGGGAGGAAACCTTCAGCCAGATTTGAATATCAAAGAGAATTTTCCCCCTTTAGCTTAGCCATCGTGGCGTCCGTAGGGCTCTTGGGGGGGGGGAGGAGGCAGAGAGAAAGGAAAGGACTGCCGATCTGCCTTCCCTCCCCCCAGCCTAGCCGAGAGCACGCTTGGACTTGCCTGGGTTTCCTAGAGTGAGTGGGAGGAAAACACTCTCTCTCTCTCTCTCTCTCTCTCACACACACACACATACACACACACACACACACACACACACACAGACAGACCCCTAGCAGGCAGCCCAGCCAGCGCAGCCAGCCAGCCTGTGGGCTTGAACGGATTAATACGAGGAACAGCCGGCTGCACATGACCCACTCATTTCTGCAACATTCTGAAAGGGAGGAAACCTTCAGCCAGATTTGAATATCAAAGAGAATTTTCCCCCTTTAGCTTAGCCATCGTGGCGTCCGTAGGGCTCTTGGGGGGGGGGAGGAGGCAGAGAGAAAGGAAAGGACTGCCGATCTGCCTTCCCTCCCCCCAGCCTAGCCGAGAGCACGCTTGGACTTGCCTGGGTTTCCTAGAGTGAGTGGGAGGAAAACACTCTCTCTCTCTCTCTCTCTCTCTCTCTCTCACACACACACACATACACACACACACACACACACACACACACACACACACACACAGACAGACCCCTAGCAGGCAGCCCAGCCAGCGCAGCCAGCCAGCCTGTGGGCTTGAACGGATTAATACGAGGAACAGCCGGCTGCACATGACCCACTCATTTCTGCAACATTCTGAAAGGGAGGAAACCTTCAGCCAGATTTGAATATCAAAGAGAATTTTCCCCCTTTAGCTTAGCCATCGTGGCGTCCGTAGGGCTCTTGGGGGGGGGGAGGAGGCAGAGAGAAAGGAAAGGACTGCCGATCTGCCTTCCCTCCCCCCAGCCTAGCCGAGAGCACGCTTGGACTTGCCTGGGTTTCCTAGAGTGAGTGGGAGGAAAACACACTCTCTCTCTCTCTCTCTCTCTCTCTCTCTCTCTCTCTCACACACACACACACACACACACACACACACACACACACACACAGACAGACCCCTAGCAGCCAGCCCAGCCAGCGCAGCCAGCCAGCCTGGGGGCTGGAACGGATTAATGGCATTTCAATTAATTTCAATGGGGAAAATTGCTTTGAGATACGAGCAAATTGACATACGAGCAAGTTTACAGAACGAATTAAACTCGTATCTCGAGGTACCACTGTATTAATAGATTATTAAAATGGATGTTATGTTGTAACCATACAGCATGAGTTGAATGTAAATTTCATGTATATTTGCTGTAAAAGAAGTTGGAAATCATTAATTTTTGTATTTCTTTTTTCTTTATTTTGCTGCACTTCTGTTTGCTCACTCTCTTCTTTTCTCTTCTCTTCTCTGATTATTAGTTCTTGTTTGTTTTTCTATTGTACGATTTAATACAGTTTTTTTAAAGGAAAGAGGCAGCTTCTGGCTTATTCTGCAAACTGTCTTACTTCTTCTGAAATAAAATGAATGTGGTGATGGATAGCGATGCTTTGCATATGGGCCTGAGAGTTCTACTTGGCAGACTAACTCAAGAAGCTTAACTGAAAGGTCCTCTTGCAAAGGGCTGATGGTGGCTCAGCCTAAGGATGCTACAGAACTAGATAAGGCAGAGTGAAGGGATGTGGGCAAAGATGTGATTGACTAATGCACACAAGTGCCCACTTGGAATTGAACCAGATGGTTATTTCTTCCAACTATTTATTTATTTATTTATTTGTTTGTTTGTTTGTTTGTTTGTTTGTTTGTTCATTCATTCATTCATTCATTCATTCATTCATTCATTCATTCATTCATTTATTTATCCAGTAAAGCTGAATCTGACCGAACACTCCTAAGAGCCTTTATTAGGACTTATTTGGTGGTGATACGGGAGGCAAAATGTTCGCATTTTTCCGCACTTATTGCATCCACTGACTCGCACCCAGCCACCCTTTTTAGGGTGACTCATTCCCTCCTTAACGTAGAGCAGCAGTTCTCAACATGGGGGTCGTGACTCCTTTGAGGGTCGAACGACTCTTTCACAGGGGTCGGGAGACTTCGCCCGGACGCCGCCATTTGGGTTCTTTTACCGTCTGCGCATGCGCAGAATGCTTTTCACATGCGCAGAGGGTAAAAGAACCCAAATGGCGGGGTGGGTGTTGCAGTGGCGGGCACGGCGGCGATGTGGGGTGTGGTGGGGGTGTGGGGGCGGGGCATGGGGTGCGGCATTAAGAAGGTTGAGAACCACTGACGTAGAGGGAAAGGAGGAGCCCTTGCAGGATAGAGCTGAGGAATTTGTACAGTTTTTGGCAGATAAAGTTGCTCAGATTCAGATGGACCTGGACTCTGATTGGGCAATTCAATCCGAGATGACAGGGGCAGATCTTAGTCCTATTGTTTGGGACAAATTTGAGCCGCGACGCCTGAGGAAGTGGACAAGGCTATTGGAGCGATGAGTTCCTCCACTTGTTTGTTGGACCCGTACCCCTCCTGGCTGATCTCATCCAGCAGGAGGTGATACGAGGCTGGCTCCAGGTTTTGGTCAACGCTCCTTGAGGGAGGGGCATGTCCCACAACCACTGAAGGTGGCGGTGGTGAGGCCCTCCTCAAGAAGCCCTCCCTGGATCCAGCAGAATTAAAAAAAACTTCTGTCCAGTCTCCAACCTACCCTTTGTGGGAAAGGTTGTAGAGAAAGTGGTGGCGCTCCAGCGCCAACGGTTATTGGATGAAACGGATTATCTAGACCCTTTTCAATCGGGTTTCAGGCCTGGCTACAGCACAGAAACTGCTTTGGTCACTCTGATGGATGATCTCTGGCGAGCCAGAGATGGGAGTTATTCCTCTATCTTGGTGCTACTTGACCTCTCAGCTGCTTTCGATACCATTGACCATGGTATCCTTCTGCACCGACTCGGGGAGCTGGGAGTGGGAGGCACCGTATTATGGTGGTTCTCCTCCTATCTCTCTGATCGGTCTCAGTCGGTGTTGGCTGGAGGACAGAGGTCGACCCCTAGACCCCTCGTTTGCGGGGTGCCTCAGAGCTCGGTCCTCTCCCCCCTCCTATTTAACATCTACATGAAACCACTGGGTGAGATCATCTGACGACACGGGGTGAGGTTTCAGCAATATGCTGATGACACCCCGTTATACATCTCCACCCCGCGTCATTTCAGTGGAGCAGTGGATGTGATGTGCCGGTGCCTGGACAATGTGAGCGTCTGGATGGGAATCAACAGGCTCCAACTTAACCCTGACAAGACCAAGTGGCAGTGGATACTACTTCCGAAAGACTATGCTGATTGTCCTTCCTTGGTTTTGGGGGGAGATAAATTAATCCCCTGAGAACGGGTTCACAATTTGGGTGTTCTCCTAGACTCACAGCTGAGATTAGACCAACATCTGACAGCTGTAGCTAGGGGGACCTTTGCACAGGTTCACCTGGTGCACCAATTGCGACCTTATTTGGATCCGGAGGCTCTGCTTACGGTCACTCCTGCCCTTATCACCTCACGGCTTGATTATTGCAATGCGCTCTACATGGGGCTACCCCTGAAGAGTGTTCGGAGACTACAGTTGGTCCAGAACACAGCTGCGCGAGTGGTTGTGGGTGCGCCCAAATACACCCACACTACATCAATCCTCCGTGAGCTGCACTGGCTGCCTATTGGTCTCCTGACACAATTCAAAGTGTTGGTTATCACCTTTAAAGCCCTACATGGCTCAGGGCCAGATTATCTGCGAGACAGCCTTCTACCACATACCTCCCAACGACAGGTAAGAGCCCACAGGGTCGGTTTTCTCCCGGTCCCATCAGCTAAACAGTGTCGGCTGGTGGGGCCACAGGGGAGGGCCTTCTCTGTGGTGGCCCCGGCTCTCTGGAACCAGCTACCTCCCGAGATCCATACTACCCCCCACCTTACTTGCCTTCCGGAAAGCCGGAAAGACCTGGCTTTTCTGGATGGCCTGGGGCCATTGACCTTTGGCGACGATAGACGAGGTCGGCCCATAAATGTTGGATGACTGAAATTTTTGAATTCACCAATAAACCATCTTTCCAATCAGCCTCCATGTCTTTCTCCCCACTTGGAACTGAACCAGATGGATATTTCTTCCAACAATCCTATGAAGAGCTGCTCCATATATGGTCTGAGAAGTTATCCAGGGCTGAGATAGGCTTCCTTTTATCTTGGATTGTATTTTTATCACTAACACAAACCTTAACGTTCCTCCTTCCTTACCACTATGAAGAAGGCAATGGCAAATCACCTTCCAAACCATTGTAAAACAAACTTTATGGATATGTCTGTGAAGTCATCATGGATTGAACTTAATTTGGAGGATACTAAAAAAATGTAGTCCCAAACCTGGATATAATATAACCTGGATGTGCTGGAAAATATAGCAATAAAAATGTAGCAATGAAAAGCAGACATGATCGGTTTTTATTATCTGTAAATATACATAAGGTTCTCGGTGACCTAGTTTAAATTCTGGAGAAGTTTTCTCTAATTTTCTACCCTATAGACAGGGTTGAACATAACTTTCCAGATAGCCTCTTCTAAGATATATTGGAGGCTCCACTCTCTTTATTCCCCATCAAGATGGCCAGACCCCACTCACAGGGATTAGGAGAGTTGAGGCAGAGCCCCAGACAGGATTAGAGGCCATTCAGTGCAGATGAATACTATGTTCTGATGGAGTTAATGCTCTTTTTTGGTTAATGGTGGGTTACCAATTAATGGTGGGTTGCCATTGAATAGTAAAATAATTAAATGTTAAAATTCAAACCAATTAAGTTGCTATAATATGAGAGGGAATGGAAAGGGTTGGTTAAGGACACATTAACAACTAAACTGTAAATCATCTTATTGAAATGCCTTTTCTTTTGATAGATGAGTATATGCATATCATTAGCTTGTAAATGCCTCTAATAAGTCTGCCTACCCTACATGGATATGCCAAAAGGATTAACTTTTTCCCCTTGCAAGAGAAGGTGGCGAGCTTTTTTGGTTAGATTTCTTTCTCTGCAGCATCAGCCACTGCAATGAAACCATAACTAATAAAATGTTTGTTTATTTATTTGTCCTCTGTCTACCACTTCGGATGGGACTTGGATGGGTAGAAAGCAAGAAGTTTCATGCTGTGGAATCCCAAGCTTTCTACCTTCCCCTGGAAAAGTTAGCTGCAACTGAGCTGGAGAGATTCTGGCTGAAAAGAAATGAAACTCTGTCCTCTGGTCTCCATTCTGCAGACTTTTAAAAGCCGTTCTTGCTGTTTTTTTAAAAGCTGTTCTTGGGAAAGGAGAAACAGGATGGTTTTTTTTTGAATAATTTTTATTGACTTTTTTAAACATTGAAAACAGACAACATTGAAAACAGACATGGAAATTTATACAATTTCCCTCTTTACAACACTTTTTGCATCGGTAACACATTTTAATTTTTACAATATTTTCCTCTTTCATTTTTCAGTTCTATTATATACATATATTTCACACTTCTATTTTTATACATCATGTACTTCATATGTTAATGTACTCTATTTCTACCATATTTTATATTTTCCTTTTATTTGCTTATACCTAATACATTCTAATAACTCCTTTATCCTCTTTCTTATTTTATTCGCTCATCCTTTGTCTCTCTTCTCTAGCCACTCATAAGCATTTTTCGCATACTTTATAATATTCTATTTCCTCCTTTTCTTATATTTCCTTTATATATTTATCCATTTATATTGAAACCTCTCTCCCTCTCCCTCTCCCTCTCCCTCTCCCTCTCCCTCTCCCTCTCCCCCTCCCCCTCTCCCTCTCCCTCCCTCCCTCCCTCCCTCTCTCTCTCTCTCTCTCTGTATGGCTATCTGACGAGAGCAAAATAAGCTCGAAATAGATCTATAATAGTCTCCCTTTATTTTCATTTATCAGCAAAAAACCCTACACATATAGATTAGTGTGTCGGCTATGTAAAAAACAGCCTGGACGGTCCCAGTGAGGGGCTGAAAGGCAAAAATGGAAGCTGTGATGCTTTCTCTCCCATATTTGGGTACAGCAGGATAACACAACAGAAAAACATATATATATGTTTTAATAAATAAGGAAAAAAATAGAGGAGGAAATAAGAATGGTTAATGATTGAATTAGAAATAGAATATATATATATATATATATATATATATATATATATATATATATATATATATATATATATATATATATATATATATATATATATATATATATATATATATTCTATTTCTAATTCAATCATTAACCATATATATATATATATTCTATTTCTAATTCAATCATTAACCATTCTTATTTCCTCCTCCATTTTTTTCCTTATTTATTAGTCATCCTTATTCTCCTTGCATACCTTGATTCCATTTGTACTTTTTCTCTTGTTGCTTCTCTTGCTATCCATTCTTTTTCCTAGAAACAGGATGGTTTATTTTCCTACTTTAAAGAAAAAAGGAGAAGGGAGGGAACTGGAAGGTATTTACCCTGTTGACACATAGAGCACATGGAGCATAATTTTGCTCTATGTGCTCTAACAGAATTGAGGGAGAGACTGCTTATGAAACATTAATTTTCTCTTACAATAATAGATATTAAAACAATATTTTGTTGCATTGTTTAGCATTGGCATCTATCAGAGGAATGAAATACATTGCAAAGCAAACTATGCCCTTTCTGTATGTGTGTACACCTTCACATGATTACGTAAGTAATGGAAGTTACATTGTGACATCACAATATTCATTTTATCATTTTGGTGAAAATGTATCTTGCAGTGGATGCCTCTGAATGTTGGTGCTGCAAAATAGTCCTTTTTCTCCAACAGAAAACAGAAAGGCGTCATGAAGCATGTCAAAAATATAAGGGAGAGACACTGTCCCTGTAATGATATCATTCACTTCTTTTGTCCCATTTTCCAAAATGCAATGAAACCCACAAAACCAGACAAAACCAGGCTATCTGATGGAGGCAGTTTTCTCTGGCTTTCTTACGTATTCTTTAATATCTAGACAGCATTATGCAGAAAAAAAACTACCTACCAGGGGTGGGTTCCTCCTGGTTCAGACCAGTTCTATAGAACTGGTAGTGACAGTTCTATAGAACTGGTAGTTCTATAGAACTGGTAGTGACCGGCTGGTGACATCATGATAACATCACCGACCCGGTTCAGTCGGTGCCGGTCCGTGGGTGCTGCCATCTTTTTTTTGATTTTTTTTGAATTTTTGATTTTTTTTTCCTTCTGAGCATGCGCAGAAGCCAAGTTCTGGCACTGTGCATGCGGTCGCCATCTGTTTTTTGGCTTTCGTTTTTTGCCACGCAGTGCAGGAGGAAGCGAACTGGCAGCGAGGTAAGTTATAACACACCCCTGTAGGAAGGCTTGCTAGGCCCAAAACGGGGTACGGGTGTGTGTGGTGCCCCCCATGGGCCCCTTTTGGCTCCCAAGGGCTGTAGGAAGGCTTACTACACTAAAATGCCTAGTAAGGCAAGGCACCTTGCAGCTGTGGCTAGGGGGGCTTTTGCACAGGTTCGCCTGGTGCACCAATTGCGACCATACTTGGAGAAGGAGGCTCTACTCACGGTCACTCACACCCTTGTCACCTCTCGACTGGACTACTGCAATGCACTCTACATGGGGCTGCCCTTGAAGAGTATTCGGAGACTTCAACTGGTGCAAAATGCAGTTGCGCGTGCTGTGGTGGGTGTTTCAAGGTACACCCACGTAACACCTATACTCCGCCAGCTGCATTGGCTGCCCATTGGTCTCCGGGTACAATTCAAGGTGCTGATCATCATCTTTAAAGCCCTACCGCATTCTGCCGCATTCCTCCCTCCGACCGGTCAGGTCCCACAGAGTGGGTCTCCTCCAGGTCCCGTCAGCCAAACAATGCCGACTGGTGGGGCCTAGGGGGAGGGCCTTCTCTGTAGGGGCCCCTGCTCTCTGGAACCAATTTCCCCCAGAGATCCGAATCATACCCACCTTGCTGGCCTTCCGAAAAGCCATTAAGACATGGCTCTTCCTGCAGGCGGGGTGAGTTTGATACGATTCTATATCTGATGTCTCCCCCATGTATGTATGGTGTGTATATATATTTTTTTCTAACTGTTTTTAAGCTGTCTTTTAATGATTTGTTTGGAGTTTTTATAAAATGTTGTACGCCGCCCTGAATCCTGAGGGAGTAGGGCGGCATAGAAAAACTGCCAAATAAATAAATAAATAAATAAATAAATAAATAAATGAATGAATGAATGAATGAATGAATGAATGAATGAATGAATGAATGAATAAATAAATAAATAAATAAATAAATAAATAAATAAATAAATAAATAAATAAATAAATAAATAAAATGGGGTGTGGGTGGTGTGGCGCCCCCCGCGCTCCTTTTGGCTCCCAGGGGGATGTAGGAAGGCTTGCTAGGCCCAAAACAGGGCGCAGGGGGTGCTAGTTTCCTTCTGGATTCCTCCCTCCTGTGCCTTCTATGATCTCCCCAATTGCTTTCCTCATCACACGCTGGTTTCCTCCTGGATTCCTCCTTCCTGCACCTTCTATGGTCTCCCCAATTGCTTTCCCCATTGCACACTAGTTTCCTCCTGGATTCCTCCTTCCTGCGCCTTCTACGGTCTCCCCAATTGCTTTCCCCATCGCACCCTGGTTTCCTCCTGGATTCCTCCCTCCTGCACCTTCTACCATCCTCTTTTGTATTTCCAAAGGATAAAAGAGTTTCGGTGCACTTCTCATGCATTGAAAGTATTGTACTTGCTAAGGAGTGTGAATTTATGTCCCATTTTTCTGTTGGCCAAGCCCATCTCCTGCAATATTTTGCAGCTTCCCTGACTTCCTCCTCTTTTACATCTCAAGGAAAACAAGAGGAAAGAACTCTTCCCCTAGGCTTTCTCTGACTTACTTTACTTACTTACTTTACTAATTTACAGCCAGAAGCCAAAACAGAGTTTGCAAAATGAAGCAGGTAGAGAAGATTAGTGATACTACTTTAGCAGCTTTCTATAAAAAAAATAGAACACATACTCACAATGTAATAATATATATATAGGTTAAACAATTAAGCACCATACAGTAAAAATTAGAGGATTGTTTGTTTTAAATAATTGTATTTATAGTTTTTTCTTTAACATACATGAGTGCTTGGTGAACAGTGTGTTTTCTGGGTCAATTTACTTCAAACACAATACTAATAACAATGATATTATTTATGTATACATAATAATAATCTTTCAACTTCTAACATTTACATATACATATACATTGTAATTGTAATGTGTTATTTTATGTAACAGTATACATAGTAATATTTTCCCAATTTCTACTTCCTACCTCTTTTTTTTAACCCCTAATAAGGCAATTCCCATATTGAGAGGTATTATGTATCTATCCATCATCTCTTGTTCTTTTTCGTATTTCAATTCTTATTAACTTTTTAACAAAGCTCTCATGGTCCTCCCTTGGGCTCTTGTATTCCCTTACATCACTCATATTTAGTCTACCTATTCCACTTCCCTCCACATCTATCTTTTGCTGTCAAATCTCTAGAGCACCCATCAATAACCCTTTCATCGCTTCTGGGAGATCTTTCTCTCTGTCCTCTTCTATACTTTGACCTCTTAATGAGTAATCTACCTGCTCCCTTTCCAGAATCTTTACTGTCTCTTCCATATCTTTATCTGCTTGTGTCATTTATTGATTTATCTCCTCTATTCTTTCCTCTGCTCCTTCTAGTTGCTCCTCTGTTTTCTGAATTTTTTGTTCATTTTCTATTGTCATATGTTTAGGGTTTTCTACTCTTACATCTGTATCATGCATCAGGTCCATCATCTCCCTATGATTCCTTATCATAGCTTCCTGAATACATTGAAGCATCAATACTATTTCTTTTTGCAATATTTTTGTTTTTCCCTGTTGTAACTTTTTACTTTAATTTGATGGGCCAAAATTTATTCAATAATCCACCACTACTCCACCAAAATCCCAATGTCCCAGTTGTCCAAAGGTGCCAAAAAAGCCAATATTAAAAGAATTTTGTTCAGTCCCAGAGCTGGTCTTCAAAATCTAAATCTTCTAATTTGCTCTCTCTAAATTGTCTGTGTTCATAAGTTTAGTTTAGTTTTTCTTCTCTTGCCTCGTAGAATATTCCCTCAAACAGTATTTGTAATTCAAAATTTCCCACCAGGTTTCCCCATGTCACATTAATCCACAGAGTCAAGTATTCAGTTTCAAGGACAATTCCTATTATTTATAGTCCACACTCTTTTAAGGATCATCAAAAGGCTCACCAGTTGCTCCCAAACAGCCAAAAAACAAATAGATATAGAACCAAAGAAAACAAAAAAGTGGCCTTCCAGGTGTTGTTTGCCTTTCACCTTGTTTCCCCTTTTCTTCTCCTCTGTTTCCCTTTTCTTATCAATCTTCTTTTTCTGTCAAGGTCATTTCCCACCAAGTAGTAAATTAGTATCTTTTTTGACCAGTAGGTGGCATCCTAGCTCTAAGTTCCAGTGTTAAAACAAGCAGAGGGCGTAACAGCTGATTGTCAAATGATAGAAAAAAGATTATATTTTTCTTTAGGCTATATCTTCCAGTAATTAGACAATATTATCAGCAAATTAAAGTCACTTTTTTCAATACTGCAAGTTGCAGTCTGGCCTTTCTATATTTCAAAGTTTAAAGCTTCATATTCTCCCATTAAAGTTTTATTTCTCTTTGGGGTCTATAATCCATCTCCATGTACTAATTTTCCACTTTCTCACGCTTTGGAGAATCTTTCTTTTAAAAATTCTTTTATTGGGTTTAAATCTCTAATTTAGAAGTTGAAAATCATTTCACCCAGTTCCAATCCTTTATTCACGAACCGCTCGAGCTCATAATCTTCTTGTCTCGATTGTCACAGCTTCGGTCTGGCCATAATGGCTGTCATTTCTGCTGCCATTCAGGAGGATTACTTTGGATCAATTGAGGAAACTGCCATTTCCTCGTGATTGACAAAGGCTCCCTCCTATCTTCACCACCCCTCCAGGGTGGCTTTGGCACCATAGGGTCTCCTGGCAAACAGATATTGGCTGGGCTTCGCAGAGCCCTGCTAGCCCACTTCCATCCCGCTGCGATGCCAACCGGCAAGTCTAAAATTAGAGGATTCTAATAGCAACTGCAATTGAACAAAGCTTCACTATTGGAATATTTTCCTTGTAAGTTTAAATTAAGGATCATGAAAGATTGTACAGGTAGTAGTGATGTCATTTTACAAAGGCTGGTTCCTGCTAGTATAAACAAATGAGTACATCATGTATACCTTATGCATAGGGGGGGTGTATGAGAGATGGGGGGAGAGAGACAGACAGACAGAGAGACAGACAGAGGGAGACGGACATGGAGAGGGTGTCGGACATGGAGAGAGAGACAGAGACAGAGAGAGGGAGAGGGAGAGGGAGGGGGAGAGAGAGAGAGGGAGGGAGGGAGAGAGGGAGGGAGAGAGGGAGGGAGGGAGGGAGGGAGAGAGAGAGAGAGAGAGAGAGAGAGAGAGAGAGAGAGAGAGAGAGAGAGAGAGAGAGAGAGAGAGAGAGAGAGAGAGAGAGAGAGAGAGAATGAATAGGTAAAGGTTTTCCTGTCCAGTCGTGTCTGACTCTAGGATGTGGTGCTTGTCTCCTCCGGCCAAGGGAGTCATCATTGTCTGAAGACAATTTCCTTGGTCATGTGGCCAATGTGGCTATATGCCAAGGTGCCTGGAACTGTTATCTTCCCACCAAAGTGGTACCTATTAATCTATTCACATTTGCATGCTTTTGAACTGCTAGGTGGGCAGGAGCTGGACAAGTAACTGGAGCTCACCCTGTTGCACAGTGGTCAGATCTCGAACCTGGCTGTCAGCTTTCCAGCTGACCAGCTCAGTGTCTTTAACTGCTGAACTATCATGCTCCTCTATACATATGTGTATATCTCAAAGTTAAAGTGCTCATTTAAGAAGACATCTGTTTTAATTTTTTTATAAGGAGACATTTGTCTTAGGAGGTGTCTGTTCTAAGTCTAAATAAAAAAAACATTTGTTTACAATAAGCTAACACATTGAATTACACTAATAAAGGTTGTCTTAAATCTTTAAACTAATTTTTTTTATAGAAGAGCAGGTGGAGGACTGGTCCATTGCAGCCATCACCCAAAGTTACTTGATCACCTTGAGTTGAATAAAAGTATTTTATTTTACCTCCACTAATCAACAATTCCCAGTTTGGCACAAACTGTGGGAAAAGAAGGTGTCTGGTATTTTTGATGCTATATTCCTGGAAATTTCCTTGGAGAAGTCAGGAGGCAAAAGATAGATAATTTAGTTTCAGACCAGACTATACTGTGGGTAAGGAGTTGGGTTATTAGTCCTGTACACCAAACACAATAGAGAGACAATGAAGTAAAACATAGCCTACTAGTTCAATTGAGGTGTTGGATTAGATGTAGAAATGTTCTGCAAAAGGGGTGTCATCGTATCTCATCTTGTTAATAGGAATACTCTTCTATATGTAACAGAAGTAACTATATGGATTAAATGGAGAATAGAAGAAGTCCTTGAGTAGGATGGAAATTTAGATCTGACCTTCCGTTTATCCAGATCAAGGATCCTCTGTTTAATTCATTGTGTATTTTCTCTATTCCCTATTCCAAATGATAGTAGAATTGGAGCAGAAAAGCCAAAGGACAAATGAACTTCTTCCAAGTGGAAGCAAACCTTGCTCCCAAAGTAAATTGGTTCTCCAAATCCTTGTCTCAGTCTGTGTTTCAGGTGACACATCCACATTTGAGCTGCTGTAAAGCAGTGACCATGTTCTAATCAAAGAATTGTAGTCAGAGCAGAGTAAGAAACTCACAATCACATTATAATGAATCTATATTGGCTTTTTTTTTTAGAATGGGAGGAATTAAAGCAGGGGTGAAATTCAAAAATTTTCCCTACTGATTCTGTGGACGTGGCTTGGTGGGCGTGGCAGGGGAAGGATACTGAAAAATCTCCATTCCCATCCCACTCTGGGGCCAGCCAGTGGTGGTATTTGCCAGTTCTCTGAACTACACAAAATTTCCGCTACCAGTTCTCCAGAACCTGTCAGAACCTGCTGAATTTCACCCCTGAATCAAAGTATGTGCAAAACTGGATAATGAACAACAGTAGGTGCAGTACCTTAGCACTCAAACATTTAATAGCTGCTGGAAATATATAGCCTCACTATAGCTGACAAATCTAAAATTACACTAGCAGTTTTGCGACCTTCAGCTAGGACAGTGATGGCAAACCTATGGCACACATGCCACAAGTGGCACGTGGAGCCATATTGGTGGGCACGCGAGCTCAGGTCTGGCCAACTTCCGTAAGTTGGGAAATGGGCCATTTCTGGCCTCCGGAGAGCCTCCGGGGGGGGAGGCCATTTTTGCCCTCCCCAGACTCATAGAAAGGCTCTGGAGGTTGGGGAGAGCAAAAAAACGGGACTTCCAGCCCAACCGGAAGTTGGCAAATGGGCCATTTTCTGCCTCCGGAGGGCCTCCAGAGGGGTGGGGAAGGCCGTTTTCGCCTTCCCCAGGCTCCTAGAAAGGCTCTGAAGCCTGGGGAGAGTGAAAAACGTGCGTGCCATCGTGTTCCGGGAGCATGGGGGGGTCTCATGCATGCATGCGTGGGGGGGGGCGCATGGAATTATGGGTGCAAGCACACATACGCGCGCCCCACTGTGCTCCCCCCCTTTTGGCACACGAACCAAAAAAGGTTCACCATCACTGAGCTAGGATATTTTGAGTTTAGTGCAATCTTCTTCCTAAGCAATGCAAAATGTCACAGCCTTTGCTTTTTCCACTTCTACAGGTAGTCGACTTACAAAATTCATTTGGTGACCATTTAAAGTTACAACGGAATTGAAAAATGTGACTTATGACCATTTTTCACACTTACGACTGTTCCAGCATCCCCATGGTTATTTGATTTACATTCAGATGCTTGACAACTGATTCCCATTTATGACGGTTGCAGTGTCCCAGGGTCATGTGATCTCCTTTTGCAACCTTCTGACAAGCAAAGTCAATGGGGAAGCCAAACTCATGTAACAACTGTGTTACTAATTTAATAACTGCTGTGATTCACTTAACAAATGTGGCAAAAAGTTGTAAAATGGGGCAAAACTTCTCACAACAACATACATTTTGGGCTCCATTGTGGTGGTAAGTTTAGGAGTACCTGAATTTCCTTGGGTTTCTTAACAATGTGGACTGCAGGGACAGAAGAATATTCTTAGGATCAAGTATTTTAAAATATTAGCATTGTATTCTAGATGATTTCTAGGTGCAAATCTTATTTCATTCCATCACCTCCATTTTTCAATTTAAATATTTTCTTATAAGTTCTACAACCTTTCTTGCCAGTTGTTAAGTGAATCAGTTGTTAATTACTGGTAGTAACACAGTTGTTAAGTGAATCTGGATTTTCCCATTGACTTTGCTTGTCAGAAGGTCACAAAAGGGGATCATATGACCCTGGGACACTGCAACCATCATAAATATGAGTCAGTTGCCATAATCATCAGAGTGAAAAACGGTCATAAGTCACTTTTTTTTCCAGTGGGATATTTGGAAAGAGGAATTGCAAATATCCCAGCCAAGAGCACCGAATCCAAAACCTCATGCAACAAGGGAAAAGGCAGCTCTTCTTTGCTGCGCTGGGCCACGTGGGTCGGGATGAAATAAATACCACTAAAAAAATTGTGGATGGCTGCAGCGACCCTTTGGTAAGCTGGCGCAAGGTGCGTGGGGCGCATCGCTTGGCCTCCTGCTGTTTTCTGGTCGCAATCAGCTGCAGAAGTAGCCTGGTGGCCATGCTTGCTAGTGGTGGTTGCTGGAGCGGCTGCTACGAGGCACTTTTGCGTGGATGGCTGCAGCGACCCTTCAGTAAGCTGGTGCGGGGCACTTGGGACAGCTTGCCCCCCGCCTAATACCGGTACATGGGGGTGGGGATTAAGACATCCCCAAAAATAAGCCCTAACACTTATTTCGGAGGTAAAAAGAAAATAAGACCGGGTCTTATTCTCGGGAAAACATGGTATGTAGATAGCTGTGACTGACAATTAGGCCTAAAAAAACAAAGCTGACTAATCATCTCAATGGCTGACTAATCATCTCCATTTTCAAAGGAAGGAAATGGAGAACACCTACAACTTTCAAGTCACCAGTACCTTTCCATCATTTTAGGCATAAAAATGTTCCAATATTGGTAATAAAGCTTCAAAGATATTCTTATTAATAGAACAGTGGCAACAGACTTGTATATACATAATTTATTAAAGCAAAGATTCAACCTAGAAAGTGAAAGTATACGGAGAGAGAAATATCATCAGGATGAGGAATGCCTTATATACTTCAAAATTAAGTTGGAAGTTGTAGTGTAGAAATTAATTTCAATTTGATTGTTCCTTTAAAAATAACTTTTATTGGAAAAATTTATAAGAATTAAAAACCATGAGAAAGTATAAAACAGAGCATAAAAATTAAAAATATGAAAGAAAAAATTCAAGAAAAAAAAGATTTTAGAAAAATTATAATGTCTAATCTTTACAGCAAAATAAGCCTATTTTCTCTTTTTCCCTTTTAAAATATCATATATATTTCCTCTTTTCTCATATTCAACTCTTTTTAGTTAACAAAAGCAAAAATCACCCAGGTCATTTTTAATTATTTTCAGCAAAAAAGTGATGAAGCAAGTGTGTTTTATATTCTTTATTTATTTAATAGATGTTTGGGCAGAATTAACTTGGTGTTGATGTACAGTATTGTTGTACAACTTGATCTCTTCTCATCTCATGGATAGAGTGCACAAGTAGATCCCTTGACAATTTATCTTTAAATATTTTGTATTGGTTTGTTACACATATTCTGCTTCTAAACACACATTTTCCTCTTTTCATTCCATAGTTTCTGTTAGAGCTTCAGCAGCCCCCTCCTTAATGCTTTCTCCAAATTACTCTGTCTCAAATGAAT
Organism: Diadophis punctatus similis; assembly: GCA_023053685.1. Lineage (NCBI taxonomy): Eukaryota > Metazoa > Chordata > Lepidosauria > Squamata > Dipsadidae > Diadophis > Diadophis punctatus. The sequence goes on from JALIGW010000003.1 coordinate 98,748,948, forward strand.
TTCTTCCTCTGTTTCAATAACATAACATCCAGGCTGCCATTTCTCTGGTTATTATTTCCATCTTTTGGCGGATTTCAGGTTTTTTCCTTGAATTCTTTATCTTCTCCAATCATTCAAGTCCAGAAATAGTTTGGATTTTCCCAGGCTCTGTTTTGGGAAGAAAGGATAGAAATAATGCCCCTGGATGTTTCACAAACTTATTTTTAGGTAATCTGATGCCCTCTAAAAGTCCGGCTTACCAGCAGATGGTTATAAAAGCAGTCTGATTTCTCTAGAGAATACCAGGTTGGAGACATCTGGGAGAATGTTTGGCTTTCAAGAGGAGCACTTGATCAAAGAAACAAGTACCGATAGTATAATCTATGACTGTGTTGTTAAAAATGTATAACCAAACTTTCTGCTGGTGTCTGACACACAAGAAGGCTAACAATTAAAAGAAAACCTGAAACCTCATGAAATAATTAGAATTGCTACTGAACTTTGTAGTCTCATTCAAGTCAAGTTCAGTTACTAGGGTGTTCTTGACAGTAATACCAAACTGATTTGACTGTGCTTCCTTCGAGACATGGCTTCAGTTTTGCAGTCTAACCATCTCCCATGAACATCTCCCATCCAAATACTAACTAGGCCCAATCCTCCTTAGCTATCTAGCCCAGATAAGGTCATCAAAGAACTGGCACCTCTGAGATGTTAACTAAAATAAATGGACATCTGGCTGAGGAGGAGTCTTGACTCATTTTCCTGAATGTGGGAAAAAACAGACTGTGTGCATACAAAAGTTTAGCTGATCTGGAAATTCTTAAGAGAAAACACAGAAAAGGCAGTTCTCATTTAAATGGTCAGTGAACTACTAACATTAATAAAAATCAAAGGAATTTGTGGGCTTCTTTGTGAAGCCACCAAGTTGCAAGCCTGGCCCTCAGTCTGTGGCCAAACATAAGCTTTCTATAAGTCAGTTAAGCATTATGAGCCGAGGTGGCGCAGCGGTTAAAGTGCAGCACTGCAGGCTACTTCAGCTGACTGCTAGTTCAGCAGTTCAGCTGTTCAAATCTCACTGGCTCAAGGTTGACTCAGCCTTCCATCCCTCTGAGGTCGGTAAAACGGGGACCCAGATTGTTGGGGGCAATATGCTGAACTCTGTAAACCGCTTAGAGAGGGTGTAAAGCACTATGAAGCGGTATATAAGTCTAAGTGCTATTGCTATGTACCTGATCCCCTCCACCGGCTCAGTTGTGTGAAAGCCATGAAAACCCTCTCTCAAAACACCAGAATGAATGTGTGTGAACTGAATTCTTGGGCAGCCTCCATGCATTTCAATTATGCTGATGGTGTTGGTGATATTACCAGTGGTTCATGTCCCACCAATAGCAAATCTTCTTCCATCTGCTGGAACAGATGTGCCTCCACAATAAGCAAAGGTTAAACATTATAATAGATATTAGCTATACACTGAGAAAGAGATGAGCTCCTCTTTATCTTTTTTTGTATGCAAATATGTAGGAAGCTCATTAGCAAGGTGAGAGGCTAGAGCTTAATTAGAAAAGAAGGGGAGGCAGGGACAGTTTGATTTAGCCACATCAGCAAACTAATGAGCTAATTGGCCTTTGGCAGCATCAAAGGCCTTTATTAATTGAGCACCCTGTACTCGTTCATTACAGTCTTTACACTGATCATTCCTACCGTGGTCTCAGAAACGTTAATCAAATGTTAATCATTCTATTTTCTATTCAGCAACACTGATATGTCATGATCGTAACACAACATAATATAAAACATAACAACATAATATAATTGTCTTATACTATATTATTAACAATTCAGATAACAACAAATACGTGTTTTGGCTGATCTATATTGTATGTATATATGTATTTGCACTAATGGCAAGATTTAACCAACACCCATTTGGAAATACTGATTCCAAATATCTAAATAGAACAGAACAGAATTATTATAGTCAGTGACAAGTGCAAATAGCTAAACATCCATTGATATACTTGGGACAAAACAGAAATATTAAAAAAAAGAAAACAAGAAAACAGCTTCTTCTGTTTATTTACTCCATTCCCTGGCTTCTACCTTCTATAAGCTATCACTATTTCAAAACACCTTTGAACAATGTATGTATGAGTGCTCAGAAAAAGCTTCCTTGCTTGCAGGTTTTTCTACACACAGAGAATAATGACTTCCTTGGCTACTCAGTAAAAAAGTATGAGAAAACACACAATTGGACCAAAAAAGCTGTCTGAACAATTTACCTTATTTCTCAGGCTCCTTAAAAGACTTTATATAGCAACTAGGTTTATCTGAAACTAGATGATAGGTGTTCTGACCCAGCCTTAGCAGAAGCAAGAAACAGACTTCTTGTCATGAAAACCCCCTCTTTAATTACCTCTTGTGAATTAATTGCATTCACTCACAGAAAAGTCCAGGCAATAGTCCTTCAAGGAGTTAACTGCAGTACAGACCTTATCAGTTCCTTGGAAAGTCTGCAAATTAAGTTCTGGCAAGCAGTCTTTGTGGCACGAAACACAATGAACAAAATTTTCAAAAATACGAACATAGAATGTCTCCTATGACAACCACTCCCCTTTCCTTCTATTTATTCCCCAGCCAGGGAGGGGCCATTCAGCATCCACGTGTGCTTTGCTTCCCGAGTCGACTCCTTGTCCTAAGTTGCTCACCTCTCCTAACTGCTCTGCGCATACGTGCATCTGGAACAGGCTCCAGCTTTCTTCCTTCTCACTCATATCAGCCTCCAAAGGCAGCTGCCTCTCCAGTGGCTGGGAAATGTCGGACGGCCCTGGCTCTATCTCTGCATCTGATGCAGAGCATCCATCAGAGCCTTCCCCAGACTCCAGCACTGGCCCAAGTTCTTCCCCAAACTCCTCATCGTCAGAGTCTGCTGCCAGCTCTGCTGGCAGCTGGCGGGCCACAACAACAGGTAGGGGGATAAAAAAATCTGGGTTCCTAGCTAGGTTATTCCCCTAGGTTGGCCTCTAATTATTAATATGGTCTCCCTTTGAGAATCCCTTTTTATGTGTTTGTTTCTTGGTTGGGGAGGGAAAGTGAAGGAAGAGAAAAATTACAGAAAATAAAAAATAAAAATATTTATGACTAGTCATTATTAATACAACATTAAACTAGTATATGTATATTCATATAATGGACTCTGCAATTAATTCATTTACATTCAAATCAGTTTTTGCAACTTTAAGAGAAAAAATACACAGACAATTAAACAAATGGAATGGTATAGGTAGTCCTCAAGATACCACCAGGCACTTAATGAACATTCAAAGTTACAAAAGATACCCCAAAAGTTATATACAACTCTATGTCAAAGTTATAATGGCTGCAGTGCCCCTACAGACATTTGCCACTTACAACCAACCACAGAGATGCTGCAACACCACGCACCCATCTCTCTCTCCTTATCCCCCTGTGGGACCCTGCAGGGCTTGGGCTTGCTTCCCACATGCCCATGACACTTACATTTTAAAACTCTACACATCTCATGTTGGGGAAGGAGGGCTGACTACATGGGCCATGCATGGGCCATACCTGCTTGTGGGCTGGGACAAATGGCAGCTTCCAGAAAGACTGCTTCATTTTGCTGCTTCAATGAGGCCTGCATAACGCTGCAGAAGCTTCTATATGCTGCAGAAAGCTTCTGCGGCACTTTGAAGATTCTGTTAAAGCAACCATTTTTGGTGTGTTTTTTCCTGGGCCACGTGCAGCAGCAATCCAAACATGGCCGCCATTTTGTAGTTAGAAGAAAATGGTGGCTCCCTCCATAACCATGCCATGCAGCTGCTCAAATAATCAATCCATTCCAGTGGTCGGGAAGGCCTCAGTGTTCTTCAAAAGATAGGTGAGGAGGAGGGTGTTTGACCTGGTGAGGTGGGAATTAAAGGTAAAGCCTGTGGGGAACCTGATGAGAGTGGGGAAATGCCTGTGGGTAAGAAACGGAGCACAGGACATCTTAAGGTGTGAGGAAGGAAAGTGAGCTTGGGCCTATGCTAGGCTTCCAAGTGCCTCTCCCAACCCTGAGGCACCTGGGCTCCACTTAACAACCTGGGCATTTGTTTAACAATTCATTGGGGATAATAGGGATAGGGGGAATCATTAGGTAAGATTTTTCACCTAATGAGCTTGCAACATGAGACCATAATTGGCAGGTTCTATTATAGTCATATCTCAAGGATTACCCATATGTGCAGTCCATATGTCTGAATATTCCTTCAGCTGAGACTCCCAGTGATGGAATTATTACTGCGGGATCAGTAATGAAGCCATCTGTATGTGAACTCTTTATTGTCTGCAGGAACTGACCTTAGAACAGGCAGCCCCTTGCCATGATCTTTCCTCTTTCCATGCCCATGAAGTCTTATTCTCCTCTGCCTAGAACCTGAGAATTGAATGCCTCATTATTCAGATTATTATTTTAACAAGATGTCTTGCTCTCTCTGAGGCAGCAAGAGCCCATCAATTTTCATAGAAAGCCATTAAAGTTCTTTCTCATTAGCCATAATTAAAAGGTCCTGCTTGTATTCCCAATAGATCACATTGCATGGTAGGATTGCTGGAAAGATATATCCTACTTGGCAGTTATGTGTGAAACTAGGGAGCAAGACAAGTAGAGGGTCACATAATGTTCTGAATCTTGATGCAGAAGGAAAGGGCTGACTTGCTTCTTTAGGAATATATTCTTCAGACTAGCCAATATTGCCAGTTCTAAATCCAGATCCCTCCTGATACAAGGAGTACCTAGTGTGTTTCCAGTCCTGCCTCATAGCTTAGTTTTAAACCTTGTCTTAGAAAGGGTCTTCTCAAGTAAGGGAGCTAGGAAGCTACAGCAGTGTTTGCCCTCTTTTATCATTCCCTTAGATGCTGTGCTCTTGTGAAGCAGGAAATGACATAGAAACACTTGCCTTAAAGGAGAAGCTTGGAATGCATTATGGTCAGCTGTGAAATCTACTTACCTTCCCTACTGGTTCGGAAACATGCATCAAGCATGCTTTTTCAGTCTCTGCGCATGCGCAGAAGGCTTTGCTCATGCGCAGAGTGTAAAAAACAAGGAAATTGTGACATCCGGGAGAGTGGGTGGAGCCTCGTGCTACTGCGGCTACCAGTTCTCCGAACCACCGGCGGCCGCCACTACTGGTACGCCCGAACCGGGGCATACCAGTAGCATTTCACCACGGATTATGGTGGAGAGTCATTGCTGGAAGAGCTCCTGAGGATGCTATAACTCTGTCTTGTGTGGAGCCTTTGGGACATTTGGTAATGCAGGAACATGCTGGGACTTATTCACAGCTCTGTTTCCAGTCAATAGGATCAGGCAGTCTTTGAGTAAGGTTAAAAAAATGCTCTATAATTTGTCTTAAACACCAACTGCATCTATTCCTGGACTGGGATGCCTTTCTCATTATTATTTATACCAAGTGGATTAGAGCAATGCAGTCTAGAGTCAAAAGCTATGGCTGGTTCAGAATACAGCATAGAATCATAGGGCTGAAAAGGACCTAGAGATGTTCTAGTCCAATCAAGGCAGGAGACCTTATATCATCCTAGGCAAATGGTTATTCAATCTTTTCTTGAAAACCTCCAGTGATGGAGTACCTACAACTCTGAGAGGCAAGCTTTTCCATTAATTAATTGTTCTTATTGTCAGGAAATTTCACCTTAGTTCCAGGCTGGATCTTTCTTTAACAAGCTTCCACCCATTGTTTTTTGACCTACCCTTATGAACTTTGGAGAATAAGTCGACTCCAACCTCTCTGTGGCAGCCCTTCATGTATCAGAAGACAACTATCATGTCAGTCACCCCTAATTCTTCTCTTCCTTAGTTTCCTTAACTCCATTCTTCATACTATTTACCCTGCAGACCCCTTATCATCCTAGTTTCTCTTTTCCACACTCTTTCTAGGGTCTCAGCATCTTTTTTGTATTGTGGAGATCAAAATTAGACTCAGTATACAGTGCAGTATAAAGCAGTACTATTACTTCTTGTGATCTTGATACTATCTCTCTGTTGACGCAGCCTCTGTTAAAAAGCCTGATGTCCTTTTTGGCAGCTGCAGCACACTGCTAGCTTGTATTTAAGTGGTTTTCCACTAGGACATCTAGATCCCTCATACAGTTACTACTTTTGAACCAGGTACCTCCTATTCTATACCTATGCATTTGTTTTTTCTTGCCTAAGTGCAGGACCTTTCTTTTCTTACCACCAATTATTAGCAATTGTTCTCTATAAATTTGATGAGTTCCTCTTCTATCCTCTTATATAGATAATTTATGAAGATGTTGAAGAGTACTGAGCCTGACAGAACTTTGTGGTAACCTACTGCCTGCTTCCCTCCAGGTAGATGTACAGTAATTCCATTGAAAATTGCATATTGATGCAGTTGGTCAGCCAACTGTGAACCCATCTGGTAATGGTACTGTCTATTCCACATTGTTATATCTTATCAAGAATTGGGCTGTGGTCTACCTTGTCAAATGCCTTACTGAAATCCAAGTATACTATGTCCACAGCATTTCCTTGATCCATTATTGTAAATCCAGTAATTTAGTTAATTTATCAAAGAAGGTAATAAGATTTTATGAATATTCTTTCTTTATTTTATCAAAGGTGTTAATCATATTCACTGAATTAACAAGTTGCTTCTTTTAATTTGTTTTGCTACAACATACAAAAGGGGAAAGGAGCTAAATAAAAACAAAGACCACAAAAAGAAAGAAGCCATTGTCAATAATAATTGATGGATCCTGGGTTAGGATACACCTCACTTTCCTGGAATCCAGATGCTGAAGACACAGTTGAGAGCTGTAAAGCAGACCACAAGAAAACAATGATCTGAGACTTGTACTGACTGAAATATGTGTCTTTGACAGAGATATCTACAGAAAAGGGAGAGGGGCTCAAATATTTTCATTGGTGCTTCTTCTAAGGCTCTACCTATGCAGCTGTAAATAGTTCTAAGTCACATATTGACAACTTGGGAACAATTACATCAGACACAATGGAGAATGCAACACCTGAATAGGAATAGATGAAGGTCACAGCTGAAAGGTCCTTTCCAGTGGTGGGTTCCTCCTGAAGCGCCCTGGTGTGGGCGCACCGGTAGTAGCCTGCTGGTGACATCATCAGCCGGTCCCGGTCCCTGGGCACCACCATTTTTTCCCTGAATTTTTTTTGAATTTTTTGGGATTTTTAAATTTTTTCTTCTAATAAGCATGCGCAGAAGCTGAGAAGAAGTTTCAAAGAAGTTTTCTTCTTTGGTTACATGTAGCTCTGTAGCAACATAGTGGTCCTTTACATACAGTGCAACTCCACCTCCTCTTTTTTGTGGCCTGGTTTTTTTGAAGAGTTTGTATCCTTCTATCAGTATGTTTCTAGTTGTGTGTAGAGGCAGAAAGCAGCCCCCAGTCTTTCTTAATAGCCCACACAGATGCCAGCACTTAAGGAGATAAAGAGCTTATTGAAAGAGGAAGCCAACTATATAGTTTGCTCCATTCATAAGCAAAACAAAGGCAGGCAGAAATCCATTCAAGACAGGATATTTTGAAACTCCTTGCAGCAAAGTTTGACAGCTAACAAAAGCAGACTGGTAGGATTAGTACAGCAACCCCTCACCCAAGATCCAACACAGGACGAAAGCCATTAGCCACAATAGGAATTGCCCAACACCCTTTCAGAACACAAGCCCCTTCATTGCACAACCTCCATCCCCAAGCAGCATTTCAGGACCTGTATAAAAATCCTGGCACTGATCTAGCTAATTGTTCAGCTGACCCAGAGCTGCACACTGTTTTTGTGTGTGGTTCTGTTCATCATTAAACTTTCTTTCCAATCAGCCTCAATTTTATTTTATTCCCAACTTGGACCTGAACCAAGAATTCCATTCTTACGCATCCAGTCCTGGAAATGCTGAGATATGAATTCAGCACCCCGATCACTTTGAATTCTGGTGATGCTCATTCCGTGTTGGTTATGAACAAGAGCGGCAAAGTTTATAAAGATCTGTAAGGTCTCTGATTTTTCTTTCATAGGATATACATAGCCATATCTAGAATAATTATCAACAATTGTTAGGAAATATTTCCTGCCACCTAGTGTTGGCTGTTTGAATGGACCTACTATGTCAGTGTGTACCAAATCAAAAATGCGTGTTGACAGGCATGTAGCGTGTTTTGGAACGGCAGCTGCTTTGGATTTGGCCTTTTTGCAGACAGCACAATCCAAAAACACCTTACACCCCTTTAGATTCAAACATTTTGCAAAATCCGGCATTTTCCTAAGAACATGAAAACTGGCATGCCCCAATCTTCTATGCCACTTATGGATACACCTGTAATGCAAAGGTTTACCAGTTAGCGAATGTTCAACATTAACAGTTTTATGAGGAACCTCAGGCTTGCTCTGAGCAACCGGTTTCACAATTTTCCCTTTGTTGGCTGTAGGAGCCTTTGGAGCCTTTGGAGTAGCAACAGGATCTCTCACTGGAATGTCTCTCTCTGGGCCTGTGCTTTCCTTTTTCGGAGTTTGTATACTTGCCTGTGCTTGCGTTTTAGGCTTTGGCTTTAAGTAAATTAACCACCACCACCAATTAACATGGTTTCAGCAACAATATCTCCATCTTTAACTATATAACTTGCTTTCTCGAGGTGGTGAACCTGGAACTTTAATACTCTAGACAAGTGAGCCTGACTAAGCAAGCTGCTATTTGCCATTGGTATGTAATAAACATCAGGTATGAATGCACCGAGCTCTTCAATGTATACAGTTCCTTTTCCTCTGACCTGACAAGGATGATTGGAAAAATAATACAGTTCATGTAGTTCAGGTTCAGGATCGTGCATCTCTGTGAAAAGTTCTTTTCTGAATGTAACGTGCAAAGCTGCACCACTGTCCAAAGTCCACAGAAGTTGTCTGTCGTATTCTGGACACGGTTGTGGATCATTGGTTAAGGCCAATGTAGCAAGTGGAGCTTGTGGATCACGCCCCGGACCATGACGGCCTTGTCTTCCGCCTCTGCCTCTGCCTCCTCTGGAATCTGTTCCTCTGGGCTTGTACTGGACGGAGTCTGTGCCTCTGGGCTGGTACATGGCTGGAATTCATTGGAGACAATCCCTGGTGGCATGTCCCACACGATTACAGATGTAGCATCTTGGCATCCTTGGAACGTAGGCTCTTCCTCAGAAGGTGCGCCTTGCTGGAGCTCTTGATGCAGGTGGTCCTCTCAAATGTGAAGTGGCAAGCATGAATGCTTCTTCTGTTAAAATTCTGCATACATGATCCACTGTGCATTGAGCAATTGGCACTTGATTAATCTTTGTAATGGCATCTTTCCATCCATAATTCAGTGAGTTAATAATGATGCTGATCATTTGAAAATCATCAATAACATAGCCTCTTTCACCCAAATCCTTCCTCATTCCTTTCATCTTAGTTAAATGTTCTCCAATATATTCACCAGTCTTTAATTTTGAACCATGAAACTCTGACAAGAGCAAACATGTAGATTCAATTGAAACAGGCTGGTAGCATGTTTCTAATTGAGCCCAAATTTGTTGGGCAGTTGCATCAGGTGGAAATGTAACCCGCAGTTCAGTGTCCATAGACATCAATAATGTTGTGCATGCTTTCGTATCCAAGTCTCTTATGGCAGGAGCCCATGGCTGGGCAGGAGGATTGAAAACCATGGAATGGGTACCTTCTCTTCAAAGTAATAAACCAATCTCACTGACCCAGGCTTTATAATTCTGTCCTGAACGCTTTAATATTGAATCACCAGCCAGTGGAACAATTGAAGGTGCCTGTTGAGGAATGTACATCTGAGGTACTGGCTGTAGAGGTAAAAGCACTTGTGGTTGCTGCACTTGTGGCTGAGGCACGTGTGGCTGTGGTTGCTGTAAGCGAACCTGTGGTTGTTGCACTCGTGGATGAGGCTGTGGCTGCTGCACCCTGTCTGCCACTGGTGCAGGAGCTGCCATATGAATCTGGCCTGCTGCAGGAACTGGCACCTGCCTTTGCTGCATTAAGCATATCTGTGCCTCATCTACATTAGGAATTTGGCTAAAATAGTCATCTGCACCACCAGGGGATGCTAATGAAGGAGCCTGTGGAGACACGTGTGGCATGGCAGCCTGCAGACTTGCATGGGTTAATGACAAAGTTGAAAAACCTCTCTGTAAAGTTTCAAAATGCTTTTGTAATTCTGTGGAATGCATTTTTGTTTTTTTGCCAGCAGACGGTGCTGCAACATTAGTTTCAGGCAGTGCATAAAACCTTTCTCTTCTTTCAGAATTCAGTGAAGGGATATCACGTGACATAGGAAGTGATGTGTATACAGCCCTCTTTTCTGATTGGCTTGACACAAAACCCTCTTGAGGGTGTGGCCTTGGCCTCGAAGGAGAAGGAAACATGGAGAATTGTGGCATTTTGAACAGACAAGAGCCACACCCATCTGCCTTAAGCATAGAAAAAAATCTTTTTTGCTTTCTGCAGTTCACTCTCCATGAAAGTAATTTTCTCATGATAGCTCTGTATTGTTGCAGGATTTACTGGAGAATAATGCATTTGCTCTCTCTCTCTGAGAAGCTCATCTCTCTCTCTCTCTCTAAGGGAATAAACTGCTTGGCCATTAATGAACCTTTTGGCTTGGCACCAAATCTTTCATATTCCTGGGCCCCTGTAACAATTAACTGGGTGCTTGGAGAAACATTCATCACTGACCTCAATATTTCTTCTCCAGGACAGGCTTCACCTCCCACGGCACCGTCCTCCAATCTGCTCATAGATGGTGATGGAAGAATTGAAAATCTGCTCAAAATTCTTCTTTGGTCCTCCTCAGAGAGACGAGAGATTTCCTCAAAAGAAAGTGCCCTGGCTTTTATCTTTTTTCCTTTCTTTTTCGGCATATTTGCAGCAATTAATTAGTGTACCTCAGTAGCTAATAAATCAGCCTCTAATAGCCTAAACACTTATCTGTTTGAGTAACGGCCAAAAAAACCTTCAAACCAACCTCTGCTACCATATGTTGGAATGTAAAAAAGTTCCGCAGCCCCCCCTTTCTGGAGAGGCTGTAAATTAGAGGTAGATGAACCGTGTATTCTCATAGCTGCTAATTCTTAACAAAATAAAACCAAAGTAAAGTTCTAATAAACACATTTATTATAAAAATACAAAAGATATTTGATTACATCCTACCGGTAAAAATATGTCCAGCCGGACAAAAGAAAAACAAGTAAGAGAAAGAAAGAACAGAAACTAGACATGCGCAGTAAATCAAGGATCACAAGACAGTGAATCACGAGACACGTTGAGATAAGGAGTGCTGGTAAACTACTATAAAGTCTAGAGTAGAAGCTCAGCTGGCAAATACAAAAAAACACAGTGACACCTCTGCTATACAGTTGAGACTTAGTGCCATGCATTTTCCATCTTTTCCAGGGGGGATTTAAATCTATCACTTTAAGAATGAAGAAATCATAGAAAGTTATAATTATATGGATCATTGAACTGGGAGTCAGAAATCGTCAAAGGAATAAAATTTTGGACAGGATTGTTAGAGAAAAAACATTCTAATGAAAAAGTAGCACCTGGAAAAAAAAATCACAGGACAAAATGACAGCTCAACAATCAGATGAGTTGAAAGGAAAGGACCTCAGTAGAGTAATATTTAATATATAATATAATATTTTTTTTATTTTGTCAAGTTTAGATAACAGATATAAGTATAAACATAGCTATGAATACATGAAATGGATACAAATAAAAGGACAGGGATGGTAGGCACGCTGGTACGCTTATGCTCACCCCTTAAAGATCTCTTGGGAATGGGGTGAGGCCGACAGTAGACAGTCTAAGGGTAAAGTTTTGGGGGTTTGGGGAAGAAACCACAGAGTCAGGTAGTGCATTCCAGGCATTAACAACTCTGTTACTGAAATCGTATTTTCTGCAATCAAGTTTGGTGCGGTTTACCATAAGTTTGTATCTATTATATATTATATTGTATCTATTATAATATTATATTATATTATACTATATCTATTGGTGGCGCTTCAGCTCCAACGGCTGTTGGATAAAACGGATTATCTTGACCCTTTCCAATCAGGTTTCAGGCCCGGCTACAGCACGGAAACTGCTTTGGTCACGCTGATGGATGATCTCTGGCGGGCCCGAGATGGTTTTTTTTCCTCCATCTTGGTGCTGCTTGACCTCTCAGCAGCTTTTGATACCGTTGACCGCGGTATCTTTCTGTGCCGGCTAAGGGAGCTGGGAGTGGGCGGCACCTTTTTACGGTGGTTCTCCTCCTATCTCTCTGATCGGTCACAGTTGGTGTTGGCAGGGGGTCAGAGGTCGACCCCTAGGCCCCTCATTTGTGGGGTGCCTCGGGGTTCGGTCCTCTCCCCCCTCCTATTTAACATTTACATGAAACCGCTGGGTGAGATCATCTGACGACATGGGGTGAGGTTCCAGCAGTATGCTGATGACACTCAGTTATACATTTCCACCCCTCGTCAATTCAGTGAAGTGGTGGAAGTGATGGGCCAGTGCCTGAACAATGTAAGGGTCTGGATGGGAGTCAACAGGCTTAAATTAAGCCCAGACAAGACCGAGTTGATGTGGATGTTGCCTCCTAAGGACTATATCGATCGTCCTATCCTGGTTTTGGGGGGCAAAAATTTAACCCTCTCAGAACGGGTTCGCAATTTGGGTGTCCTCCTAGACTCACAGCTGAAATTAGACAACCATCTGACAGCTGTAGCTAGGGGGACCTTTGCACAGGTTCGCCTAGTGCACCAATTGCAACTCTATTTGGATTGAGAGGCTCTTCTCACGGTCACTCATGCCCTCATCACCTCACGGCTTGATTATTGCAACGCGCTCTACATGGGGCTACCCTTGAAAAGTGTTTGAAGACTACAACTGGTGCAGAATGCAGCTGCGTGTGCTGTCATGGGCGCCGCTAGGTATACCCACACGATTCCCATCTTACACGAGCTGCACTGGTTACCGATCGGTCTCTGGATGCAATTCAAGGTGTTGGTCATTACCTTTAAAGCCCTACATGGCTCAGGACCAGTTTATCTGCGTGACCGCCTTCTACAGCATTCCTCCCAATGACCATTGAGATCGCACAGGGAGGGCCTTATCCAGGTCCTGTCAGCCAGACAATGTCGGCTGGCGGGTCTGCGGGCGAGGTCCTTCTCTGTTGCGGCTCCGACTCTATGGAACAAACTACCTACCGAGATCCGTAATACCCCCACCTTGCTGGCCTTCTGGAAGGCCCTTAAGACCTGTTTTTTTCGGCAGGTCTGGGGCTAATGAGATCACTCCATGTATGTATGTGTTGTGATGTAACTATTTGTGAAAGGTTTGTTTGAACTGTGTTTTAATTGTCTTTTTATCCTATAATTGTATTTTTATAGTTGTAAGCTGCCCAGAGATTTGGGTGAGTCCCCAGGGAGTAGGGCGGCATATAAAAACACTAAAATAAATAAATAAATAAATAAATAAATAAATAAATAAATAAATAAATAAATAAATAAATAAATAAATAAATAAATAAATAAATAAATAAATAAATAAATAAATAAATAAATAAATAAATATTATTAAAATAAAATTAATTAATTAATTAATTATGTGCTCGTATATTGTTATGGTTGAAGCTGAAGTATTCATTGACAGTTTTTATGGCAGTGTGCCCATGGATGGCGAAGGGAAGATGTCATAACCTGAACACTGATTGTTTGGGATGAAAATAATCACTCAGCAATTCTAAAAGTGAATAGGTTTGAAAGGTCACAATGCGTGAAGAAATCCATGTGCACTACATGAATGCAGAGTTGCTCATTAAGTTGACAGTGAAGGAAGTAAGACTGCCAGCTCAACTCAGCTCAACTGAGCAAAGTTTTAAAAACTATAGCTATTATACCAAGATGCAGATGAAACTACTTGCTTCAGAAGTTCTCCATGTATGTCCTATTGAAATGTAAGTGCATTGCAAAATATTATCTGGTCTCCCTGTTAGATTCGCGCTTAAATGATGAGACGAGTCACAGCAACAGTTCAGCACTTTATTTCTATCCAAGCTGTAGTGAATACTGAATGCCGGCAGGCTACAGGCAAGCCGCTTTTAAGGGTTTGCCTGAAGCTGGCAGGCCACTGACAGCTGTTTAAAACTCCCGCCGCTTGCTTAACCAATCAGCGGCCAATATGCAAATTATCCAACGTCCGTCCGTACGTAACACTCCCTGATTACTGTGCTCTTTTGGCCAGAATAAATATTGGCATTCAATATTACTAAGTTCTTAAACCAAATCAAATCCAACTTTCCATGAAAAGTGAGGAAGGAGATGAAAGAAACTTCCAAGATGATTTAGTCGAATAAGATCCTAAAAATATTTAATTAATAATTATTTATAAATTATTACACTTGAAACCTGTAAGTATATTATTAATGACAAAGATAGATTTGAAGTAAGAAAGTAGGGGGATGTATGGATGAGTATAAACAGTTTTTCTACTTGGATTTGCTTCCCATACTTTTTCATTTGCTTCCCATGTGATAGTTTTCAGGAAGTGGAGCACTGCACGATGGTATCTGATTCTAATTTATGCATAAAACATGTATAACACTCCAACACATGTGAGCATATTCCTTGTTTAGAACTTCTGAACACAAGACAATACTAATAGACACAAGAGAAAATATAAAATCAAATATTATTGGAAAGAATGATATGAAAACAGCAACAACACTAAAACAGATGCAAATACAATTCATTGCCGGTGGAATTTAACTCATATGGAAGAAAAAAAACCTGATCATAAAACTATGTATTTGAGGGATGAGGGATGAAAACACCATTTTTGATTAGCTGATGATTGGAAGGTTGTGTTCTGTTTGTTTATTACAGATCAGGGGTGTCAAACGTGTGTGGTCACGGCAGTGTCACATGACATATCGTAACTTTTCCCCCTTCGCTAAACTGGGTGTAGGCGTGGCCAGCACGGAATGCATCTGGCCCACAGGCGGCAAGTTTGACAGCCCTGTTATAGATGATTACATGCATAAATAGAGGTTAGTGAAAATGAATATAAAGTATTACTGTATTTTTCGGAGTATAAGACACACCTTTTTCCCCCTAAAAGAGGTTGAAAATTTGGGTGCGTCTTATACTCCGAATGTAGCTTTTTCGAAGCTTTTTCCCCCAGCCCTAACGAGGTGCTAACGATCTTCCCGTCTCTTCCTGGCTTGCAGGCTTGTTTTCATTGCTACTCCCTCCGAAAAAGGTTTTTTCCAGCCCTAACGAGGTGCTAACGATCTTCCCGGCTTGCAGGATTTTTTTCATTGCTACTCCCTCCGAAGAAGATTTTTTTCAGCCCTAACCAGGGGATAAAATAATGTGCTGAAGCTGACCATAATAAGGACGCTAGCCAGATGAATACCTGGTAGGTAGATTTCCCCCCCTATTTTCCTCCCTAAAAACTAAGGTGCGTCTTATACTCCGGTGCGTCTTATACTCCAAAAATACGGTATATAAGATATTATGTGGAATAAGCAAACTGAGTGAGTGAGTGAGCAAGCAGAGATAACAGAAATGTGGCAGTGGATTTCAGTGGGTGAATTAAAAGAAAATCCTTAACAAATTTATATTCTAATTAGACACTAACCTGAAAATCTGTGAAGTGACCAAAAAGATATAACATCTTTTCTCTTGGTGATGCCTAAGAAGCAAAAGAAGAAAAACTGATGGATGATGTGATTCTATACTTACGTTTAGAAATTTTTGTGATATGTTTGCACCAAGCTCACCTGGTATCAAATTAATCTTGCCATTTTGAAGGTCTCTAATATCTATAAGGTGATCAAATTGAACATTTCCAAATGCAATTAGAAAGTGAGTTTGGCTCAGTGGCCTTATTTAAAGGCTCTGCTAATGCTGACAACAAAAATGTTGTCTTCCTAGTCTCCTGGCACTCAATTCCATAAGAGACTGCTGTTTTACAGTCTCCTTATGAGAAGTTGTCATTCAGATCACTCATGTGTGATCTCCCTTTCCCCCCTTTTTAGAAATTTGAAGGACCACTCTAACAGTGGTGGGATTCATCCGATTCACACAGTTCACCTGAACCAGTAGCTAACTTTTTCTGCAGTTCGACGAACTGGCTGATCCCACCATTGGCTAGCCCCACCCCACCCCTTGCCCCTCTCCTCTCAGCCACTCATCTCCTGGCTGGCTTTTTGCCTAGGTTTGTCTGGCTGTCGGGGGGAAAATGGATGGGGGCCTGGGGAAGAGGTGCCTCACCTACCACGGCTGCCAGCAGGTGGTGGTGGGGGTAGCCAGGGACTGTAAGGCTGCACCACCCACATTGTTCCTCTGCCAACAGCCCCCACCGGCTGGCCCACCTGCCGGCTCATGCCCTTTGGCCAAGCGCAGTGGACCCGGAGCAGGTCTCCCTCCCCCGCTGTCAGCCTTACCTCTGCCGGCAGCCATGGTGAGCAGTGTGGTGTGAGCCCCTCAGCCTGGAAGGTGGCCAAGGACCACAAGGCTGTGTCGACTACATTGCCCCTCCGCCAGCCGGCCTGCCCACCCACTGGCCCACACCCTTCAGCTGAGCGTGGCAGGTTCGGAGTGGATCTCCCTCCCCCGCTGTTGACCTTAACTTTCAGCCTGTGGGGCACACACCGCTCTGCTCCCTGCAGCTCCCCAAAAGGTAATGCTGATCGCAGGGGAGGGAGACCAGCTCCAGGCCCGCCACGCTCAGATGAAGGGTGTGAGTGGGTGGGTGGGGGAGGGCCGGCTGGCAGAGGGGCAATGCAGGTGGCGCAGCCTTGCTGTCCCTGACTGCCTCCCGCCCGCTGGCAGCCACGGCAGGCGAGGCGCCTCCTCCCCAGGCCCATGTCCATTTTCCCCTCGACAGCTGGACAAACCTAGACAAAAAACCAGCCCTCTCCGCTTCTCTCACCTCCATGGGTTCAGGCGGATGGTCGGGAGGCTGGAGTGGGGAAAAGCCCAAGCACACAAAGAACAAGTGGCTTGCAGTCACTTCCCTTGCCCAGCTGCAGCTCATGCCACTGCATGTCATGGTGGAAAGAAAGTCCCCACTGAGTTTAGTTGGGTTCAGTGGGCGCTCCAAACTCTTTACCGAAGAGACTTGGGGATCAGCATGTAGGGTGGTCAAGAAGGCATTTTGTATTGCTCTCTGCTGCTCCCCTTGCAGCAAAATCCAAGCCGGAGTGACAGGGAGAGAACTGCAGTTTGCAGGTCCTGATGACTCTTCTCTGCCACCGGCGGGGACCTTCTGCTGCTATCCCGCAGCTGCTGGGATGCCTACGGCCGGAGCTGGCCCATGCTGAGCTACAGGAATCACAGCTGGGGTTGCAGAGATGCCGGCTCCCCATGCTGCCTCTCCAGCTTCTTCGCACACTGGCAGGGCATGCTTCTCTTCGAGGGCCCCCTGATCCCTCCGACTCTTGAGTGCTTCGTGCAGAAGTTGCAGGGCATGGGTCAGCAGGAGGTCCTCTTTGTCGGCTTCCTGTAAGGCATCATCTCCCCGCCAGTGTCTGGCAACAGTTACCCCCGGGTGGGTGCTCCTCCGGGACGTCCATGCATCCTACGCCCAGCGACCATCTGGCTTGGACCAATTTCTCCTCAAGCTGCAACTCCTCCAGCCACTCTGTCTCCTCCTGGTAGTGGTGTGGCTGTGGGGAGGTCGACCCCACTGCTCTCCAGTCTTCCTGGTTGCTCCCGTGGGTTGACATTGAGTGCTCAGCCCCCTCGGTAGACTAAGACTCCGTGTTGGCCGGTAAAGCAGATCTTGCTTAATGTCAGGCCTGCCTCCATTCAAAACCCAAGAAAGAAAACCCCCAACTCCATTGAAGTAGAGAAGAGGTACTTTTACTGAGTTTGAAATGATAGCAGCGAAAGAAAAGCAAGATCTGAGCCAAAAGGCGTGAAAGTTACATATTGAAAGTTTCCCCAAATCCCCCCCCCCAGGGACCCAGGCTGAATATCCAATCCACGTCCCACATAGTGTCATGTGGGGCACATCTTCAAGTGTTTTAGTCCATCTGGAGTTCTAGGACAGTTGGCCTTGATTGGGTGTAAACAACTTCATTCAGCAGCACAGTAATTCTTGAAAGCAAACCTCCCTTTTAGTTCACATGGGCCTTCATTACACCAGCATACTTCCCAAACCCCAAAGCCATGCTCCCCTCCCCGTTACTATGGCAGCTGATAGCAAGTAAGCATCAAAGGGAAAACACATGCTGGAGATCCGGCTGACGCCAGGTATGATAAAACAAGCCTTCATGTTTTCCACATTTCCCATATACCTTTGAAATACCTTTACAGGTAGTCCTCAACTTAGAACAGTTCATTTAGTGACCAATCAAAGTTACAAAGGTACTGGAAAAAAGTGACTTATGACTGTTTTTCTCACCTACGACCATTGTGGCATTCCCATGATTATGTGATCAAAATTCTGATGCTTGGCAACTGGTTCATGTTTATGACAGTTGCAGTGCCTAGCAGTCATGTGATCAGCTTCTATGACCTTCTGACAAGCAAAGTCAATGGGGAATCCAAATTCACTTAACAACTGTGTTACTAAATTAAGAGCCAAAGTGATTCAGTTAACAAATGTGGCAAGAAAGGTTGTAAAGTGGGGCAAAATTCACTTAACAAATGTCTCACTTGGCAACAGAAATTTTCAGCTCAATTGTGGTCATAAGTCTAGGACTACCTGTATATATGCTAGATAATTTTCTCAAATCATGTACCAATGGTAAATCAGTTCTCTTTTAAATTATATAAGGTAAATTTTAGTCCTTTCAGCCACATATTTTACCACTGTTCTATCAATATATTACAGGTAATTCCAAAGTTCTAATTCTATTTTATCTTTTATTTTATCTTTTGTTTCAAATTTCAACAAAACTTTTTAGCAATTACGTTGTTTTCTGTGTCTTTTCTATAAAATGCTTTTTGTGCTGAGACAATAAAAGCATTTTCATGCATAATCTGGGTTTATATCTATTCCAGATGCTCAATATGGCATTTCTAATATAGCGATCTTAAAATACTGCCTTAATCTTAAGTTTATCATATCATAGAAAGTCATGCCAGCCAAACCTTGTCTAGTTCTAACTGATCTAAAGATCTCTTACCAATAACTAATTACTTAGTCTCTGAGAAATAAACTTTTCCATACAAGATAACATTAGAGACATTTTCAACCAAATCAGGCTAAGTTCATATTTATTTATTCAATGCATTTATGGCTACTCATTCCATATGCATAACTCTGGATAATTAACAGTTAAAAACAGAATAAAAACAGAGTAAAAAGCAACCAAAATTTTAAACAATGAATACTTTCTTAGTATTTGATGCCTCACTTGCTTGCTGTGGCCACTGTGGTCTTTCACCATCCACAGGGGTGAGGAGCAGGGGCGGGTTGCTCTCTTACCTTGCTGCCGGAGCCATGCGCGTGCATCTCCACACTTCGGGGACGCGCTCGCTCGCTATGCGCATGCGCCCCCTCGCGCGATTTTGCTTCTGCGCATGCGCATGCGCAGAAGCAAAATCATGCTGAAATCTCACGAGGAGACACGTGTGCGTGCAAGATTTTGGCGCAATTTTGCTTCCGCACATGCACAAAGGCAAAATCTCGCCGAAATCTCTCTCACCCGCGCATCCCCTCGTGAGATTTCAGCGCGTTTTTGCTTCTGCGCATGCGCAGAAGCAAAATCGACCCAAAATCACCGAAAAAATGGCGACGCGTGCGGTGGACCGGCAGAGAGGGCTCCGGAGCGGTTGTGCAATCGGCCGCCCCCTACCGGAGCTGTGTACCGGGCAGCTCCGGCAGGAACCCACCTCTGGTGAGGAGGACCAGACAGTGGAAGGAAATCAAGAATTGAGCTGGAGAGAACAAGTTAATGGTGGCTTTGCTGGCAGAAGGCAATACCAAAGAGCCGAAACCTCTCTCAAAGAAATCAACATACAGACCAGATGAGTATTTTGAGGCATATATCTTCCAGATTGGAAGGGCTGTCACAGAGAAGAGGGGGTCGACTTATTTTCCAAGGCACCTGATGGCAGGACAAAAAGCAACAGATGGAAGTTCATTAAAGAGAGACCCAACCTGGAACTATGGAGAAATTTCCTGACAGTGAGAACACTTAATTAGTGGAACAGCTTTCTACTGGAAGTTGTGGGTGCTCCATCACTGGAGGTTTTCAAGTAGAGATTAGACAGCCATTTGTTTGGAATGGTATAGGGCAGTGATGGCGAACCTTTTTTGGTTCGCGTGCCAAAAGGGGGGGGGAATGTGGGGGATCACGTGTGTGCGTGCCCACACTCATAATTCCATGCACCCCCGCACATGCACGCATGACCCCCCTGCTCCCAGCATGCAATGGCACGCCCATTTTTCGCTCTCCCCAGGCTCCAGAGCCTTTCTAGGAGCCTGGGGAGGGCGAAAACGGCCTTCCCCACCCCCTCTGGAGGCTGGAAACAGCCTGTTTCCCGACTCCCAGTGGGCCCAGAAGGCCCAAAAATCAGCCAGCTGGTGCACACATGCACGCCGGACCTGAGCTCGCGTGCCCACCGATATGGCTCCGCGTGCCACTTGTGGCACCCGTGCCATAGGTTCGCCATCACGGGTATAGGGTCTCCTGCTTTAACAGGAGGTTAGACTAGAAAACCTCTGCGATCCCTATGATTCTATATAAAGCTCCCCTTCCTTTGAGCTGGAATTCAGTAATCTTCTGAGCTTGTTTCTAATTTTTATTTTATTTTTATTTTCAAACATCACAATATTTTAACATAAGTCCACACCCGTTATTATACATTGATACTATTAAATAATATACAGTCTTTCTTATTTTTACATATCTTCCTCTTTCATCTCATGTTGTCTCACAGTTTTTATTTTTTCCTTTTTGTTCTTTTTTTTTCTCCCTTTGGTCCAGTTGTACCATTTATTTATTTTATTTATTTTATTTGGTCTATATCTCGTAGTATTCCGAATTGCTTTGTCCTTTAAGATCCAACGTTAATTTGTCCATTTCTGCACATCTGTAGATTTTGTCCATCAGTATGTTTTCCAGTTGTGTTTGGCTATTCTTCCAATACTGGGCATAAGCTATCCTCGCAGCCATTATAATATGCAAAGATAGATATTGTATATTTTTAGGGTATTGTTTCTTCATTATTCCCAATAAGAAGAATTCCGGATTGAATTCCATTGTCCTTTCCATGATTTCCTGTAACCACTTATGAACTTTGTTCCAAAAGCCCTTAGCTTCGGGACACATCCACTACATATGAAAGGTGCCTATCTCTTTCTTACACTTCCAACATGCCAAATTTGCATTTGGGTATATTTTCGCCAATCTTGATAGATCTAGATGCCATCTATAAAACATTTTATAATAGTTCTCTTTATATGCTACAGATTTCATTATTTTACAATTTATATTCCAAGTCATCTCCCAGTCAGCCAGAAGGATATTGTGTCCTACGTTTTTAGCCCAAGCTATTATTGGTTCTTTGACAATTTCTTCCATTTTTTCTTATTCTAATAAGTATTTATATAGTTTCGATATCGTTTTTTTGTCTTGTCCCGTTAAGATTTTGTCCAATTCTTGTAAATCTGTATCTATGCCCATTCCCTCCATATCTTTTTTTATATCTTGATTTTATTTGTAGATAGGGCCACCAGTCAATTTTGATATTTTGTTCAGCCAATTGTTCCCTACTTTTCAACTGTCCTGTTCAATCCAATAAATCACTGTATCTTACAATTTTAGTTGTATCAATTAAATTCGTGTAAATCGTAGCTTCCATAGTTGAAAGCCATCTGGGAATTTTTATATAATTTTGCTTTTTAATTTCATGCCATGTTTTTATAAGAGATTTCCTAATTAGATGTTGATTGAAGTTTGGTTGTAATTTGAGTCTGTCCTTCCATATATAGGCGTGCCATCCCATCAAAAGATCATGGCCTTCCAATATTAATAATCTCTTATTTGATAAATTTATCCAATCTTTAATCCATGTCAGAGATGCTGCCTTATAGTAAAGTTTCCATTCAGGGAGTCCAAGGCCGCCTCTGCTCTTGTTATCCTGTAAATTTGTTAATTTAATTCTTGGTTTTTTGTTTAGCCAGATAAATTTAGTTGTAATTTTGTTCATTTCATTAAAAAATTTAGTCTCTAATTTTATAGGAATCGTTTGGAATAGATATAAAAATTTAGGTAAAATGCTCATTTTAATTACAGCAATGCGCCCTAATAGTGAAAGTTGTAGTTTTTTCCATTTCTCTAAATCCGATTTCATTTGATTTACTAACTTATCATAGTTATCTTTTTTAATGGATGAACATTTATTTGTTAGCATTATACCTAGGTATTTAATTTTCTTTGTTGTTTGCAAGCCTAATGTTCTTTCCAATTCCTCATTCTGCCTTTTTGTCATGTTTTTTGTTAAAAGTTTAGGTTTTTGTTTGTTAATTTTCAATCCTGCCGATTCTCCATATTCTTCTATTTCTTTAATTAATTTCTCTCCTGATTCCAAAGGTTCTTCCAAAATGAATACTAGATCATCGGCGAATGCCTGTAGTTTATATATCTCATTTTTTATTCTCGTTCCCCTAATTTTTTGATTATTTCGAATTTTGTTTAGTAATGTTTCCAATGTTAAAATAAAGAGCAGAGGTGACATCGGACATCCCTGGTGGACTCCTTTAGATATCGGGAATGATTGTGTCATATCACCATTTATTATAACCTTGGCTGACTGGGAGGCATAGATTGTTTCCATAATCTTCTCAAATTTGTCGCCGAATTTCATTTTTTGGATTAATCAGCTTGTTTCTAAACCTGGTCCAGGATGTCTTTGTCAGTATCTCTTGACAAAGATGGGCATTTCTCTGTTGCTTGTACAGATATTTTGGGAAGGAGATGCTGAACTTTGTGAAATCTTTTCGTATGCTATCAGAAATCTCCTGAAGGTTATCCAGATTTTTAAGTAGCACATGCAGTTGTTCAGAGAAGTTGGGTCTAAAGGCAGAGCTAGTCTGTGTCATGCAGTGATTATTGCCTGTTATATGTATATGCAGGGAGAAGCATCCCTATCTAATATAATGGTTTATTCCTGAGCACGTGATTGATATGTTCCTAGTACGCATGTGTACATTCCTTTCTTCGTCCATTCCTTCTGTTCCTAGCTTCTATTGAAGCAAGACGTATTTTGTATATCAGAATGTAGACTAATGAGGATTTATTTGTTTTGTACCGAAATAAATATTTTTACTTAGACTTTTAAACTGCGGTTTCTTTTCTAATGCCTGATGTCTGGGAAAAGATCCAATTCTCCTTTGAGAGATAAAATCGCCTCCCGTCAGTCTGTCCCTGATTTGATTGAAAAAGAGTAACCTCCTTTTGCTGCTTCAGAAGCTGACCAGTGATGTGATAGGAGCAACTCATATACATTGTATGTTCTGATTGACTAATGATGGAGAGCTGGCAGAAACTAGAGCTTCCAGATGTATAGCTGAGGGGTGGTGGTGGTGGTGCTGAAGGCTTCATGGAGATGATTAAATAGCCATGAAGAGCTTTTATATGGCAACTGAGTTTCACAGCACTGCTGTCTGTGCTTGAGGCACATATTTTCCTAAATCTAAAGGAGCTTTATTCACTTGATGTGGGAGTAAAATCATAAATTTGCCACCATGAGTTTATTATTTATTTAAAATAAATATATAAATAATGTCAGATAGGCTTTGATGTCTTCATTTGACTGGTTAGAGCTAATGGTTTATTAATCACACTGGCTCTTTTATTTGAGAAAGGAGAAGTTATTTGAGAAATTCAGAAGTTCTTCAATCTTTTGTGTACAATACTGTGTCTGCATTTCTTTACAGCTGTTGTCTTTTACATTTGTCAGTAGGTTGATAAATGTATTACAATGGAGAAAATGGTTTGGGAACTGCAGCTCAAAACTGAACGAAGAAAAAGGAATACAAGACCCCAGGAATAACACCAAATAGAATTAATTTCTGTACTACATTGAATAAAACCTTTTTGGATTTTCCTTGTCATAAAAACAGCTGAGCAAAAGATTTTCTTTTTGTGAATGTAAATACATTTATTGTCATGAAGTTCCATCTTAGGGACTTACTAGCAAGATCGGACATCTGATTTTTACACTGATATACAGATAGTCCTCAACTTATGACACAATTGAAGCCAAAATTTCCATTTCTAAACAAGAGTTGTTAAATGAGTTTTGCCCCATTTTATGACCTTTCTTGACCCAGTTGTTAAGTGAATCACTGCAGTTGTTAAGTTAGTAACATGGTTGTTAAGTGAATCTGGCTTCCCCATTGACTTTGCTTGTCAAAGAGTCGAAAAGGTGATCACGGGACACTGCAACTGTCATAAATACATGCTAGTTGCCAAGCATCCAAATATTGATCACATGACTATGGGGATGCTGCAATGGTTCTAAGTATAAAAAACAGTGATAAGTCACTTTTTTCAGTGCCATTATAACTTTGAATGGTCATTAAACAAATGGTTGTAAGTCAAGGACTACTTGTAATGCTAGCAATTCTGCATAATAGAATTCTGTATAATCTGACTATACAATGTGATCTATTTCTTTTTTTTTAAGATCAACACATACCATTCACAAATATATACATGTTGATGACATTTGCATTAGTGAAATATGATTTTTAACATTTCAAATATCAGAACATGGACAGAGCATTCATCCCATCCCATCTGGGCTAATAGCAGATTTATTCAGTGAAAGCCACAACCAGCTTGCCCGTTGATTGTGAAATAAACTCCCTTTTGCATCATAGCCATTCACAATACAGAAAGATCAAATAGCTATCTTGCTCACCTCTAGCCTTTTGCCAAATTCTATTGTTCTGTCTGACTATATGCATATATGCCCCCCCCCCCCACAAAGCCTCCAGTTTCCTCAGTGGGGATAAAGCTTTGATCGCCAACAGCAGCTGCCTTCCCTCTATTTCTCCTGCAGACTAGCTCAGGCCCCACCTGAGACCTAACATTTGTCTCTTTGGAGAATAGATGAGTATTTATTAGAATTAAACAGCTGGGAGCGCAGTGATATTTAGACGAACATTAGAAGGGCTGCAGAAGGAGGAGATAATTCCTAGAGCTGGTTAGAAAAGCTGGCTGAGCTCAGTTTCCTCCGGGATTTTGCAGGTCTCCTGTGAGCAGCTGATACAGTTAATTCTGCACTTGAGCTGCAGGCTGGGCCACATTGATATTGCCATGTTATTTAGAATCGAAAGGTCAAGCTGGAAATTGAATAATCATTGACAAGGAATCCATCAGGGATGCTCCCACTGCAGTGAATCAGCCTTCAGGAAAGCTCAGGCTTTCCTGAAGGCCGATGAGCAAGCTGGGAGTCAGGAAGCTGGGGCCTGTAGGGCTGCTGGTCCCATTTTCTCAACTACTCAAACCTTTACTCAAGTTACACATAGGGTAAAATATTCAGCAAGAGCAGTGAAGCATTGAATCAGAAGCACCAAACCTGCTATATCTTGAGCCTGATTCTTCAGATCAAAATTGTGACACTTGTGAGGAATGCTTGTGAGGGATACCAAGGCTATTTTTGAAGTGGGTCGTTGGGCCTGTAATATGAACCTCATGACTAAGGTGACCAGACGTCCCGATTTTGGCGGGACACACCCGCTTTTTCACCATTTGTCCCGCGTCCCACCCGCCTTCTAAAAAGTCCCGATTTTTTCAAAGTTTGCCCGACTAGGGCATTCTTTCAAAAAATCGGCCTGAAAGGCAGCAGGCCTCTCAGCTCGGGCCGGCCGTGGGCGGCGTTGGCGGCGGGCGGGCGTCCCGCGTTGTTGACTCCTCCGGCGGCGGCTGGAAGCTAGGGGGAGGGGGAAGGGAGGCTGCTCCTCCTCTCCTTCCCCCGCCCCATCCCTAGCCCCGCCCTCGGAGGCGCCGCTGCGGTTGGGAGGGGTGAGGGATGAGGAGCCGTCGCCGCTTTGAGTTTACGAGCGGCGCAAACAGCCCTTCCTCGTCCCCCTCCCCTTTCTTCCCCCCGTCGCCTCGCTGCCGCCGTTGCCCTGGGGCCTGGCGGGCGACCGGGAGACCGCGGCGCTTGGATGCTTGGAGCAGGTAAGCTGCCGGCTGCCTCCTTTCCCCGTCTCCCGCCTCCCGTTCGTTGCTTGCCAGCCCGGCCGAAGGGAAGGCGGGAGGCGAGGAAAGGCCTCCCGAAAGGAGGGGAGGCTTCGGGAGCCCGCCTCCCTTTCGGGAGGCCTTTCCTCGCCTCCCGCCTTCCCTTCGGCCGGGCTGGCAAGCAACGAACGGGAGGTGGGAGACGGGGAAAGGAGGCAGCCGGCAGCTTACCTGTCGCGAGCTGCAGGCATCCAAGCGCCCTCCCGCTTCCCCCCTCCCCCCCACCTCACCTGGACGCCGACATTTGCTGTTTTGCCCTCTGCGCATGCGCAGCATTCTGCGCATGCGCAGAGGGCAAAACAAATGGCGGTGCCCAGGCGCCCCCCCCCGTCCCGCTTAAAAAAAAATATCTGGTCACTTTACTCATGACACAAAAAGTATATAACGAGCAGGACATTTTCCAGTTTTCTTTTACTTCAGTGTAAACACTTAGTGACTTAATTCAGATTGGGAGCACTGTCTGCAAGGAGGGATTCCTATTCCTTTCCAACTGATTAAATCCAACTGATTTTTCAACTGATTAAAAATTGCCCATGGTTTTAAAAAATCCTAGGAACTGAGAGACTGATTTGTAGTCCTGCCTTAGGCACAAACTCAGCAGGGTGACTTGGGCTACTCACTCTCTATTGCCAAGAAAACTGCAGGGAGTTGGCCAGGTAATTGCCAGGAGTCAATACTGGCATGTGCCCACACACCCACTGCAGGAATGGGTTTTCGCCCCAAACCAAATCAGCACAGAATGGAGTTCCCCCTCCTAGATGTAGTGCTCCTAATCTGAATGAGGTGGGTGTATACTTACATAGCAATAAAAGAATAGGGCAGTGATGGCGAACCTCTTTTTCCTCGGGTGCCGAAATAGTGTGCACGTGCGCTATCGTACATGCATGCGTGCCCACACCCATAATTCAAAGCCCCTCACTCACCCCACCCCCCTGCGAATGCGTGTGCGACCCCCCACTCCCCCGTTTTCCGACTTCCAGTGGGCCCGGTAGGCCTGGTTTTTGCCCTCCCCATGCTCCAAATGGTTTTTGGGAGCTTGGGGAGGGCGAAAACGCTCTCCCTGCCACCTCGGAGGCCCTCCAGAGGTCGAAATCGCCCTCCCAGAGCCTTCGCGCGAGCCAAAAATCAGCTGGTGGGCACGCACATGTGCGCTGGAGCTGAGCTAGGGCAACGGTTTGCATGCCGGCAGATATGGCTCCGCGTGCCACCTGTGGCACCCGTGCCATAGGTTCGCCATCACTGGAATATGGTATGGAACAGGGGTGGGTTCCTCTCGGTTTGGACCGGTTCTCCTGAACTGGTAGCGACCCGCTGGTGACGTCACGATGACGTCACCGGGTGGGTCGGTGCTGGTCCGTGGGCGCCACCATCTTTTTTAAAATTTATTTATTTTAATTTTTTTAAAAAAAATTCCAGGTTTTTCTTTTTTTGTGCATGCGCCGAAGCCGAGTTTCTGGCACTGCGCATGTGTCACCATTTTGTTTTTGGCTTTTTTCTTTTTTCTTTTTTGAATTTTTTTGGATTTTTCTCCACTGTGCATGCTCTGCCCACCTGATGCTCACTCACCCAACCCAGCCCCTAATTGCAGAATTTAGCTGCGTACTACTTCTGCTCACTGCTGCTGGCAAAGGTAAGGCAGAAGGGCATGGGCCGGCGGGTGGGTGGGGGAGGGAGAGCTGGTGGACGGGTGATACCAGCAGTGGGTGGACCAATGTGTGCAGGGAGGGAGGGGGAGGGAGGGGAGTGCATGGGAGATTGATGCGAGTAAACTGCAGCTAAGATCTCCTGCATGCTTCCCTGCCAGGCCAGCTGGGGGAAACCCATGGGAAGGGCTCTGGGGAGAGCTGATGGAGGGGTGATGCCAGCAGCGGGTGGACCGAGGGAGGCAGGGAGGGGTGGAGGGGGGGTGGAGGGAGGGAAGGGAGCACGCGGGAGATCATCATGAGTAAACTGCAGCTAGGATCTCCAGCGAGCTTCCCTTCCTCCCCGCATGCATCGGTCCACCCAATGCTGTATCACCCCTCCACCAGCTCTCCCTCGCTCTCCCTCCTGCTGCTGTCCCTGCCTGCTTTCTTCCTTCTCCCGCCGCAAAACAAAAATGAATGGCGGCAGGGCTGGTTTTGGAGGGCAGGTCGACGTCTGCAGCCAGGCGAGGAGGGAGGGCAGCTAGAGTGGCGGCCCCTTCCAAATGCAGGCCTGGCCCTCTCCCTGCATGGGGGGGTGGCTGCCGCCGCCCAGCCACCAGCAGCTTCCACGCTGCACTTGTATTTGCATGGTCGGCCGGATTAAGGTGGGGACGCCTTGCCTGCCACCTCCGTGCGCTGCGCTTGGCAGGGGCTGCTGCCACCCCACTCACTTCCCTCCCTCCCTGCCTGGCAGGAGGAGGAGGCAGGCGAGGTGGGAGGCAGAGAGGCGCGCGGGGCTCAGCTCGGCCGCAGAGCATGTGGGGTGCCCGCCCCGGCTCTCGGGCTGCTTCCCACTGCCATGCAAAGTTTGGCATGCCAGGCTGGTGGAGGAACAGGCAGGCCCTTCCTGCCCACCTGCCTCCCTTCTGGCTAGGCGCGCTGAGGCTTGAAGCTTCAACAGGTAAACCGCCACCGCCTCATGGTGCAGTTCCAGGATGGTGGAGAGCTTCCTTGGCCTCTCCCAAGCAATCGCTGCCATCACCGCTGCCTCTCCCAAGCAAGCTCTCCACCAGTTATTTATTTATTAGTTGCATTTGTATGCCGCCCACTCCACAGAGACTCTGGGTGGCTTATAAGCAACTGCGTTCTCTTTGCTGACGATGTTAAACTATTTAACACCACAGACAATTCTACTACCCTTCAAAAAGACCTCGACCATGTAACAGAATGGTCAAACAACTGGCAACTTCAAATCTCAACCAACAAATGCTCTGTCCTACACATTGGCAAAAAGAATCAGAATACAAAATACAAACTTGTAGGAAATGAACTTGTAGATGACCCTCATTCTGTCAAAGACCTTGGAGTACTCATATCCAACAACCTAAGTGCTAGAGCCCACTGTAACAACATTGCCAAAAAGAGAGTCGAGGTGGTGCAGCGGTTAGAGGCAGTACTGCAGGCCACTTTAGCTGACTGTGATCCGCAGGTCAGCGGTTCAAATCTCACCGGCTCAAGGTTGACTCAGCCTTCCATCCTTCCAAGGTAGGTAAAATGAGGACCCAGATTGTTGGGGGCAATATAAATATACATTGCTTACTGGTGTAAACCGCTTAGAGAGTGCTTGCACTGTGAGGCGGTATATAAATCTCACAAATAAATAAATAAATAAATAAATAAATAAATAAATAAATAAATAAATAAATAAATAAATAAATAAATAAATAAATAAATAAATAAATAAATAAATAAATAAATAACTTCTTCCTTTCCGCATCCTTTCTATTAAGGTGTAACAAGAGCCTCAAAATGTGAAACAGAAACATTCCTGTGCTTGGACAACATTGCAGATTGTGCTGAAGAAACATCTCCTCCTTTTTTTATGCAAAAGAAGAACATGTGTTGGATTAAAAACAACTGCCAATTACAAGCCATTATGGAAAGGAGGAAAAAAAATCTCTCCAGAATGAGAAACAGCAAGAACCTGCCATATCAGGATCATGAATACAGAGTTGGTTTGCACCATGAGCCATGTAATTTTGATCCAGACTCTGCCCCGCCACTCCCCCATCTCTGCCTGGCCTAATCACTTGGCTCTTCATCCATTTCAAGAGGCTGCAATTAGGGGCTGAAGCAGGGGTGAAATTCAGCAGGTTCTGACAGGTTCTGGAGAACCGGTAGCGGAAATTTTGAGTAGTTCGGAGAACCGGCAAATACCACCTCTGGCTGGCCCCAGAGTGGGGTGGGAATGGAGATTTTGCAATATCCTTCCCCCAGGAATGGGGAGGGAATGGGGATTTTGCAGTATCTTTCCCCTTCCACACCCACCAAGCCACACCCACAGAACCGGTAGGGAAAACTTTTGAATTTCACCCCTGGGCTGATGGGTTCCATTGCTCCACCCTACAGAAGCCATCACTTGCAGATCACATCCTGCCAGATCAGGACTGCATGGGTCACGGAAATATCCTCTTCAAGAGCTCCTTCTCTACTGAAAAGCAGCGTTTCCAAGAGTGTGATTTTAGGGATGATGATCAAGATGATCAACCCTCCCTGTGATTTTCTTGATCAAGCATAGTTCATTGTCAGGGCTGAAACTTTTACAACCTTCATCAGTAATAACTATTTAGATTGTAAGGAAATATGGCCTATATACAATACTTGTTATTTTAACTGAAGCTGTAAGGGAGAGGGGAATCCTACTCTTCCTCCTTCTTTCTACCTTAGCAAGAATTGGCCTATTATGGGCCTGACTAAACTACCGTATTTTCGGAGTATAAAATGCACCGGAGTATAAGACGCACCTTAGTTTTGGGGGAGGAAAACAAGGAAAAAAGGCCTCTGCCTCCAAGCAATTTGCCAAACAGCAAACAGCAAACAGCACAGATGATACACACTGTTGCATGTGTGTCTGACCCATAGAAATAGCAAAAAATTGGAGAAATGTACATTATGCCAGAAAGTTTTCTTAAATGTAGTCACACTAACTCCTCCCAATTATTTAAATAGATCTACTCCAAGGTAAGTCAGGATTTAACTCTAATACTAAACAGGACACTGTTACATTTCAGACTATACTTGTACAGAGCTGTTAAAATTAATTAAAATTTCTGGAAGTATACATTATTCTCTATTATTTAAAAGAAGATACAATAGCACTGGACCTCTTCAGAGCAAGCATTTATTTTAAAAAGCTTCTTTATTTTGTTAAGTTGTGTAGAGGTCTCCAACCTTGGCAACTTTAAGACAGTGGTGAAATCAATTTTTTTTTACTACCGGTTCTGTGGGTGTGGCTTGGTGGGCGTGGTGTGGCTTGGTGGGTATGGCAGGGGAAGGATATTGCAAAATCTCCATTCCCACCCCGCTCTGAGGCCGGCCAGAGGTGGTATTTGCCAGTTCTCTGAACTACTCAAAATTTCCGCTACCGGTTCTCCGAACTACTCAAAATTTTCGCTACCGGTTCTCCAGAACCCCTCAGAACCTGCTGGATTTCACCCCTGCTTTAAGACTTGTGGACTTCAACTCCTAGAATTCCACAGCCAGCAAAGCTAACAAAGCTGGCTGTGGAATTCTGGGAGTTGAAGTCCACAAGTCTTAAAATTGCCAAGGTTGGAGACCCCTGGCTAGAACAATAATAAAGCAGTCTTTAAAAAATAAGTCTAATAATTTGAACATTCTACAGACATTTATAGTTATTCACTTACCCCCTTGCATCCAGCAGAAAATAAAAATCTGCGTGTCTCTCCCAGCTATTTGCCTCTTTGCAGCTAGTTTCAGTTTCATTTTCCCACGTGGCAAATCAGCTGTAGGTCATCTAGTCCAACCCCCTGCTCAAGCAGGAGTTCCTACACCATTTGAGACAGATGGCAGTCCAGTCTCCTCTTGAAGGTCGCAAGTGTTGGGGCTCTCACAACCTCCGCTGGCAAGCTGTTCCACTGGTTGATCGCTCTCACCGTCAGAAAGTTTCTCCTCACTTCCAGGTTGAATCTGTCCTTGGTCAGCTTCCATCCATTATTCCTTGTTTGGCTTTCTGGTGCTATAGAGAACAGCCTGACCCCCTCCTCTCTGTGGCATCCCCTCAAGTATTGGAACACTGCTATCATGTCACCCCTGGTCCTTCTCTTCGCCAGACTGGCCAAGCTCAGTTCCTGCAACCGCTCTTCGTATGTTTTATTTTCCAGACCCTTTATCATCCTGGTTGCTCTCTTCTGCACTTTCTCTAGGGTTTCAATGTCTTTTTTGTAGTGTGGTGACCAAAACTGGATGCAGTACTCTAGGTGTGGTCTGACCAAGGCTTTATAGAGTGGTACTAGTACCTCTCTGGTCCTTGATTGTATCCCTCTATTTATGCAGCTCAGGACTGCGTTGGCCTTTTTGGCTGCTGCTGCACACTGCTGGCTCATATTTAGTTGGCTGTCTACCAAGACTCCAAGATCCCTCTCGCAATCACTGCTATTGAGTGTGGTTTCACCCAGTTTGTATGTGTATTTTTGATTCTTCTTACCTAGGTGTAGAATTTTACTTTTCTCCGTGTTAAATTTCATTTTATTGGTTTGGGCCCAGTGTTCAAGTCTGTCAAGGTCCCTCTGGATTTTGAGTCTGTCCTCTGGGGTGTTTGCTACTCCCACCAGCTTGGTATCGTCTGCAAATTTGGTTAGTTCTCCTGCTATTCCCTCATCTAGGTCATTTATGAAGATATTAAAGAGTACTGGGCCTAGGACGGAACCTTGTGGTACGCCACTGCTTACTTCTCTCCATGTGGACTTAGAGCCATTGAGGACTACTCATTGGGTACGGTTGGTCAGCCAGTTGTTAATCCATCTGGTTGTGTAGCTGTCTATCCCGCTTTTTTCTAGCTTATGAAGAAGTAGGTTGTGGTCTACTTTGTCAAATGCTTTGCTGAAGTCCAGGTATATTATGTCTACTGCATTAAGCTGGTCTACTAATTTGGTCACAGTGTTGAAAAATGAAATGAGGTTGGTTTGGCATGACTTGTTCTTAACAAATCCATGTTGGCTGTTGGTTATTACTTGGTTTGTTTCTAGATGATGTGAGATCTGGTTTTTAATTATTTTTTCCAGTATTTTCCCAGGTATTGATGTTAGGATGATTGGTCTGTAGTTTCCTGGGTCTGTTTTTTTACCTTTTTTGTAGACGGGGACCACATCAGCTCTTTTCCAGTCCTCGGGGAGTTCCCCTGTGTTCCAGGATTTGTGGAAGATGTGGTGCAGTGGTTCCAAAATGACTTCTGCTAATTCTTTTAGGACTCTGGGGTGTAATCCATCAGGTCCTGGTGCTTTGTATTCATTAAGTTCAGATAGGTGATCTCTTACTGTATTTTTGCTTAGGTTGAGTCTTGCTTCAAATCTGTTTTTTATATTTGTGTTGCTGGGTAGTTGAGCTGCAGTTTCCTTTTGTGTGAAGACTGATGCGAAGAATGTGTTCAGTAGCTCTGCTTTGTCTGTGTTGTCTGTTACTTCTTTGCCGTCTTCTCTCCTTAGTGGACCAACTGTTTCTTTGATTTTTTTCTTGTTGTTTATGTGTTGGAAGAAGCTTTTTTTGTTGTCTTTGACTTTTGTTGCGAGTCTTTGTTCATTCTGGGCCTTTGCTGTCCTGATTTTTTCTTTACAGATTCTGGCTGTCTGTTGGTACTCTGCCTTGGTTATGTGCCCATCTTTCCATTTTTTGTATTTATCTTTTTTTTCATTCAGTTTATCGGTGAGGTCTTTGTTTAGCCATGCTGGTTTCCTTTTGGATTTCTTGTTTTTCTTCCTCATCGGTATTGTGGTGTTCTGGGCTTTTAAGATCGTGTTTTTTAGGATCTCCCAGGCTTCTTGAGTTGTTTTACCCTTTAGTACTTTCATCCAAGGGAACTTCCCCAAGTTTTCTCTGAGTTTATTGAAGTCGGCTTTTTTAAAGTCTGGGATATAGGTGTTGTTATGTTCAGTTATTTGTGTTTGCTTTATGGTGAATTTTAGTATTACGTGGTCACTCTCGCCAAGTGTTCCTGCAGCTTCAACTCCTTCTATTGTTTCTTCTCTGTTTGTAAGTATTAAATCCAGTATGGCTGCCCCTCTAGTTCCCTCCTCCACTTTTTGGACAATGAAGTTGTCAGCTAGGCTGGTTAGGAATCTGTTAGATTTCTTACTTGGTGCTGAGTTGGTTTTCCAGTTGATATCCGGGTAGTTGAAGTCTCCCATTATTACAATGTTTTCCTCAATCCCTGCCTGCAAGCTATCTACAACGCCCCTCCAAATCTCTAATCCTTTTACAATGCCTTTTCTGTGGGGGAGGGGACCTGTTCTCATGTCTTTCAGCCCTGCACAGATGACCCTGAAGCCTGTATAAGCAGAGCACATGGACTCAGGTGCTTCCTCCAGAGGAAACCTCCCATTCCTCCAGAGGAAACCTCCCATTCAGCCAGGAATTGGGTTTGAATCCAGTCCTCCACTGAAAGTCATCACAGCAACCAGAGTGGAGCAGATATTCCCAAGCCTGACTGACCAAGCCTAATGCCACCCAGCAGACATGAATGAAAGGATCCTGAGATGGACCAGTAAAGACCAAAAGTCTATTTTCAATCCCCAGAAGACAACTGCAAAAACTATGGGGGAGGGTGGAAATTCATTGTAAGGTTTTCTTTCTTTGCTTCATTTACAGAAATTCATTGTAAGGTTTTCTTTCTTTTCTCATTTATATTGTATTCAGTTTAATGTATTTATGTAAGAATTGTATTCTGGTGGGGGTGAATTTGTCCAGAATGTCTGTATTGCATGTATTTTAGAAAGTAGCTGCATACACAAGCACACACAGAGACACCCCATTCAGAAGTAGACTGAGGTTATCCCCTTCACCTACCTCCACTCACAGATGCTCCTAGCTTGATGTTTTTTTTGTTGTTGTTTCTGCTCTGTAGCACTTAATCCCAAGCAGTCATATCTCCCTGCTAATCCCATTGGGTAGGGGACAAGTCCCTTCAGGCAATTTCCCCACTTGAAGAGCTAGCAGAAAGGATCTCCAAAACCCAAGCCCTGACTGTGACTCACAAATGATGCTGCCCAGTTGCCAAGTAAAGCAGGATATGTTGCACTGGTGGTCTCATGAGTAGAAGTCCCAAGGCTCATTGTGTGTAATTTTGAAAATACAAAAAAAAAGCCTGGATTGCACACTGGCTAACCTCAATTTGGACTCACAAATCCCGGATGCACTAAAGTAAGAGCTAGGGCAGGTTCAAGAACCATCCTTTGGAAACAGGCAGCCTGTAATTTAAAGGAAAACCATGGCTGTGAAAAAATATTTTGGGACCTGTGCTTGCTTGAAACCTGTCTGGAAGCTCACAGAAAGTGATATCAAACATCTGAAAATAATTGGCATGGAAAATTGGATACTGTAAATTTCTTTCCAGAACTTTTGCCCTGGCTGCTAGACCTTCATGGTTGAAAGTTCTCCTTTTGGGAGCCACTGAAGGAATCCTTCTGCTGCCTCTATCAATGCCTTCCCTTTGCATCAGAAAAATTAAAAACACCCATCAAGTCTCCCTGACCAGATCAATTTTAATCTTTTGTCAAAACATGTGTGTCGCACTCACATGTTTTGAAAAAAAAGTAGGGATTGTAGGAAGCACCTACCCCTCTCCTAAAAAAATATAATATCCTAGGAAATATTAAAAAGGCAGAATATTATATAGAATATCCCTGGCTGAGAAATGGAGAAACATGCTTTTAGGCAGGAAAAAGATTCATGCCTAGTAGCCCCCACCTTTGTCAATGTGCCATCAGGGAATGGCCCAGATCACTCATTCCCCCCACCTTTGTTAATAGCCTGGACCGGTCTATTCTACATAACAAAGATCTACCCCTTCAGGCAGACCCATCTAGCAAACAGAAACTCAGCAATGGCACCTGGGAAGATTACATCAGCCAAGCCTGTGACACAGACAAAAGCCTACAGAGTTAGCTAAGACCCCCGCCCCCTGGGAGTCTGACCACCAATCAGAGTGCATTTCTTATACAGGAATAGGAAACTCTGAGGTGGGGCCCAATAGAGGGTATAGAAAACTCAGGGACTTTCAGCAATGCCTTTCTCTCCTTCAACATCCTCGAGGCATGTGATCCCCCCTTTCCCTGGGATCTCAGACCATGTGGTCCTGCTGTCCTCCATTAAACCATCTTTCCAAGCAGTCCCATGCTTCCAGTGTCTTTTTTCCCACTTGGAACCAAATCCAGAAGGATATTCCTTACAACACAGGTACTTGGACTCCTCCCCCAATGGCTGCTGTAGGGTGAGAACCTTTCTTTCTTTTACCCAGAATCTGCTGTGTTTGCTGTCAGAACAGGATTTTTTGGCAGTCTTGCCTCTAGTTTGATGGGGACACTTAGGAATGACCTGTGATGACTTTTGGACAGCTGAGGACCCACTTGGAAGAGGGAATCTTGAAAATTGCAACTCCTTGTGAGGAGGCAGCTGAAAAGTCAAGGGCCTTTCCCACCTCTCTGCACCAGCAGATGTCTTTATAAGCAAGCCAGGACTTTTCATTTTGTGAATTTTTGCTTTTGCTTTTTATTTTTAAATGCTAATTGACTGGCTGAACGCTGATTTATTTCAACCCCCTGCTGGACTTTATATGTTATTTCTGTTTTCTTTTTGATTTATTGAGTTGCTTTCACCAATTCATTTTATTTTCCGTCTGAAACAAAGCAAACATAGTTTCTGGGTGGAGAAACTGCCTATATTGGACTATATTTTACTCAATATTCATCGCAGGGAATTTTTATTTTACTAACTCGGATCAAAACAGACAGAAACTATTCTCTCTCTGTCTCTTTATTGTCCTCTGTTCTGTGGATCAGTTTCACTGAATAACAAGATCAGATTACAGAGAGGAGGAGGAGGCTGATACTGGGGGTGCGGGCGGGGGAGAGAGAAAAGAGTAACACAATCACTACTTGAATTTGTTTCTCAAAGGTTTGATGAACTTATAAAATTTGTGGATCGCATCTTGGAAAAACCCATTTTAAATGTTTTAACCTCACAAGAGTAATCCGTTTTTAAAGTAGCAGATGATTTGGAAAACAACATGGACCCAGAAACAATACAGATTTGAAAATCAAACCCAAGACTTTTTCTTTCCAGCAGCAAAGTGGCCTGGAAGAAATATGGATTTAGAAATTTAACAGAGCTGACTTCATACACCTTTCTGAGGCTCAATCTTGTGTTTTCATATAATAGTAGAGAATTCTCTGGGTGGAGAAGTGATAAATGGATTTTTTAAGAGAGTGTTTGAAAGAGAGTGGGGAAACATACTACATTTAAGCGGGGAAAGATTTTCTTTGGGTTTTTTTGGGGGGGTAAGATAGATTGGCTTTGGAGATTGGCTTTATTTTATTTAACCAATCAGCAATTGATAAGAGATGGCATTAGGAAACAAACATGGATATTTGATCTGGGATCAATTAGGCTTATTTTTGGGGGGATGATTTTGGATTGAAGCTATGGTAATTTTTCTTCAAATTGATTATAATAAATTAGTTAACTGAGGGTTTTGGAATTTTAATCTTGTCTTTTTTCATTATTAATAATCTTTATTATTTTATATCTTTATATATTATATATCTTTATATATCTTTATATATCACTATTGTCTTTCCTGTTAACTATTTTGCTATTGATATAAAATTCTTTGGTCTTGTTTTGTAAGAGGTGGGAGATTAACATTAATCAATCAGCATTCAACTAGAGAGGATGCTATGTGTATATGTGTTACTCTTTTTTTAAAAGACACTTTTTATGCCTTTTTGGTTTTTGTTCTTTTTTTAATATTTTGATGTTTGTATTTTAACTTTTTTTGAATAAACTGAATATTATATATTAAAAAATTATGCAGGTACTTGAACTATGAACTTACATTTAACAATGCCTGTCAGTAATAATTCAATATGCATTGGATCTGAAAATTCAGATTGGAATGGAAATAAACCAAATAAGCAATCAACTACAGCAGCAGCCCCCAATCTTTTTGGCACCAGGGACCGGGTTCTCTGGAGGGAGGCTTTTCAATGGACCGGAGGGGGCGTGGTTTTGCCTGCTGCCTGCATTCCTTGGATGGGGCTTCACCTGTTTGCACGGACCGGTTTCTGGCATGCCGCGGCCCGGTGCCAGTCCACGGACCGGGGGTTGAGGACCACTGAACTACAGAACACCTATTCTTCTAGGGAATTGTGCTCATCACCTACTGGGGTGAGAAACAGTGCATAGCAGCCCTGCCAGCTGCAGAATCTGAGGACTAAGTATGCCAAGATTTTGCATGGCTGAACAAACTATTACTAGACTTCATAATAGAATAACCAGTTCCAGCCACATTATTTGAAGACAAAGCGGAATGTATAAGAACTGCAGACATAGAACAGTCCAGAACAGCGATCAGCAACTGGTGGTCTGTGGACCACTGGTGGTCTGCGAGAAAATTTTGGTGGTCTGCAGAAAAATTATTTGCATTTTTTATATTGCACTAAATCAGGGGTCCTCAAACTACAGCCCCTGGGCCGGTTACGTGCAATGAACATTAATGTTGCTGCAGAGAGTCTCCCTCTTTGGGGTCTTTTTGTGTGGGTCGGAGGGGGGAGAAATTCTGACTTGGGGTCTGTTTCAGCCTCCTGGTGCGGGGCTTTGGACGAAGGCTGGAGGAAAGTGCTACTGGTGGTGAAGAGCCAGTGGGACTGCATCATGGTCTGGAACTGGCTGACCATCACAGCCCACTGAGCCTCCAGATGCCGGTACCTGGCCTTGCACTCCCGCAGGTCTTCCCTCTGCTTGGAAAGCCTATGCTCGTAGTCCTAGTGAGGTGCTTCTGCTGAGCCTCCTTCTCGGTCAGATCCAATTTGAACTGAGCCAGCTGTTTTGCCAACTCTTTCTCAACACCGCCCTGAGTCCCTTTACGCCGCCCTGAGTCCCTCGGGAGTAGGGCGGCATAGAAGAACCAAATAATAAATAATAATAATAAATAAATAAATAAATAAAACACCTAAGGGCCTCCAAACTCCTCAAAATGTTCCATAAACGATACTCGGAGAAATCTCATTGAACACCGATTAATTTTGCATTTGTCTTTGCTTCTCTTTCCTACTATCCTTAGTAAAAGAACCTATCACTTCAACCAAATGGAGTCGAGGGTCTTTCTTTCCTAGGGAGAAGGACTGGGGCAGGCCTGACAGCCCTTGCAGAGCAGTGTTGCATCTTAGCCACTTGTGATGCCCCTGACTTCCTTGGCTTAAACTGGAGAGTTTGCAGTGGTTCTATTAAGTTTATTGGAACAAACTTTAATGTACATCCAGGAACTATGATGAAATAAATGTAAGTAGAAACTTCCTGAGGAAGGTCAGAGATGGAGAAATGGGACCAGGGAGTGCAGCTGTTCTCCTAGTCTATCCTATCAAGTATGTTATATGCGTGGATTTACTTCATGCTTCCTAAAAAAGGAAATTCCTGAGATGGAAGGATATAAAAAGGAGAAGAAAGGAATGTTTAACTTGCATTTCCCTAAGCAAACGAGTTGTGCAAGGTAGTTGCAAGAAAAGGTTATCAGAAGCAACTAGTATGACAAAAACTAGAGTCTGCATAGCTGCAGTCCAAACACTGAGGAAACTTATAAAAAGTAGGTTTGGAGTAATCGTCAACTTTT
Organism: Diadophis punctatus similis; assembly: GCA_023053685.1. Lineage (NCBI taxonomy): Eukaryota > Metazoa > Chordata > Lepidosauria > Squamata > Dipsadidae > Diadophis > Diadophis punctatus. The sequence goes on from JALIGW010000003.1 coordinate 98,788,517, forward strand.
GACTGCAGTTGAGATTGGACCTTCTGTTGCTAAGTAATGCAGTCATTAAGTGAGTCACACCTGATTTTATCACCTTTTTGCCATAGTTGTTAAGCAAATCACTGTTTAACAATTAACACTGCCATTAAGTGAATCATGTGGTTGCTTAGCGAGTCCAGATTCCCCAATTGACTTTGCTTCCCCAGGGAAGGTCATAAATGGTGATCAATGGTAAATACATGTCAGTTGCCAACTGATCAAATTTTGATCACAAGGATGCTGCAACAGTCATAAATCGGGACCAATCAGAAGTCACTTTTCAGTGCCAGCATAATTCTGAATGGCAGTTAAAAGTATGGTTGTAAGTTGAGGACTAATTGTGGGCTTTTTAAAAAAATGTAAAAACCTTTGTTTTACTTATAGAGTAGTCATGTCACAAGTATTTTCTCCATCTACTTCCCCCACCTACTTTTCATTGATTCCCTCATCCCATTATTCCTCTGCTATCAAATATAACCAACATCCTGCAGGCTAAAAGAATGGAAGAAGGTAGAGAGGAAGACTGTGGAAAAATGGGCACATGAAGTTACATCGGGGAGTTTCTACTTCTGATTCAGATTTGGGTTACATAAAGCAAGTCAGTGAATGCATTGGGAAAAGCTAGTGAGAGTGACATATCAAGGGCAACACAATGACAATTGAAAAAAGGTATTGCTAGGTCAGTAAGAGCTGCCTTGGAAATGAGCAGAAAAAAAACCCTGCTGGAACCATATTATGGAGCATAGTTCCTAAAGCAGAGCTTTTATAATCATAGGGCTGGAAATGAACTCGGAAGTTTTCTAGTCCAATCCCCTGCACATGCCAGGAGATCATCCCAGACAAATGATTGTGCAACTTTTTCTTGAAAATCTCCAGTGATGGAGCACCTACAATTCTGGGAGTCAAGCTGTTCCATTGATTAATTATTCTCACTGTCAGGAAGTTTCTCCTTAATTCTAAGTTGAATCTCTCTTTAATGAGCTTCTACCATTGCTTCTGGTGCTACTTTCAGATGTTTTGGAGAATAAGCCATTTTAGTCAACCCTCTCTTCTCTGTCATCCTGATTTTTCTCTTTCTTAGGCTAGACATATCTAGATCCCTTCACTATTGCTCATATGATTTATTCCACAGGTTCCTTATCATCTACGTTGCTCTTCTCTGCATTCTTTATAGGGTCTCAGCATCTTTTTTGTATCATGGAGATCAGAATTGGACACAGTATTTATTTTGGTTTTCTTCTTCAAAGTGTTCAAAGTGTGGCCTCATTAGTGCAGTAAGAAGCGGTACTATCTTGATGCTATCCCTCTGTTGATGATCCTAGGACTGCTTTGGCTTTTTTGGCAGTTGCAGCACACTGCTAGCTCATACTTAAGTAATATTTAAGTGTCTACTAAGATACTTAGATCCCTCTCACAGCCACTACTTAGATCCCTCTCACAGCCACTACTGTTGACCCAGGTACCGCCTATTCTATATCTGTGCTTTTGGTTTTTCCTGCCTAAGTGCAGGATTTTCCATTTCTCACCACTGAACTGCATCTTGTCAGCTAGGGCCCAATGCTCGAATTTGTCAAGATCCTTCTGAATCTTGAGTCTATCCTCCAAAGTATTAGCAATTCCAGCTTGGTGTCATCTGCAAATTTGATGAGCTCTCCTTCTGTCCCCTCATCTAGATCATTTATGAAGATATTGAAAAGCTGGCCCCAAAACAGAACCTTGAGATACCCCACTGCATATTTCTCTCTATGTATATGTAGTTCCATTGAGGACTACACATTGAGTGGGGTTGATCAGCCAACTATAAATCCATCGGGTGGTGGTACTGTCTGCCACATTGTTCTATCTTACCAAGAAGTAGTTGTGTTCTATTTTGTCAAATGCATTCCTGAAGGAAAGTATACCATATCCATAGTGTTTCCCTCATCCACTAATTCAGTCACTTTATCAAAGAAAACAATAAGGTTTGACTGGCAAGATCTGTTTTCAACAAACCCATGTTGGTTTCTGGTAATCACTTTGTTCATTTTTAGATGATCACAAATCTGCTTCCTGATTATTTTTTTCCAGGATTTTCCTGGGTATTGATGTTAGGGTGATTGGTCTGTAATTTCCTGGATCACTCAGGTATCATGGAAGATTATAGGGAATCTCTGTCTTGTATCTGTTCTCCAATTATCAAATTGATTAAGCATTTAGAATGAAAACCTAAATTTATTTGATAAAATAAAAAACCCGGAATATAAAGTTTATAAATATAAATATAAAAGTTTATAAATATAAACTTTTACTGGATTCTAAAGAAAGAGGAGATCTTGGTTTGCTGGATCTAAAATTCTATTATGATGCTTGTTATTTTGTATGGCTAAAAGATTGGATAACTTTGAAACACTTAAGGTTGTTAGACCTTCTGATTTGAGAGTTGGGTGGCATGCTTATTTGTAGCATGACAAAGAAAAAGTTAACCTGGTTTTAAGAATTGTATCATTAGGTAATTGATTAGGCATGAATGTTGGAAATATAAAAGAAGATTGGCTGACAAAGTGTCATCTTGGCTATCACTCCATAAAATGCTACATAGAAAGGAGATGCTATTGGAATGTAATGGCTGACCTATCAGGATTTATTGATATTTAAAGAAGAGCAATTTAAGATAAAAACAGGAGAACAACTAGTAAATGAAGAATTTGTTTGTGATTGGTTTAATTATTGCAGAATTTTTGAAAGATTTAAAAAAGTTTTGTTTTCACAGGAGCTAAATCTGAATTTATGCTCTGCAGATGACCGTCTGACTGCTAAAATATATAAAATGTTACTTAAATGAATCTGGAAGATGAATATGTTAAAGATTGCATGGTAAAATGGATGAAAAATTTTGGGTACAACATAACCCTAGATAAATGGGAGAATATATGATTTTATATATATGAATATATGAATATATATAATGATTTAAAATTTACTTTGAATTATCGTTTGAATTTTTCTTTTACAAATTGGTGTATCATTGGTATTTGTCCCCAGACATGCCCACACCCATTCCCTCCCCCCACACATGCGCACCCACCATGCTGCCTCCTGCACATGCGCAACCCCCCGCCCCCACACTTGCGCACAGGCCTCACTGAAGCCTGGGATGGTGAAAAAAATGGGCAAAAGGGCAAACCAGAAGTTCGGAAAAATAGATTTCCGGTTTGCCCATTGTGCTGTTCTTCGCACTCCGGAGGCTTCAGGGAAGCCATTTTTCTGAACTTCCGATTTGCCCGTTGGGCCATTTTTCGCACTCTGGGGCTTCAGGAAGCTTCCCTGAAGCCTCCGGAGTGTGAAAAACAGCACCATGGGCAAACCAGAAATCCAATTTTCCAAACTTCCGGTTTGCCCGTTGGGCCATTTTTCGCACTCCGGGGCTTCAGAGAAGCTTCCCTGAAGCCACTGGAGGGCAAAACAGCCTTCCCCAAAGCCAAAAATCAGCTGGCCAGCACGCACATGGAGCTGACATAGGGCAACGCCTCACATGCCCGCCAATATGGCTCCGTGTGCCACCTGTGGCATGCGTGCCATAGGTTCGCCATCACTGTGTTAGATAAACATACTAATGATAATGCAGAAAATATTTAAGACACAAATATTAATGAAACCTGAAGTTTTTCTTTTAGGTATTATAAATAGGAACAGTTGAAAAGCAGTTTGGGGTACTATTCCTTCACATGATAAATTCAACCCAGTCCATAGAGTTATGAGGCTAGAACAACCCATCCTGGACTCTGCCTTCGATGTGAGAGAAAAAAGAGATGCTGACTGTTGAAGAGTGGATTTTAAAACTGACTGAATTACTGTAGCACAGATGGCGAAATGAACTGCCTTGATTAGAGACAATAGACTGAACAACTTTATAAAAGGTTGGAAGCCATTTGTGGACTTTCTACATGTTAAAATACAATAACAGATGGTTAACAGAGGGATTTGAAGATTAATGTAATGTTTCAGTTAACCAGTTGACTTTTTTATTTTTATTTTTCACATATATATTATGATTAGATGTTGGGCTGATTTGATTATTAGAGATTATTGATTATTGAGACTTTCCCATCTGGAATATTTGTTTAATTAATACAGTAATTTTTATTAAATAATAATGGAAAAGCTTATAACTATTTATAGACCCATTATTTAAGGGGAGGAGAATCCATCAGAGGTTCTTTTAAATTATATTCTTTTTAGCATCTAGCCATGGTGGATTCTTTATATTTAATGTTAGATTTATTTGACATTTGGGTCATTTTCCCCCTTTTTTATACACATTTTTTGTTGTTGTTAGTGTTGGATGTATGTTTTTCTGTTTTTTGATTTGTATTTTACTCTTGTTGATAAAACAAAATAAATATATATTTAAAAAAGAATTTAGGATGAAGACAAGTTTTTTCTGTACAAGACGTACACCAGTTTTTGCAACAAAAGAAACAATTTATTTGGAATATGCAGTAGCAATACAAATCAGGAGACTGTAAAACCTACATCTTGTTAGTATTATTATAGAACAGAAAAGTTTCAATGGAGATCCAAAAGACACAGGCCTTATTTTTAAGGGAGCAGAAAACTTGATGTAAATCAAAGCAAAGAGAATATTTCTTAATATTGAGAAATTATTAGAAACATAAAAAAAGACAAAGCAATTGAAAATACAGCAGGGTATCTCTGCAAGAAACAAAAGGCATCCTGATTAAGAACAAACAATGCATTTTGTGATACATTTTGATAATAACAATGGTAATTATATGTTAAAAGCTTTATGCAAACAAGGTTGCATGGGAAAAATAAGGGGCCAATGCAAAGAGTGATGTGAAAACCTCATCATACCTTGCAAGTAAAGAAAGAACAGTGTTGCCATCCATTGTTTTACAAATTCAGTTTTTGAAATATTGAATCATATATCAAATTTTGTTCCCTAAATGAGTCCAGTCCTATAAATACCTCCTACCAGACTGAGCCTTCGATTCTTCCTTGCTGCAGGGATAAGTTTTGACTGATTCCTGTTATATCACTTTTGAAAGCACTATCACTTTGACTCCCTGATTCTTTCTGAGAAGCAATGGCCATCAGTCAAAAAGATAACATTTTGAACAAACGAGAATTTGGATTAGACACTGCTTTTCTCCATGCAGTGTGAATTGCACAGCAATATACTTTTACCAGTTTGAGATTTCTCTCTGGTAAAGTATAGTAAAAAGAGAAAACACTAAGGTGGACTGGGATGATCTTAAATCTACAAATAATTGGATTCAGGATACTGTAGATCCAAAGAGCATACAATTTGTCTTTTAGACATGAGCCCAGGTCTGTAAATCTGCTGACTCAGCATAATCAGAGATTTTTCCTTGTAGTTAGAAGACGTTTGTTAGTGTCTGTCTAAACAACAGAGTGCAGGTATGTCCAGAGTGCAGATATGTCCAACTTAAATCAGATTTTTTTTAGTGTTTGCCTATAACTTTTGGAAGGGAGCAAAGAGATCCCTGTAACTTTGTATTTTCCGTTTTTTAAAATACAGTTTCCATATTTATAGGTAGTTTGGGTGGGTGGGGGTGTTGTGGGTTGGGTTTGCTACTCCTTTGCTGTGTGACCCTAAATCTGAAATTAGACAGGATGCTTTTTCAGGATTAAATAATATCAAGGCTGTTATTTTAAAAGCCTTACTAGGAAAGAACTGGATGCACTACAGATGCAATTTGTCTATCCTCCCCTTTTCTTTGAAAACAAAAAATGGGAAGAAAGTCTCCAAAACTTCAGCAAAATGGGGGCAGTTAGAAACTGTTTTTTCCCATAGATGAAAAAAATATCCTAAAATGCAAAACAAACCACCAAAACCAATACAAACATTGTTTTCAATATTGTATACAGAATGTAATTTTGCCCTACAATGTCTTATTGGAAGTAAGTACATGTTGTAACATTGTTGAATGAAGAAGTAGAGACAGAACAGTTTTTGTTGGTTTGAAAAAGCAACATGCATTTACCCCAGCAAAACCTCTGAACTCTGAAACTTTCCAGGAACTTTCCTCTTCTACTTTCATAGTCTGAAAAATGAGGCTATAGAAGAATGCATCTTTGGCTCAGCAAATCAGGAATCACATTACATGTGATGATGTCATATCACGAGGTAGCTAATCAGATTTAACCCATTATGGCAGTGAGGACAAATAATGCTAATTATTTTGCTCTCATTCTGAACTGAGAGATAATGGAGCATATATCCTTGATGCTAATGATGCAATTAGTTACCCTAGCCCTTGGCCCTGATTATGGGGCACTCTTTACTAATATTTACACAATTGTCTTAGCGTTCCAAAATCCACCAAACTGGAGTTGTGATGGCAAAGTGCTTTTTGAACAGCAAGGGCATTGAAATTTCATACTTTCTTTCATAATTGATTTTAGTTATTGCTTTGTTCCCCACTATGATAATTTCTTCATTAATGATTCTTTAACAAAGGTACTGATAATTGAGAGAAATGAGAGAAAATAGCAAGAGTTGTACTAGCAAACCAGGCTCAATTGTGGACCAAGGTTGTCCTTGAATTAAGATTGACGAGCATCTCCCAGAAAGTCATTTAGATAAGTATTTAAGAAGACAGGATGAAATAGTACATTTCATCTACTGTTTAATCTTAAAAATATAGTACCAATAAAGAGATCAGATTGGATAGTATTTTAAACATATGACTGCATTTATGAGCATTCCCTCGGTGGTACAGCCTGTAAGTGATGATTGATGGCACAAGGGGACACCCTTTGCCTAGTGATTTCCAATATGCTTGCCCACCACTCTTGGTTCTCCTTTCTAAATACAGGCATGACTGGGGAGCAGCTGGCAGATCAGCAGCTTTGGTTAATACCCCAAGTGAGTCCTGGGGCTTACTTTTGCACAGAAAACCAGGATATGGGGAAGGGAGGGAAATTACAAGCAATAGAGCAGAATGTTGGTTCACATTATCTGGTGGTGGCAAGGAAGATCGGCTGTGGCAAAAAGAATTAGCACTTTCACTTCATAAAGAACATAATTGTTGCACTGACCAGGCAACTGTTGAGGAGTACCTCTCCCCTCATCTATCATCTTGGCAAGTAGCAAACAATAACCCTACACCCTTCTGGCAACAGTAACCCTACACTCTACTACTTATAATTTCCTATGTAGCAATAGCAATAGCACTTAGACTTATATACTGCCCATAGCGTTTTACAGCACTCTCTGGGCAGTTTACAAAGTCAGCATATTGCCTCCAACAATCTGGGTCCTCATTTTACCAATCTCAGAAGGATGGTAAGCTAAGTCAACCTTGAGCCAGTCAGAATTGAACTCCTGGCAGTGGGCAGAATTAGCCTGCAATACTGTATTCTACTGTGCCACCACAGTAGGTCAAATCATCTTTGCTTAAAAGGACACAAATATTGCATCTTGGCACACACTGCTCATCACCTGATGGCAACCTGATGGGCAGTAGAAGCAATGCTCTACGTTCTCCTATTCCACGGAGAAAGTTGATGTGGACCTTCTCTAGCTTTCTCAAAACTGTTCAGGAAAACCAAGCAGCCAGACATCCCCAGGTGGGAGTCCTCAGAAAGTTTAGTTCACCATTACTATCAAGGAAGCCAGATGAGAATGGAGGTTAGATAAATTTCAGGTAGTTGAGTATTTCAAGTACCTTGCTCATCGCTCAAGCTCTTATTTTCAGCCTTCAGCCAGAGGCAGTTTTCCACCTACCAAGTATGTTACATGAGATGTTGGTTATTCTGGTTGCAAATTCTAGGATCTCTAGTCCCAACACATTTATTGGCATCAGATCAATAAACAAGAGTGTTGATTTTATATAAACTAAGCACATTTAAGGGAAAATAATTTATCTTTTTTCTGTTTGCTAAAGAAGCTTTTCACATCACTTTAAAGGCAATGAAAGATTTAAGAAGGGAATTTGAAAATATGTTTTCAAGGCCATAGTGAGAGAGAGAGAGAGAGAGAGAGAGAGAGAGAGAGAGAGAGAGAGAGAGAGAGAGAGAGAGAGAGAGAGAGAGAGAGAGAGAGAGAGAGAGAGAGAGAGAGAGAGAGAGGAGTCTAGTATCCTGCATACGCCTTGTTGAAAAAAACTGAAGCTGCACAGCAAAAGCCCTTGTATAGCTTCCATTTGTTTCAGGGGATGTTTATGCTGGACAACCTACCAGTGGATTGGGCCTAAAATAAAAGCCCCTTTTAAAATTTATGTAGAAGATAATGAAAATGTCACTTCTGGCATTCAAAGTTAGTAAACAAAGTATTAAGTGTACCTATTATGCTCACTATTCCAACCATTGTTAAAAGTTTTACAGAATGAATTACTGTCACTTCTTTTAAAACATTGTGTAACAGGAAATGAATGTGCACAACTCTACACTTGTCTACCATTCTTCAACTAATTCACAAATGCATTAAAAATGGAAACCAAAGAAGAGCAAATGTAGGTAACTTGGTGTTAAAAACTATACAGGTATGAAGCTCTTTTTGCCACAGGACAGGATGGGGACTGCCTGTCCTTTGATGCGTGCTATGAGGGTAACTTTTTATTTTTATAAACACTATTAAATTCAGACTGCTTTTTTGGTTTGTTTTTCCTTTATCTGAATATACAAGAACATTCATTATCAAATGTTCATTATCATCAATACTACAAAGAACGAGACACAAATCGCAAGAAACAATGGAAAATGTTAATAAAGCTGAAAGAATTGAACCTTTTAATTTTTTTTAAAACTTTTTTAGGATTCTTTTTTTTTAAGTTTCTGCACTTTTTTTTATTTTTTTTTGTTTTTGGTATCGAAGTTGGGTTTTTCTGGGCAGAAAATAAAGAACCAAATCCATGAGAAGGTAGCTCACAGTTAAGCAAAAATATCAGTATTACATCATTATAATAAAAATAGTAAATCTGGATATGCAAAGAATTACTACCAGTGTATGTACCATTAAGAAGTTCAGTACCATACCATGACAGACCATAATAGAAAGATATATTGTTACAGGCAGATAAATGCAGTTCCATCTCTTTTTTCCCTCCCAGACAATTGTAGTCTGCCATGCAAATTGCACAGTCCAGGTAATAGTTTGAAATGAAGTTAATAAATAACACTGCACAACACTATCTATAAATGGAAGTTGAATAAAATCTGTTTTCCAGAAGACTATGTCATATTTTCATTTATCACAGCAATATAATGGTCTCTATGAAAGTTGCCGATAGACACTTTAGATAAAGATCACACAATTAATGTAATTAATTGCAACCAACCTAATTACACTTAATTACATTAAACAAATATTCAAGTCCATGCACACTGGCCTTCATCAAGGATAACTCATCTTGGCTGCATGAATCCACATGATCACTAGAGGCAGCAGAGACACTAAAAACTTCAATTCTTTGTTGTAGTCTGGATTTGTGTGGCCAAGATCTGGTGCATCTAACATTTGGCAAAACTATATTTCATCCAAACACTAGGCAGTGCTAGCTATTATTTTCCCCTCATGTACTAAAGTTAAGTATCACCTTTGATGTGGTCAACTGTATTTTGCATGTATTTCTTTGTCAATAAGACACTGCCCACCAAAAGCCATCTCTACCTTCTTCTGCAATCTCCCTCCTCATTTCCATCTCATTATAAAGACTGTGTAGATGCTACGCCTTTAGCCTCTTAGCTAGTATTTACTTTTTGTTTTTGCCCTTTCCTTTAAATTCATCCTAGTTTAAAAGCCACGCTAGGCCTGTGGGAGGTGGCTGCATTTTGCCTTGAGTTGCTTCATGTCCCTTCTGGGACTCTTTCTAATGTGCTTAGTAATTGGAAGAGCTCCTTATGGCTATTGCATTTGCTAAGAAAGTCCCAAAACCCATACAAAATCATTCTGGCAGGTTCACTTGGAGGGTGGACAGGTTGCTTTGAAAAGTGAGTCCTTTGCTCAAATCAACCATTACAATAAAATTATGAAATGTTTGTTTCTCCACTAAATCTATTACTTTTCTACAGTGCCTCCAATTTACTTGGATTTAATTCTGGGTATATGCAGGTTGTCAAGAGCAGATGGACCAAGAGAGACATGGATTTCTAGTAAGAAGCATCAGGGTCTCGACATTCCCGCCAGAAAAAATTGCTAATGTTATTCACAGAATTATTTGTAATCTGTGTTAATTAATCTGGATTATTTATCAGTTTCAATTCACAATGTCCCTAAATAGAAAAACTTTTTTCTATTGACAGGATGGAATAATAACAATTGGAGCCAAGAAAGCTTACAGTGTGATGCAGCGGTGAAATCTACTTACTTCCCCTACCAGTTCGGAAGCGCACGCTACCATCGTGCACGCTTTTTCACCCTCTGCGCATGCGCAGAAGGCTTTGTGCATGCACAGAGGGTTAAAAACAAGAAAATGGCAACGTCCTGGTGGGTGGGCAGAGACTCGCGCTGCCGCCACTACCAGTTCTCTGAACCATCGGCGGCCACCGCTACCGGTACGCCCGAACCAGGCCGAACCGGTAGCATTTCACCCCTGGTGTGAAGTAATTACACTGCGATATCAGCATCACCCTGGACAGAGAATGTACCAGTGGCCACTGTTCTTAAACATGGGTGCCTGATACTTTTATACAGTATGTTATCACTAAGCCCAGATCATCTTAGGTTATTTAATGCCTTTCTATCCAGATTCCTCATGGAGGACACAGTCAATCCACTGGGATGTTCCCCGGAACATGCTTTGCTGAAAGGAGATCAGTCCTCAGGTTCAAGACTAGGAGGCAACCCAGTTCATCTTATTCTGGAGAAATGTGTTGGAGCATAGCAGGGGTGGGTTCCACTTACCTTCCCTACAGGTTCGCATCATGATGGAAGTGCACGTTTTGCAATTAGGGCAACACCACAATTTTAGCAGGGATGTATAATCAAATTATAATATGTAAAGCCACAAAGGTCCAAATGTTTACTAGTGCAAGTTGTATATTCTAGCAGCTTGGAAGTAATTTCCCAGTGATTTCTTTCTCTGTATAACAGATATTGTAAATTAGGAGTGTAATGAAAGCTGTGGGTATTTTACAATTTCTGCAGCTTTATTGTGAACATAACCCCCTCCCTTTCTGAATACCTAAGTTTGCTCCAGGCACATGATGCTTGGATAAAGCTGAGAAATCAGAGGATGTCAGAATGAAGACCACTGTGCCATGCACAGGTCTTTATTGCTCTGTTCTTATATGGTTTTCATTTCAAATGAAAATGTGAAAGTCTTTTCTGCATCAGTAAAATGTGATTTGTAGAACCCAAATTAGGAAAAGATAATTTACTACCCAGATTTACTGTACTTGCATCATGTTATACTAAGCAACTATGCATTTCCTTCATGAAGAATGATGCACACAGCCCTAATTACAGTTCCACTGAAAGTGTGGCACAACCAAATTGAGAAGTGGCAAGGTTCGTGTCTAGGGTGGCTAAGAGACATGAAGGGATAGTAAAGAGTAGCTTTGCTAACAGTTTCCTATCTTTTAACTATATGGCATGTTATGGCCATATCTTGCAGCACCCGGATTGCATTTATCCAACCTGTAACAGGGATTGTCCTGGAAGGCAACTCACCAAAGATTCAGGATCTTAAAGGAACAGATCATTGTCTTGTATGAAGGAGGTATGGTGCCCAAAAGCCAAGGGAAGAGCTTAGATGGCTCCTAAAAAGAGGTAGTGAGAACACCAGAGAAATGGGAGGAGGCGATCAGATACCTGGTAGGCTGGAGGGATTGACACTGGGATAAAAACAACAACAACAGCAACAGCAACAACATAAAAAGTACAAATGCTTTCAGATTTTTTCTTCTTCTGATTATTTTGCTGTGAGAGGACAGGCAATGGTGATGGTGATGGTGAAAGGAAAGGTGGCTTCTACCCAGAAAAGAAAGGGAAGAGAGTATAAAGAAGTGTCCAGACTGGCTGAAAAAGCATCCCCAAAGAGAGAAGAGAAGGAGACTCCTGTTGACTCCTGGCTCTGAATCCAGCCTGCTGGCATCAACAGGAGAAAAAAACTCTCCCCTCTCTGCCCCCACCGCTGCCTGGTACAGGGTGGGAGCAGCCGGGGATACTGGATTGCTGGGAGATCAGTTGGAGGTATCAGAGTGAACGCTGCCAGGGCCTTCTGTGGGGGAAGTCACCGACGAAGGAGTTGTAGCATCTTGCCAACCTCCATTAGCCTAAGAGAGAGAAAGAAATTCATCAGTGGCCATCACAACGAGGTGTCCCACACTACAAGGTTTCACAGCAGCAGCAGCAGCAGGGAGGACCTCTTCTTCCACTCCCTTATTTGGAGCTGCTGCTCAGGACCACCAGGTCAATGCTGGTCTGCCACATTCATCTTCGGGTGACAGAAATCTAAAAGGTGTCAGTCTATTGTTACCACAGCATCAGCCTTTGGTACCGCATTACAGGCTGTTCTTTCATGTATCAGACATGGAATTAGCAAGCAATATAAGAAATTAAGAAACTATGACTCTCAGTCACTCTTATTTATACATAAAGCAGCAGAGGTGTGCAGTACAGATTGCAAATGACAAACTGAAGCACATTAGAATCACTATTATGAGGCTATAATGAAACTTACACAAGTGTATTATTGTTGCATTAATGTTATTTTCACCACAGCTGCTTAATTCAAAGTTTATATAACTTTGGTTCACAGTTACTGAAGTATTTTGTTCTTTTGTAAACGAAATCACCAGAATACCCTTCTTATGATTAATATAAAATTCAGGTAAGATAAGAGCTAGCAGTCTTGGTTTCAGCTATAATCCCCAGTACTTCACACTGTAGGATATCATAAAAGATTCCAGCAGAGCTGTGATATAAATTGATAGATTCTTCAGGATCTAAAAGTGGTAATGTCGCTAACTAGTTCCAACAAATTCAGAATTGCAGAATCCTCTAACTCTTAAAAAACTCCACCAGGCATGGAAATGATCTTATCATCAAGCAGTTTCTGTACTTTTTTGCAACATACTACATACATTAGATCTAGGATTGCCTTATTCTACTTGATAACCCTCAGAGGTATTACAACAGTATTGTCATATCTCAGTCAGAATCATGGGTGCCTGAAAGAAGGCAAATAATAACATGCAATGACATGACTTATCCACCTCATCAATTATTGTAACTAACTTATGCTAAGTTGCAGTTCTTTGCACGATATCATGAAACACCATGTACTCATTTTGATGTCAATATGCCACTGTTCATGATGTCTTTTTCTAGGCTAAGCACATACAGATCTTTCACTCTCTTTCATTCATACAACTTATTTCCAAATACACACCTCTGAAATGTTTGCCTACCTCCTTAAACTGTGGTATCCAAATTGTATACAGAACTTCAGGTCTCTCTGAGGGAAAACCACTTCATTATTACTTCATTAAATGTTAAATATGAATGCATTATACAAAAATGTTTTATGGATATATTGATAGGTGGGCGTTACCTTTTGGGTTAGCATAAAATATTCAAAATGAATATAAATCCCAAATACTTAATATTTTGTGTCAATTCTTATTAAAAAAATTAGTAAACATATTCAAACATTCATTACACTCTTCTGTAGTTTTCTATGGGATATTTGTTTATTGTCCATCCACTGGCAAAATTTATAATGCTAACTTTTACTAACATCTTGATTTGTTCTAATGGCATTTTCAGCATCACAAACACCTACATTATTAGATATGGCCATTAATTCTTGAGAAAAAAGCACACAATTAGTCACAATTAATACTTGTTATCAATATGTCAATTTGGTATGCAAAATTTAAAAACAGAACAAGGAATCAGAGATTTTATTTTTTTCTAAATAATGAAAACCTGTCTGAATATCTTAATCAAAAGTTCCATTTTTAGACTTCAGCTTTTTCAACAAAAAACAAGAATTTGGACGCATTGGATCCCATCGCATTTGTATACCAAAGGAATGACTAAATACTTGTGCTGATAGAAGTGCAACTGAGAATAATGAACACTTCATTAAAATATTTTTGTGGTACCCTAAAAATATTATATTAGAAAAGGAAATGAAATAAAGAGAACTGTTGTAAATAAGCAAATGTATAAAAAGGGGAAAGTCAGACCCCCTCCTCCCAAAAAATCTTGAAAGGAACCAAAGGCAAAATACTTCTTTCTGTTCTATTGCCAAGCAGATTACATGAAGTTATCAGGAGCCATGTTTTTTATAAGTTTTATGTCATCTGTAAAACTGTAAAAAAATCCTTCCGCATCTTAATTAACATCATTTGTGAAAATGCAGAAAACTTCAAGGCTCAGGAGAAAATCCTATCTGAAATTTCCCTCTGCTTTGTCCTATTTGAAATCTCCCTCTGCTTTGACAAGGAACCCCAACTGAACATTCTCAGAATCTTTTTCTAGACAATAATGAAGCTGTGTATTATCATCTGTTCCACATTTAACGAGAATACAGTTCAAAATATCACTTGGAATATAATCAAGTACTTTGTTATTGTCAAAGTATTTCACTCCCATTTGAATGTCCATTAACCAGTTGAAAGGCAGAATCAAGGTTAGTCTGGGTAAGAACTACAGTATATTATACGTAATACCTCCAGGTTAGATTCTACTGACATAAATGACCTGGATATAGAAGGGGTGTTCATCAAATTTGCAGATGACACCAAGCTGGGGGGAATTGCTAACACTTTGGAAGATAAGACTCAAGATTCAGAAGGATCTTGATAGACTTGAGCATTGGGCCCAAGATGAAAGTGGTTAGAAAAGTAAGGTCCTGCACTTAGGCATGAAAAACCAAATGCATAGGTATTTGTTCATCAGTAGCAACTCTGAGAGGGATCTAAGTGTCCATGTGGACCACAGCTTTAAGTATGAGCCAGCAGTGTGTAGTAGCTCCCCCCAACAAATCAACAGAGGGATAGCATCAAAATCATGAAAAGTGACAGTACTACTTCATACTGCACTGGTGAGGCCACACTTGGAGTATTGCATCCAGTTCTGGTCACCATGATACAAAAAAAGATGCCGAGGCCCTAGAAAGAGTACAGAGGGGAGCAACTAAAATTATAAGGGGTCTGGAGTCTAAACTCTACAATAAACAGCTAAGAGAACTAGGTTTGTTTAGCCCAGTGGTTCCCAAACTTTTTCAGTCCACCGCCCCCTTGGTGCTACAAACTCATCCTCACCGCCCCCCACCCCACCCCCTCAGGTGGGCGTGGTTTAGTGGTCAGGTGACCGGGTGGGCATGGCCAACTTGTAAAGTTAACAACGTTCTTGCTTAGCAACCAAAATGTTAGGCTCAATTGTGGTCATAAGTCTTTCTTTCGTTCTTTCTTTCTTTCCTACCTTCCCCCTTCTTTCTTTCTTTTTCTTTCTGTCTTTCTTCCTACCATCTTTCTTTTTCTTTCTTTTCTTTCTTTCTGTCTGTCTTCCTTCCTTCCTACCATCTCTTCTTTCTTTCTGTCTGTCTGTCTTCCTTCCTTCCTACCATCTTTTTCTTTCTTTCTGTCTTCCTTCCTTCCTACCATCTTTCTTTCTTTCTTTCTTTCTTCCTCCCTCTTTCTTTCCTTTTTCTTTCCTTCTTCCCTCCCTTCCCTCCCTCCTTTCTTTTTCTGTCTGTCTGTCTTCCTTCCTACCATCTTTCTTTCTGTCTGTTTGTTTGTCTGTCTTCCTCCCTCCCTCCCTCCCTCTTTCTTCCTTTCTTTTCTTTCTTTCCTTTTTCTTTCCTTCTTCCCTCCCTCCTTTCTTTTTCTGTCTGTCCTCCTTCCTTTCTACCATCTTTCTTTCTTTCTTTTTCTTTCTTTCCTTCTTCCCTCCCTCCTTTCTTTTTCTGTCTGTCTTCCTTCCTTTCTACCATCTTTCTTTCTTTCTTTTTCTTTCTTTCCTTCTTCCCTCCCTCCTTTCTTTTTCTGTCTGTCTTCCTTCCTTTCTACCATCGTTCTTTCTTTCTTTCTTTCTTTCTTTCTTTCTTTCTTTCTTTCTTTCTTTCTTTCTTTCTTTCTTTCTTTCTCCCTTCCTTCCTTCCTCCCTCTCTCTTTCTTTCTTTCCTTTTTCTTTCCTTCTTCCCTCCCTTCCCTTCCCTCCGGCCAGCCGTGGCCAGGCCACCACCACTCACCCAGGCTGATGGCTTGGTAAGGGTTCTCCGGGTCATGCACCAGGTCGCAGAGAGCCATCAAGGTCGGGGTGCTGAAGCTCCTCATTGAGCTTGGGGAGGCCTTGGCGGCCGAAGGCCACAGGCGCCTTGGTGGGGTCAATGTCGGGGGGCAGCTGGGCAGAGATCCGCGGGTGCTCCATGCCGGAGGGGAGCCCGCCGAATTGCGCATGCCAGGTTGCTAGGCGACAGGGACGCCAGGCGGGAAAGTCCACGCATGTGCAGGTTCCGCAGCAGGGCCTTCCTGTGGGTCTGCGAGCACTCACCCAAGCAGCTTCGGGAGCGGTCGGCTTCCCTTGTCACTGTGCTGCACTCAGTACCTAGCACTTGTAACTCCGTTGCATTCCACGCTCTTGGGTGCAGGGCAGCCCATTCTGAAAGAAAACGTCTCGCGTTTTCTTTCAGAATGGGCTGCCCTGCACACAAGAATGAGGAACGCGAGGGAGCTTTTAAGTGCTAGGTAGGATGTGTGGTGGGACGCAGTTTGGGGTGACCAGTCGTGCGGGGCAGGGCGGACCAGAGTGGAGCGGAGCCTGGGCGGGGGCTGGGCGGGCCGTGAGACAGGCATCATACCTAGCACTTGTAACTCCATCACATTCCATGATCTTCTGTGCAGGGCAGCCCATTCTGAAAGAAAACATCTCGCATTTTTTTTCAGAATGGACTGCCCTGCACACAAGAGCGAGGAACGCGAGGAAGCTTCAAATGCAAAAGCATGGCGAACCACCTACCGCCCCCCTGGCCCCTGTCACCGCCCCCCTGTCACCACCCTTGCCTCTCACCGCCCCCCTAAGGGTTCCCACCGCCCCCTGGGGGGCGGTACCACCCCCTTTGGGAACCACTGGTTTAGCCTAATGAAGATAAGGCTTGGGGTGACATGACAGCTCTCTTCCAATACTTGAAGGAGAGAGGGAGTCAATTTGTTCTCCAAAGCACCTGAGGAAAGGACAAGAATCAATGGGTGGAAGCTTGTCAGAGGGAGATCCAACCTGGAAATAAGGAAGAATTTCCTGACAGTGACAACAATTGATTAATGAAAAGCTTGTCTCCTGGAGTTGTGCTCCATCACTGGAGGTTTTCAAGAAGAGATTGGACAACAATTTGTCCAGAATGGTATAAAGACTCCTACCTTTGGCAGAGGGTTGCACTAAAAGACCTACAAGTTTTCTTCCATCCCTGTGATTCTATGACACTGCATTATTATAAAGATGCTTACTATTTTACAAACTGTAGGAGATGACCAGCCTGAGCCTGAGAGTGGGCTCAAGTGCATCATCAATTTGGAGTTCCTTCATACCCACAAGAGATCTATGTCCAGGCATCCTTGAATTCCGTTGATTTTTATCTACCCTCAATTTGCCTTGACCATTTGTAGTTCAGATTTTTGTAGACTGATAGCATGGAATAAACTTATACTCATTTGAACAACTCTGGTTCCTTATTTCCTGTGCCTTACACTACTAATCTTTTCTCTGGTATTCAGATCTGGTTCTCTGGCCTGAATTTCCTGAAATCTTTCATTCTGAAGCACATGTAGCTACTTTCATTCCTGTGCATATTATTCATTTTCAAGATTTCTTTAAGATGAAAGATAAAGATTCTGAAATTTCATCAGCAAGGTACCTTGGGTGTAATGTCTAGCAACTCTTTTATAGGAACTCAAATTTATCTTGAACTTCCGTCCCTATTAATATATTTAGCCACTGAATCCTATTAAGAATTTCTCTGAATTTATTAAATTCAGTTTTTTAATTTAAATACCCAATCAGCTATTTTTGTATTTAGGTTTTCAGAAACCTAAAACCTTGTTGTCAAAGTAAGATAAATGTTATTTCTTACATTAGTAAAAAACTTTAGTTGAGTTCTGATAGAACGCCAGGTACCATATTTTTCGGAGTATAAGACGCACTCCCCTACCCAAAGAAGCTGAAAATTTGGGTGCATCTTATACTCCGAATATAGTTTTTTTGAAGCTTTTCTTCAGCCCTAATGAGGCACTAGCGAGTGAAGTGATCTTCCGCACTTCGCCTGCTTTTCTCATTGCTGCTCCCTCCGATGATCAGTTGTGCTTTAGAAGCTGTTTTTCAGCCCTAACGAGGCGCTAGCGAGTGAAGCGATCTTCCGCACTTTGCCTGCTTTTCTCATTGCTGCTCCCTCCGATGATCAGTTGTGCTTTAGAAGCTGTTTTTCAGCCCTAATGAGGCACTAGCGAGTGAAGCGATCTTCCATGCTTTGCCTGCTTTTCTAATTCCTGCTCCCTCTGATGGATCAGCTGTGCTTTAGAAGCTGTTTTTCAGCCCTAACAAGGCACTAGCGAGTGAAGCGATCTTCCGCACTTCGCCTGCTTTTCTCATTGCTTCTCTCTCCGACGATCAGCTGTGCTTTAGAAGCTGGTTTTTATCCCCAACCAGGGGATAAAAAGTGCGTGCTCACGCTCAAAACCAGAGAATTAATGCGCTGAAGCTGACCAGACTAAGGAGGCTAGCCAGGATGAATACCTGGTAGGCACAATTCCCCCCCTCTATTTTCCTCCCCAAAAACTAAGGTACTCATACTCCAAAAAATACGATATTTCATATGATCAATCCATGTTCAGAATTTAATTCTGCTTGTAAAATTCCAATTCTGTGTGGATATGCAATAAAATCTATAGCATTGGTGTTGATGTTTAAAATAATACAGTAATCACATTTTAAGTTGAGCAGTTACAGGTAGTCCTTGACCTACAACTGTTTGTTTAATGACTGCAGTAACGACAGTCACAGAATGGGTGCTTTACAGCCTATAAAGCATTTCTAGTTGTTGTAAAATGTTGTGCTGCCTTTGTCCTGGACACTTGGCAGCATTTCAGGTGCTTGGCTGGTTGCCAAGTGCCCTGCAATTATATGTTCTCTGCTGGTGTCAAGGCAGCCAGCAGGAAAATTTGTAAAATGAAGGGATGGAGGATATCCACCTCTTTCATTAGTGTCCTTGTCCTTTCTGGAGGAGCTCTGAAATGCTGACACTCAGAGTACTTAGCGTTTTCTCCTCCAGAATCCACCTATTTTGCTAGTGTCCTTCTCTCCGGAAGTGAAAACACTAAAGGCCCTGAGTCTTAGAACATTTCAGAATGCCAGCTTTGCTAGCACTTTCATCTCTGCAGGAGAAAACCCTAGCAATACCATCATTTTCATGATGGTTCAGAAGGCCCCCTTCTCCAAATTGCATGATGGAAGCAGACTTCTGAACCATCATGAGAATGTGGCTGATGCAGGGATGTGATTCAAAATTTTTAGCAACCGGTTCTCTGCCTGGTTGCTGGGTAGGCGTGGCCATGGTGGGCGTGGCTTACTCAGCCTCCTGCACCACGGTGGGGGGGAAGCGTTTTTGCCCTCCCCAGGCTCCAGAGGTTTTCCTCGAGCCTCCGGGAGGGCAAAAACGGTCTACCCCATGCTCCGGAGGCCGGAAACGGGCCTATTTCTGGTCTTCCAAAACTTTCGGGAGGCCCGTTTTTTGCCCTCCCCAGGCTCTGGAGGCTTTCTTTGAGCCTCCGGGAGGGCAAAAATGTCCTCCCCAGGCTCGGGAGGCCTCCAGAGGCTGGAAATGGGCCTATTTCCAGACTTCCAGAACTTCCGGGAGGCCCATTTCTCACCCTCCCACAGCCTCTGCATGGGCCCTGCACTTACCTGGCATCCGAAATGGGCCACGTGGAGATGGTGGGATGGGTGGAGCGGGATGGGTGGGGCTAGCCAGTCCTTGTAACTACCGGTCTGGTGAACCAGATGTAAAATTAGCATGCAGTTCACCCAAACTGGTCCGAACTGGCTGAATCCCACCCTTTAGGATGGAGTGAGATGACAGAAAGGTAAGTGGACCCAGGCATGGTGGGGAGTGGTTCCATGTGGTGGAGGCTGCTGGCCTCCCACAGCTTCTCCCACCCACTGAGGCAACCCTGTGCAGTCGCTTAATAACCAGCATGGTCCCTTAAGAACTGCAATGAGGAGAGCTTGGATGACCACAATGATTTATGACTAAAATTCTAGGGTCAATTATAGTTATAAATCTAGGACTACCTATAGTTAGTGCAGGGGTCGGCAACCTTAAACACTCAAAGAGCCATTTGGACCCGTTCCCACAGAAAAGAAAACACCGGGAGCCACAAAATCCTTTTGACATCTAAAATGAAGATAACACTGCATATATCGTTTTTTAAACCTTTATGCTATGTATAAAAAAACCTATAGTGTGTTGCATTTATGAAGTCAATGACCTGTTACAGAGAGAACACATTTTTATTTCTGCATGCAACAAAAACATTTTGAACTCCGAAAAAAAGATCAAAAAGCTCAATAAATCACGTGCCAGTGAGTGTTGCACATTGGCAGTTATGACACATATTTTGAGTGACAGTGAGCCGCAGCAGAGGGATGAAAGAGCCACATGCGGCTCCAGAGCCGCAGGTTGCAGACCCCTGAGTTAGTGGAATCAGTAAGCCAGAGAGATGGGGGATTTCCTTTTTCTGGAAGTATTCAAGTGAAAGCTAGACAGTTATTTGTCTGGGATGCTCTAATCTGAAGCCTGAATGTGATATGGGGTTGCATTCAATGGCCCAACATTATGCCTCTATAACATGCAAAGATGAAATACTCCAACATAAATTTATATTTCAGGCAGTTGTCAAAGTCTGCTAATGACTACAGTAATCAATTCAGCTCCTACTCCAAAATATTTTTTGAAACTAAAGTATTTTGTATTTCTGTCCTTAAATGGTTACATAATTTTAATAGTTTAGTTATTAATTAACTAGAGTCGTGGTTAGTTGGTTTATTATTTGTAAACACATGCAGTTTCCAGGGTCCCAATCTAGCAATGTAAAAATGTGCTTTACAGAAACAGTACATCAGGTGCACTGAGTGATCAACATGCATCCTTTATCACATTATGTGGTAAGATATAATAAATAAGCAGCTCTGCAGCATTTCATTAATTCAAAAACATAATTACATTAAGAAAAAAGACTGCACAGATTAGATTTATGTTTTTCAGGTCTTGCAGTTTAGATTTCAAAGGCAGTTATGCATATTTTTTACTGTACTTGCTGTGTGCAATGTTGGGTGGTGCTTTATATGGAAATGTAGAATTTAAAATAACATTGATGCTAGTCCCAGTTAATTATTCATATGCTGCTTTATTCACATTTAAAGTGAAGAATAGCATAGAGTTGAAACAGTGATCTTTTGGTGTCCAGCAGTCTCACTCTTCTTTCCCACTCTTTGTTGAATCACCAAGAGCTGCAGGAGCTGTAATGGTGATACACTGAGATCTTAGGAAGGTACAAGTTGCAAGTTTTAGAGTGAGTAATTTGGGGGATTGGGGGGGGAGGAGTTTGGAGGATCTTAAAATAGTATATTAAGTGTGTTTACCTGATCATAAGCTTAATGCATTTTTAAAAAAATACAGCAAGTCCCCAGGTTAAGATCGGCTCTGTTTAAGGATGACCCATAGTGAGGAACAGAGCTACTGCAGCAAAGTTTGAGTTAATTTTACAGTGATTCAAGTTAAATTCACAATGGCTCAAGGTCATTACACAATACTACTTATACCATATTATCAATAATGCTGTTCTGGCTTACATACAAATTTGACTTAAGGACAGACCTTGGGAATGAAACTCATTTTAAACTGGGAACTACCTGTACTACAAATTACACTTCTGATGCATGATGGTTTGCTGAACTGAGATCTGCAAAAACTGGGTGATGGGCCACAAACCACTTATTCTTGCTATAGATTCAATGTTACTGAAAGGGGATGTGCTCATGTGGGTCAGTAACATCTCCCCACAACCTTCTCATGCATTACCCCTTCAGCCCTTTTCCTCTTAACCCAGTTCGCTTCCTTTTCAGAGCTAGCTGATGAACAAGTCTGCAATGCACCTTTTGATCTCTCCATATAAACACTATCGCTCTCCCTTGATACATAAATAAGGATGCCACATGTTTAAATATAGTTGTCCTTATTATACCAAGCTTAGAGCTGAAGGCCAAATAACATGTGATATAAATTACAGATTAAACAATCAGAGTTAACCTTGCTGATATTATTTTGGAGAAATAATCTGGAACATGATCTCATTTTGATTCAAGACATAATCCTAGATTACTGAAGAGGGCTCTTATTTAACCTCAAATATGTTCTTTGTGGTAAATATCTTTTCAGAATGTAAAAAACAGCAAGAAAGGAACAATTTAAAACTCAACAGAAATGTCAGATACAACCCAGAGCAAGTAAAATTCTATATTAGAGCTGCTTTTCTCCAAAATACACCAAGTTCATTCTTCTTTAAAGGCATGACTAATATTTAATTTAATCTTATTATTAATCATTATAAATTGCATATTACACATACTGTAGAGTACTTCTATTATCTCATACCAATATTTTTCAACTAAGTGTTTACCTAATAAATTGCAAATCGTTAACTATTGAATGCTTGAGTGCTAAATCCCAAAGGAGAAGAAAAGGAAAGAAATATTGCCTGTTTAAAGCTTTCATTCTAAGAGTTCCACAGCAGCACCTTTTAAAGTCTGTTCTTGAAAGCTGAAATGTGCTGTATACAGTACAAATAATTTTTGGTGCTTAATTGCAATCCCTGAAAATATAAGAAATTGTGATCAAATGCCTCCTGCACCAACCCCATGCTAAATAAAGCACCTATTTTCAAGGATCATCTGATCAGCTCAGCCTGTTGTCATGTGGCTGAAAATTAGCATGGGCAAAAACAAACAAATAAACAAAAGGCCATATACCAGTGCCAACCTGTCTTAACAAATAAATCTCAAGGGTTATCAGTATTTTGACCAACTGAAGTATATCAAGAAGGGACAGATACTAACCTTTGCTGAGAATGATCAAGTTCTATACACTGAAATGTCTGTTCACATTCTGATGAAAAGGACAAGGGTTCCTGCCAATGAACAGCTAATCTGTGATCTCTTTTGTACTCCCAACTCAGATGGAATTCTCCTCACATGATCAGATTGCTCTGTGCATTTGATACAAACCAGATATAAAACCCAGTTTGAAGTTTTGTTTTCCCCACTTGTAATATTTGTTTCCAGAACTGCAAAGCCCTGCTCTGCTCTCAGTCTTCAGGAGTGCACCTTTTTAATACAAGATTGAGGCAATTACTTCCAAAAGGTTGACTAAAGTTCAACTAACCCATTTGCCTGGACGGATGGTGTTTCTGGATATTGTGGTTTACAGATTTTCCAAGCCTAAGAAGGATCATTCTCATTCCCCAACAGAGACAGATACCAGCAAACCATATTGCTGGGATTGCACATCTGCCTAGCTTGCTCTGCTCCCACATTATTTATAGGAAAGCAGGCAGCTCATTGTTTACCATCTCCTGGAAGATGCAGCCAGCTCATACTCTTCCACATTCTGACCATTGCAAGAGGCAGCAGCAATTACTGAAGATTATCAGCCCAACAATGACAAGCTGCATAAAGAGAGACACTGAGCCAACGCTGCCGCCCGGAGACTGGCATATTCAAGTACATTCAGGACATTAATAGCAATTTACGTGCCATCACTGAGGGAACACCACAATGGCCTTGTTGGCAGCCTCTTATTTTGAAGCCTGTTATTTGTGGGAGTTACAAGCTATAATCACAACAGAAACTTTCAAAACCCTTATCTTCAATGACACACCAAATCTATTTCAGAACTGTAATTGCTATGTCACTAGAGAGTTTGCTGCTTAATGCACTCAAATGACATTTAGTGTTTGCAGGGTCATTATAAGAATCAGAAAATGTGGAGAAGAAAAGAGAGAGAGAGGGAGGGAAGAGTCTTCTATTGTGCACTGAAATTATTTTTAGAAAGGGCTTTATTGCAGTTGCCCAATTAAACAGGAGGGATAGATATAATCTTTGTACAACATAGACATTCTTATTATTTAAGGCTTTACCCCCATCCCAGGATTTCTGAAGAGATGCTCTGAGAATCAAGAACATGCCCTTCCTCATTGCTGGAGAGATGCTTAGTTGCCCCCAGTGCTTTTGAAGGGCACAGAAGCTTTAGGGAATAAGCGAACTCAGTATATATATTCAATTTTCACTTTGGGGAGAAAACTTTGGCATTTTCCCACCAGGCACCAGCCCTACCACCCAATGAGAAGGTACAGTAGCTCCATTTAACAGTGATTTAATTATTACATTGTTTGCTGGACCTCACATGCTATTGTTTTTGTCCTCACTCCCCATGCAGTTTCAGAGTTGACATAACATTGTTCTTTCAAGGGCAATTTTATTATTGATTTCCTAGAGGTGTTGTTCAGGGACTAATTCTGAGTAACTTCACACATTGCTGGATCCTTTCCAGAAGCTCTCTCCTTACAATAGAAAGGTTATGGAGGATAAATCTAGAATTCACATGGAGACTGCCACATGCTGTGGAACATGGATATAGAAATAGCAAGTAGACTTATATACTACTACACAGTGCTTTACAGCACTCTCTGAGTGGTTTACAATATCAGCATATTGCCTCCAACAATCTGGATCCCCATTTTACTGACCTTGGAAGGGATGGAAGGCTGAGTCAACTTTGAGCTGGTCAGAACTGAACTCCTTGCAGTGGACAGTTAGCCTGCAATATTGCATTCTAACCACTGCGCCACCATGGTTCCCACATAAGTTCCTACATAAATCTGTGTCATACCAAGATGAGAGAAATCGTCATTCCTAGGAACATGCTTTCTCTTCCATCCCTCTCCCACTCTAAATTTTGCACAGAAAGGATTACTACAACTGTGCATCAATTCCTATCATCAAATTACACATAGGGGAGAGAGAGAGAAAGAGAGCACACACATCAAAAGCCATTTTTAAAAGAATGTGCTCAAAGCCCTCTGCACCAATTTCAATCAGTTAGAAGACCTGAACCTATCAATCCTAGTTCTAGCTCATCTGCAAATTTTACCCAGTTCTACTAAAAAAGAAAAGAAAAGAAAAGAAAAGAAAAGAAAAGAAAAGAAAACAGAAAAACCTTAAAGTCATTCATCTTTTCTCAGGGTAGACCATGGAACAAATAAAGCCCCATTTTCATAAATGCTACTCCGGACAGGCACTGAATTGGACTTTGCAAACTCCAGATAGGGCTTCTCCAAGTCTTAAACTGAATATCCTAACATTTCTTAGGTCTGAACAGTATATTAAAACAGTATATTAGAAAACGTACTATGTATTAAAACTGTAATGACCAAGACTTATCTTGCGTCATCAGAGAAAAACCAGAACCACCCCTTCCCCTTAGAAATATATATGCATGTTCCTGTGAACACCTATTTATGATTAGTGATCCTAGCATGTGACATTCTGCAAGCACACAAATTACTATATATAAACCAATATAAATCCTAGTCCTCAATCTCTGATTCTAGCTTGTACATATCTATTGTACAATAGAATAAAAAAAAGCAGTTGGATGAAAGTTTAAAAATAATAAAATGTTCTAAATTTCTGTTAATTACTTTTTGTGAAGCCAGGCATTAAATCTCTTCCACCATTGTATCATTTATGCACAAAAAGTCCAATTCCAATAACTTATATAGGATTTCTTAATCAGATGTTTCAGGCAATCCATCTGGCCTCTGCCCAATTTGTATAATAATATATTCCAAATCTACACCTGCCTGCTGCATTTGTGCAACTTACTAGGAAACGAGAACTTTTCTGTTAAAGTAAGCCAGTCTAGTATATTAGGCAAAAGTAGAACACCAAGTCTTTGTATTTTGCAAAGTCGAATTTAGATAAGTAGCCATTCATGCCTGCAGATTCCGGATCTTCTGTTTGAGTAAAGCAAATACACTTGATATCATCTTTATTTTCAAGTAATGTTTATTTTGGCCCTAATTCCAGATCCGGTTCTAAGGACGCAAAGGAATTTGATTAAGGTATTTGCTGCAAAATATGAAATGGAAAAACTGTCTTTGGATTATGTGGCTAAAATGAGACTAGCAAACTAAAACTATCAACAACAAAATTGAAGGTGAGACTAAGGAATTTAAAGAGCCAACAGATTACTGTCATTGTAGACTGAAGTGAGAATTGCCCCAAAGGTTTGCTCATCAAAGATGACACTGGAACAAGTTTCCCAACGTTAAATCTAATAGTTGACTAGAATAGTAATTTTTTTAATTGAAATGGTGTTTCCAATTAACAAGGCAGTAGTAAAAATATTACTATGTACTTACTTTACAAAAAATTAGAAATTAAATTAATCAGCTTCTTAAGGGGAGCATTTCCCTTTTCTCATTCACAGATAGAAGATAATGCCTCTTCTAAGATGGGGTATGCTGTCCTAATTTCTGACTGTCACTGAATAAATGGTCTGAAGACTTCCTGTATTCAAATTGATGCCAGAGACTCAATTTGCTATTGTGATAGCAAATTCCATAATTTACCTGTATAAGTATTTTCTTTGATCTGTTTTAAATGTTTCATCAGTCAGTTTTACTATTTTTGGTACTGTACATAGAAATAAAGATTTCTTTTTTCACTTGTTTAGGACCAGAGGTGGGATCCTGCCTCTGATTGCTGGTGCGGCTAATAGCTGTTCTTCAGCGCAGAGCCGAAGATGCTGCTGCCGTTCGCGGATCCAGAGCCTTCCCTGGGCGCTTTCCCCGCCTGCATGGATGCCGCCAATTACGTTCTTTTGCCCTCTGCACATGTGCAAAGCGTTCCGCATGCGCAGAGGGCAAAAGAACGCAATTGGCGGCATCCATGCGGGCGGGGAAAGCGCCCGGGGAAGGCTCTGGATCCGCGAACGGCAAGCAGCGTCTTCGGCTCTGCGCCGAAGAACAGCTATTAGCCGCACCGGCAATCAGAGGCAGGAACCCACCTCTGTTTAGGACCATGTATAATACATCTGCCTATGCTTTCCATTCCATTTTCCTTTTCATATTTGGTTATTTTACAGGTGATCCTCCTGTGTACATGACACCCAGTGCTTTGTGTAATGTGTGGGTGGTTGATACTCTCTGCTTCTGCAAGTCATGCTGTCTGTCTGTCTGTCAGTCTAGTATGTCTGTCTGTCTCTCCCCTCCCCTCCCCTCCCCTCCCCTCCCCTCACTCTGTCCTGGGGATCAATTCTTGGGGTGGGGATAGGATTTATTTGTAGATAAGTATCATATCTTATCATGATCAATCACTGATTCATTTACTCTTCAGCATTAAAGAGCCAGAATGGAAATGAATTCAACTAACACAGAGGTTAATATAGAATGATTGGCTCTTTCATGTGGCATTTTCAAGCCTAGTTTTCGCAATGGGTTTATATAAGCAGACATAATTGTCTGCACATGTTCAGTTGCATTTGCTTCAGATTACTTTGCTGTTCTGCCTGGTGACATCAGACATGGTGCTAATATGAGAGGCATAGGATACATGTGCTGTATAATTCAGATGCAGCCAGTTTGGTATTGAAAAATAATTCAAATAGCACAATATTTCAATCTGAGAATGATTGCTCTTTCTGCTCTTCCATTTTACCAACCTGTGTTTTCCCCAATTCTTTTTTAAAAATATTTTTATTGACCTTTTTTTTACATTGAAAGCAAACAACATTGAAAACAAACATGGAAATTTATACAATTTCCCTCTTTACAACACTTTTTGTGTCGGTAACAGATTTAAATTTTACAGTATTTTCCTCTTTCATTTATCAGTTCTATTATATACATATATTTCACACTTCCATTTTTACATCATATACTTCATATATTAATGTACTTTATTTCTACCATGTTTTATATTTTCCTTTTATATCTAATACATTCTAATAACTCCTTTATCCTCTTTCTAATTTTATTCACTCATCCTTTGTCTCTTCTCTGACCACTCATAACATTTTTCGCATACTTTATAATATTCTATTTCCTCCTTTACTTATATTCTCTTTGTATATTTGTCCAATTATATTGAAACCAATAATATGTATATATACATTATTTATATATTTACTTATTTTTATTCTATTTCTAATTCAATCAATAACCATTCTTATTTCCTCCTCCCTTTTTTCTTATTTATTAGTCATCCTCATTCTCCTTGCATATCTTGTTTCCATTTGTACTTTTTCTTTTGTTCCTTCTCTTGCTATCTGTTCTTTTTCTTGTTCTCTCCTTTCTTCTCTTTCCTCTTTCTCCTCTATTTGATCTTCCTCCTGACTCCTACTCTCCACTTCTTCTCTGGCTTCCTGTTCTTCACCTATTCCAAACTGCTGTTCTATAAATTCTCTCACTTTCTCTATTGTGTCTACTTTAAAATTTTTCTCTTGCCAGATAATCAATATTCCTTCCGGGACTAACCATCGGAACATTACATTTTCCTTAATTAAATGTGATGTTAAAAATTGGTATTTCCTTCTTTGGTCTCTCACCCTCCTTGGTATTTGCTTTAAAGTTATTATTTCCTTTCCTTTGTATAGTAATGGTTCCTCTCTCATTTTTTTATATATTTTGTCTCTTACTGCTTTTTTCGTGAATCGTATGTGTACTTCCCTTGGTAATTTATTTCTGCGGGCATGGTTTGTGTATACTCTGTAAACTTCATCGATCTCTTTTATTATATCTTGTTTATCTACCTGCAATGCCACAGCCAATATTTCCACCATAGTTTCACCTAGTTCTTCCTCTTTATTTTCCGCAATATTTTGAAATCTTAAAAAGGCTGCTTTTTCTAATTCTAAAAACACTAATGATTGTTCCATCTCCCTATTAATTATCGAATATTTTTGTTCCATATCTTCCACCTTTTTGTCTACCTGTTCTATTTTTCCCTCTACTACTTTAATTTTCTGCTCATTCTTAAGAATATTCTGCTGTATTTTTTCTATTTTATTATCCCTATTTTTAATATCTCCTTTCATTTCACTTATATCACTTCTAAGTTCCTCATGGTTTCTTTTTGCCTCCTCGTGATTCTTAGCTATGGCTTCTTGTGTATTAGGCATTGTTTCTTGCATTTTTGACATTGTTTCTTGTATCATTAATAAAGTTGTTTGAATACTTTGTAAATTTGTTGATGAACCTGATTTTTCCGTTCCTAGCATACTCTATAGAGCATTGTTGTGCTGGTGAGGATGTTGTCTTCTTACTTAGTTTTGTTACTGTTGTAGTACTTGTCATTTTTCCTATCTTCAATATATTATCCCAAAATGTCATGTAGTATCTTAATTGTTAGTAATAATAATATAATATAATAATATATCGATATGATAGTACTTTGTTTATATAATTACTATTCAATATCTATAACCGTATGTTTACTCATATACTTATTTTAAAAATGTATATATATTGTTATTATACTTATTTCATAAAATTATATCTATCTTAATAACAATTACACTCTAATTCCTTAATATCTACCCTTATATCATCAATTTAAAGATTCACTCCAAGAATAAACAATTATATCACTATTATATATATCTCTAATAATTTCTATATATACAAACTCTATGTGTTTTATCTATATTTCTTCTAATATATATATTATAAATTACAATTACAGAATCAATTCAGTTATCACTAACCACCTCTTTCACTTATTCTTATGTTCTAGAAGCTTTATCTAATATCCTTTACTATCTTACTTTTCTATTAACATTTTCATAGGTCTATACCAGCGGTGGCCAAACTATGGTTCTTTGAGGACCTGTGGACTTCAACTCCCAGAATTCCTGAGCTAGCCATGCATGCAAGGCTAGCTCAGGAATTCTGGGAGTTGAAGTCCACAGATCCTCAAAAAACCATAGTTTGGCCACCCCTGCAAGTCTATACACTCTTCTTTCAGTCTTGCATCATCTTTACTTTACACCAATGTTCCTAATTTCCAATGTCTAAAATTTTAAAGTTATAAAGTTCTTTTAATATAATAGTATTAATATAAATAATATAAATATAATTAGCAGTTACACAATCAATTCAATTATCACTAACCACCTCTTCCACTTATTTTTCTTATTTTCTAGAAGTTAGTCCAATGTCCTTTACTATCTTACTTTCCTAGTAGAGTTTTCATAGCTCTATGCAATCTTCTCTCAATCTTGCATCATCTTCAATTTACACCATTGTTCCTGATTTCCAAAGTCTAAAGAAATTATAAAGTTCTTGTAGTATAATAGTCTTTAATATTCTCAAATTCCCAATTCCAAAGTTTTACTTTTTCTTCTTAAATATCCAAATTATCCGACTTAAAAGTCTCTGGAAAAATTCAGTAATCAGTTTCTGTTTCAGTCTATATGATCTACCAATGAATCCACACACCGCAGTTCACCATTTAGTCCTTTCACTGTTTTAGTTCTTCAATATCCACTTTTAGTTTAATATCCAAATTTAAGTTCCGTTAAATTTTGACAAATTATTATAAGTTTAGTTGTAAATCCTTAAAAGTCCTTGAGAGAGGGAGGGGGGAATCAAAGATAAAGATAGACAAAAAGATGCAGCTTGTAACCACCGATCCACATTATTCTTAACTGTTTCACAATGTATCCGATCGGAGTTTTCTTTCTTCAATACTTTGTGCTGTTACTTTTTCATAAAAATTTACACTCCTTCTCCTTCCAATCGCTGCCGCTGTCAGGCAGTTACTCTGCCTCAAGTCTCGAGTCTCAATAATTCCGCTCCACTATTTCTTTCAATATTTGTGCCTCTTTTGGGGGGATCTCTTCTTTTTCCGACGCTTTTGTGTTGCTTTTATTTATTTATTTATTCGAAGTTCTTCTATGCCGCCCTACTCCCTCAGGACTCACTTTCCCTTAAATCTTCACTTCCTTCTCCATGGCTGTCAGCACTTTGAGCCTGCCAAAATGGCTGGCTTCTTTCCTGCCGGAATTAAGGGGGTAATCCTGAACCTTCGAGGAGATTGCTTTTCTCCCTGAGGTCCTTGGATTTTCCCTTTTCTCTATCTGCCTCTCCGGGGCAGATAGTGCCTCTATGAGGCTTCCAGGCTGGAAAAGTTTGGAGCGTAGGAAACGGAGCCAGTTTCTTCGCTGCCGCTCGTGCTGACATCACTGGTGGAAGTCTCTTGTTTTCCCCAATTCTTAATGAGTAGTCCGTCCATTCATTCATTCATCCATCCATCCATTCTTTCCTCCTGTTTTGTTCTGGAACACTGATATAAATATTGATGAAATATTGCAATATATAACCATTAGAGGACATTCACTACATCACAGGATGTTGGGGTGATAGGGATCAAAGTGAGATGCCCATGAAGCCATATTCTGTCTGATACAAAAGGATGCCCCTATTTGGCATTTTTTAAATCCTAAGAACTTTGAAAATATTCTAAGGCTGCCATGAGATTTGCATAGTATAAAATGGCTGCCATAATAGACGTAACTAATTCCAAAGTATCATTTATCAGAAAACATATTGGTGAGAGCTCCCCATCATCTCCTCTAACTTGCTCATTAAGGTTATCCTCTAGCCTGCCTTTCTCAAGATACATTGCAGTTTACAATGTCTGTATTTTGCTGGGCAGATGAGCATCTTTTTTAAAAAGTATAGGGTTGCAATCACTTTTTCTATTCTAAAAATGCCTACTGGGCCTACGTGGGTCCCATAGCATTTCTGAAAATAAAGATAATGCTGAGGGCAGGGTGTCTGTTCTGTAGCATGCTGTCTTCTCATTTTTTAATTAATGAAATTGAAGTCTCTTCCTCCCCACCTTACATCTTCCCACTAGGCCACCTGAAGTACTTTTACTCCATCCATCTAACTTCTGGTATCAGAATAAGGCTAGGAGAAAAGTGCCTGCAGGGACAGAGGTATAGGCTGATTTGACAGATTGAAGGCTATGCCAGGTTTGTTTACATGTCTTACATAAAGTGAGAGGGAAAATATAATTTTAACATTATAAAAGCCCCTGGTTGAAGGGAGTATTTTCCTCACTTTAGGTATTTTTCTTCAGGCTTAATCTTATCTG
The DNA here is from genome assembly GCA_023053685.1 of Diadophis punctatus similis. NCBI lineage: Eukaryota > Metazoa > Chordata > Lepidosauria > Squamata > Dipsadidae > Diadophis > Diadophis punctatus. Next base: position 98,820,723 of record JALIGW010000003.1, read on the forward strand.
CCAAAATAAGCCAATCTGGAATGAAAGTGCTTGGCAAAGAAACGAGTGAGAAGAAGGCCTCATTAAATCTCCCTCCTCCCATTTTATATGTGAATAAGGCTGCTGTGTAGGCAGCCTATGACACAGGTCACCAACTGGTGGTCCGCGGACCACTGGTGGTCCGTGGGAAAATTTTGGTGGTCCGCAGAGAAATCTTTGCATTTCTCTCGAGGAGCCCAGCCGAAGTTTCCTGCGCCGCTTGCACTTTGACTCCCAGAGACAGTATGGGGTCCTTTAGGCCGCTTGTTAGGGAAGAGAAGCAGCCAGATTCAACCTTAGCTTTGCTGTCCATTGCGGATGCTAGATTGGCTCCCTGCAAACTCTCGTCTCTCGAGGAGCGCTCGCTGAAGCGGCACAGGAAACTTCGGCTGGGTTCCTCGAGAGATGAGAGTTTGCAGGGAGCCAATCTAGCATCCATAATGGACAGCAAAGCTAGGATAGACTCTGGCTGCTTCTCTCTGCTGTACTGCTTCCTAGACGCGATTTACCACTCCAAGCCCCAAGCGCTCCAAGCCCCAAGCGCCACCTCATCAGTCCCCCGCAGCAGCTCCCCTCCAGCCAGCAGGTCAAGCCCAGCACTGGCTCTCGTATGCCAAGCTTTGTCTACTTCAAGCCATCACCCATCGGGGGACCCCACAAAGCCCTCGCAGCCCCTTCCATCCTCTGCCCCCGGCCAGCCTTTTGGATGAGGTGGAAATACTGGATCTTTGGAAGCTGGGTGGCTACGGCCGGGAAGAAAAGGAAGAAGAGCAGCAGCGGTTCCAGGAAGGGGGGCGAACCTGTTAGGCAGGGTATCTTTGCCCAACTTTTCCACACAAAGGCTTGTCTCCCGCCTGGTTCTTTCCCTGCGGTTCTTTCTGAAAAAAAAAGACCTCTTCCTCTTTTTGTACCCAGCTGGCGCTTTCCAAAGCTCCCTTTTCCAGCGTTGGCTGCCCAAATCCCCTTTGATTGTGATTTTAAAAAATTATTATTATTACATTGGCTGTCCCTTTCTGGACATCCAGAGCAGCTCCTCCACCCTGGTGCAGGAAAAGGGAAAGGGAAAGAAGGAAAGGAAAGAAGGAAAGTAAAGGAAAGTAAACTAACTTTGCAATTCTTTACCCCGGAAGCACTGTGAATGTTATTGATGAGTGGGTTATGGATGAGTATGACTGTGTGACTATAGAAGTGGATGAGTGATAGGGATGTATATGTGTCCAGTGATCAGTGAGAATGGTATGGATGACCTGCAGGAAGGGAGGGGGACCAGCGGGGGGGGAGGGGGTCTCTGGCGGGGGTGAGAGCCAGAACATCTCGGTCAAAATGGGAAGAGGCAGATATAGCGGGAGCAGAGGGGAGGGCCGCTCTCGGGGAATAAGACCTCGCTGTTTACAAGCGATCCCTTGTTCCGGCCCCTCTGATCCAGTTCCATCTTGCTCAACCCGGATACCTGGCAACCAGGGTTCTCAGGGCCCTGGGCTCAGGATGCTGCTGCTTAACGCCAGGTCAATTATCAACAAAGCCCCCCTGATACGTGATTTAATCACAGAGGAGGGGGCAGACCTGGTGTGTGTTACCGAGACCTGGCTAGGGCAGGAGGGGGGAGTAGCCCTCTCCGAGATATGCCCAGCCGGTTTCTCGGTGCAGCATCATTCTCGACCCCAGGGAAGGGGGGGAGGAGTGGCAATTATAACGCGTGGAAATCTGAATCCTCGTAGGATCTCTGCCCCGGAGATTGTTGGGTGTGAGGCGCTCCTTCTGAAGTTGGACTTAGGGGTTCAGGTGGGCCTTTTCTTAACGTACCTGCCTCCCAGCTGCGTAAATAAGGCCCTGCCTGAGCTGCTCGAGGCAGTAGCCGGCTTGGCGGTTGAGTTCCCTAGGCTTATGGTGCTGGGGGACTTCAACTTGCCATCTGCTGGCGAAACCTCTGGGGTAGCTCAGGAGTTCATGGATTCCATGACAACCATGGACCTGACCCAAGTAATTCAGGGTCCGACTCATGAGGGTGGTCACACACTTGACCTAGTGTTTCTCTCGGGGCAGTGGAGAGATGATCTGAAGATAAGGAACATAGTCATCACCCCACTGTCATGGTCAGATCATTTCCTACTGAGGCTGGATTTCACAACCCCATTCCTCCCCCGCAGGGAGGCGGGACTGACTAGGTGGTTCTGCCCCAGGCGCCTAATGGAGCCGGAAGGATTCCAGAGGGAATTTGGGGAAATACCTGAAACCCTGGTACACAATTCGGCTGACTCCCTGGTGGCTGCTTGGAACACCGCAGCATCAGGGGCTTTAGACCGAATTGCGCCTAAGCGACCTCTCCGTGGCAGTGGATCCCGGAAAGCTCCCTGGTTTACCGAGGAGCTCCGGGAGATGAAACGCCAGAAGAGACGTCTGGAGCGCCACTGGAGGGCCAGAAAAACCGAGTCTGACCGAACACTATTAAGAATTTACATCAGATCTTATTTAGTGGCGATAAGGGCGGCAAGACGATCCTATCTTTCCGCTCTTATTGCGTCCGCAGATTCTCGTCCAGCCGCCTTGTTTAGGGTGACTCACTCCCTCCTTGCAAAAGGGGGGAGCGAGGAACACTTACAAGGCAGAGCTGAGGAATTCGCTGAGTTTCTGTCGGATAAAGTCGCTCAGATTCGGTCGAACCTGGACTCTGGCAGGGCAGAGTCCATAGAGTTGACAGGGGCAAGTCTTAGTCCACCATTATGGGAAGAGTTTGGGCCTGTTTCTCCCGAGGATGTGGACAGGGCTATGGGAGCGATGGGTACCTCCACCTGTTTATTGGACCTGTGCCCCTCCTGGCTGGTCTCGGCCAGCAGGGAGGTGGCACGCAGCTGGATCCAGGCGGTGATCACCGCTTCTTTGAGGGAGGGATCCGTACCACAGTCGTTAAAAGCTGCGGTGGTGCGACCCCTCCTGAAGAAGCCTTCCCTGGATCCAGCCGATTTGAAGAACTATCGTCCAGTCTCCAACTTACCTTTTTTAGGGAAAGTTGTGGAGAAGGTGGTGGTGACTCAGCTTCTGCAGCTCCTGGATGAAACAGATCATCTAGATCCTTATCAGTCAGGTTTCAGGCGCGGCTACAGTACAGAAACTGCCTTGGTCGCTCTGATGGATGATCTCTGGCGGGCCCGGGATGGGGGGAACTCCTCCATCCTGGTGCTACTTGACCTCTCAGCAGCTTTCGATACCATCGACCATGGTATCCTTCTGCATCGGCTCGGCAAGTTGGGAGTGGGAGGCACCGTTTTACGGTGGTTCTCCTCTTATCTCGCCGATCGGATGCAGTCGGTGTTGGCAGGAGGGCAGAGATCGTCCCCCAGGCCCCTATCATGTGGGGTGCCCCAGGGGTCAGTTCTCTCGCCCATCCTGTTTAACATCTACATGAAACCGCTGGGTGAGATCATTCGCAGACATGGGGTGTGTTTCCATCAGTACGCTGATGACACCCAGCTGTACATCACCACCCCGTCTGACTTCAGGGAGGCAGTTGATGTAATGTGCCGATGCCTGGGCGACGTTAAGATCTGGATGGGGAGGAACAGACTCAGACTTAATCCCGACAAGACTGAGTGGCTGTGGATATTGCCTCCTAAGGACCATGACAACTGTCCCTCCTTGGTCTTCGAGGGTGCGAAACTGACTCCCTCAGACCAGGCCCGCAACTTGGGGGTCCTCCTAGATCCACAGCTAAAATTAGACCATCATCTTTCTGCTGTGGCTAGGGGGGCCTTTACACAGGTCCACCTGGTGCACCAGCTGCGGCCATACCTGGAGAAGGAGGCTCTACTCACGGTCACTCATGCCCTTGTCACCTCACGTTTGGACTACTGCAATGCGCTCTACATGGGGCTACCCTTGAAGAGTATCCGGAGACTTCAGTTGGTGCAAAATGCGGCTGCGCGTGCTGTGGTGGGTGTGCCAAGGTACACCCACGTGACACCGATACTCCGCCAGCTGCATTGGTTGCCCATCGGTCTCCGGGTCCAATTCAAGGTGTTGATCACCATCTTTAAAGCCCTTCATGGCTTAGGACCAGGATATCTTCAGGACCGCATTCTGCCTCATACTTCCCTCCGACCGGTTAGGGCTCACAGAGTTGGCCTCCTCCAGGTCCCGTTGGCCAAGCAATGCCGGCTGGCGGGCCCTAGGGGGAGAGCCTTCTCTGTGGCTGGCCCCGTGCTCTGGAACCAACTACCCCCAGAGACCCGAACCATCCCCACTCTGCTGGCCTTCCGAAAAGCCGTTAAGACATGGCTTTTCCTGCAGGTGGGGGGGACAGCTTAATCCACTCGAGCTCACCCCCCAAGTATGTATGGTGTTGAATGGATGTTGTTGTTTTTTATACTGTTTTTTAAATTTTGTATTTGTTTTTAATTATATGTAATTTTGATTATTCTTGTATTTTTCTTTGTTGTACGCCGCCCTGAGTCCTTCGGGAGTTGGGCGGCATATAAGAATAACAAAATAAATAAATAATAAATAAAGTAAAGTAAAGTAAAGTAAAGTAAAGTAAAGTAAAGGAAAGGAAAGGAAAGTAAAGGAAAGGAAAGGAAAGGAAAGGAAAGGAAAGGAAAGGGGGGAAGGGAGGGGAGGAGAGGGGAAGGACTACAGCTACAGCTCTGGAATATGGGACTGACTTTCCCAACAACTTCAGCAAGCCACCATCAAATAAGCTTCAATTATTTTGTAATAATTACACTAACTTTAATAATTTTGTTACAATTAAACAACCTTTAAAGATTTTGTTATGATTAAATAAGCATTTACAATTTTGTTATAATTAAATAAGCATTTATAATGTTGTTATATGAAATAGGTGCATTTCATATTAATAAAATGAAAGTTCTCTGATCATTATTTTACAAATGTATTTATCATTAAAAAAAATCATATTAGTTGTCTGCGGGACATAAAATTATGAATTTGGTGGTCCGCGGGATTTAAAATTATGACCTTGGTGGTCCCTGAGGTCCAAAAGGTTGGGGACCCCTGGCCTATGTTACTGTCCTGCTTGTGTAAAACTTCCCCATGAATCTTCAGTGTGTACAATAGCTCTGAGTCAACTATGTTATAATGCTACCTTCAGCAATACCCCACCACCACCAAAGCAAAGCCAAACATTCTCATGACTGAACAGTTGTTTGGAAACCTGCACAGGTGGGACCTCTAAACCTGAGTATTTAAATACCTGGATTTTTCTGCTTACAATTCTGTAGAGGTGAAAACAAATGAAGAATACGATGAAAGATATGTAGTCTTGGCAAGCAGTTGTCATGGATTGCCTCACATAATATCTTACCCCTGATGCTTTTGTTTGAAATTGATAAAAGCTCATAGAGAATGCCCATCCTCAGTGATGGTATGCCGTACAGTCCCATTGACAAAAGACTTGTTTAGCTCAGCAAAGCTTTGAGCATTAAAGGCAACAGAATTCCTGAATTTTCTGGAGAAAATGGTTAGGAAACCTGTAAACCTATTGCCTCCCCCCTCCTCCCAAAGCTGGCATTTGCATTGACCAAGGCATGCATGAAAACAAAGAAACAAAGCACATTTTATCCTTCTACTAGTTTCAGGTCACCCCTTGAGTAGAGCTCCCTCTTTGACCTTTAAAATTGGTACAAATAAGTCCAAACATTGTGTGTGTCCTTTTTCAGGCTGCCTTCTTGTCCCAGTTTTCTGTCATCACTATTGAGATGGTGGATGATTGATCTGAGAAATGAAGTTGGATTGCTGTCCCAAATCTACATTCGGTTCTCCTTGTGACTGTCTGATCAATTTCACTCCGTAAGACACAGCTTGTCGCTATGAATTTTCATGCTAGTCACAAGCAGACAGCGCAACTCAGAACAAGTAGAAGATGTCTCCATTCCACTCTAGCTTTCTTTTTCTTTCCTTAGTTTTTGCATTATAACAATAATTATTGTTATGATTATCAGCCTGCTTATTAATCGGGTAGTCATCTGTTTTGTTCTTTGACAGTGATTGGAGTGGGAGAGAGAGCTATCCTATTTTTGATGACATGTTCAGCTGAATTGGGCCTCAGCCTTTGGCCATCTTGTTGGAGATGTCTGGGTTCTGCTTTGTGGTGATATACCCTACTGCCATTGTACTAGGTGTCACCTGTTTAGCAGCCCCTCTCAGCAGAACACAAGTGGCCGCAGGTGCCATGTGAATGCTGATTCTGTTTGACAGCTGTAGACGCCAGCTGCCTGTACAAGGCCTGCCCACTTGCCATTTTTTTGCAGCTAGAATTCTGCCATTGGCAGGACTGATACAAAAGCAATAAACTAGGTGACCGTAAAGCTAAGATAAGTCCTACTAAGTGGCATTTTGAGCCCTATGGCTTTGAAATAATTGGGAGCAAGAGAACAAAAAGAAAAAGGAGTGGAAGAAGAAACAGAGAAAAGGAAGCCTATTTTTCTTACACTGATGCCCTGCGGACTATACATCTGACTTGCTGTGAGCCCGTCACTGTATCCTCCTGTCTGGCTGATAACATGGCGAAGGGTATCCACCTAAACAGACCAACAACAAAGAAAGAATTAGGAACATGTACATTAGAGAAGAAAGATTTCTTTGGAGGTCATTATGAGTATTGGTTCACAGATTTCCCTATGATCTCTTTAAAGAGAAAAAAGTGAAACTGCCTTCTACCCATATCCCCATCTACTGTGTATAGACTACACAGTCTATTATGCTGGATTTTAAAATGAAGAAGAAGAAAATATACAAAGGGAGCAGGAAGTTGTTGGCATTTCTTTGGCAGCCTTACCAATTATGTGGAGGGAAGAAACTTTTTCCTAATCTGTTAAATCTATTATTTATTCATCAATCACATAACCCAAGTTTTCTCAATGCCACTGAAGGTATAAGTGAACCTATGTGAGTTTCAATGTTAGGTGAGTCCCTCTGCATCTCATGCTGATCCATTCCTCTTATTTGTTATTGCTGTAGGCACTTTGCACATTCAGTCTAACAGTACAATCTGCACTGATTTTAACGGCACTGTCAAAAGATGGACATTTTTGGATAGTTGGCAATATTATTAAGAACCCCAGTGAGATGTGATAGGGAATTCCAAATGAGATGAGGCACAGGTAGAATGAGATTCCAGAAAAAAATGTGAATACTCATGAGGCTATAATGGCAATACCTGTTCTGTTCTAACTACTGCCTCAATAGTAAATCATTTGTTTTTGACTAAATTTTTTAACCCTTTTGCTCATCGAACTGGTTTATAAGAAAGGATGGCAGGATTTGGTATGATATTGAAATAGGACTAAGGCCCTTCAGCAATGTACCAACATTTCCTTATTATTAAGCTAGGTAGAAGGTAAAAATATGGAAGACTGAATAATAAACTCAGTGTATAAATATATGATCTCTTCTCCCAGAAAAATCACTAAGCAAATTGGCACTCTTTTCATTCAAAATATTGATTTTCCTCCTATGAAGCCAGAGCCAAATGCATTCACAAAATGTAGGCAAATTCCTCATTTTTTCCCTGCTGTTTTTTCTTTTGTTTCATTTTGACGGATTTGATGGTTGTTGAGTTTAATTCCTCACTTAAGACAGCAATGGGGGAAGCCAATAGGATCCAAACCCTTCCTTCTAACCCTGATGCATTCACTGGCAGTACATCCGATGGATCCCTACCTGTGACTGCACGTTGGCTCCAACCTGGGCCCCTTGGTAAGAATCCCCATTGAGTGACTGCACGCTCATGAATAAATCTCCAGAGTTTGACATGTTAAAAGAACTGGAAGAACCTGGAAAGGAAAGAGCGAGGCACCTGAATCATAGAAAGGAAGAGAAGCAACCACTTGCCTCTCAGCCAAGAAGAAAGAATGGCATGCAAAGCAACCCCAAACAGAAAACAATATGGTCAGGTTAGTAGCACAGAGAAAAGTGCAAGCAAACATAAAATTAAAAAAATAGAGAGGGTATAAGAGCTACAAATTTTACATTCAAAAAGACCCCCCCTCTCTCTTTAATGGTTTTTAGCTGGAGATAGTCTTTCAGATCTTGATGTGTGGGGTAGTTCCCGTTTGGGGGGAATGACAAATTTGTTATGGATAACATTCTAATAGCTTAACAAGCATTGATATTTTCTGCAATGATGTCTGGAAGACAGAATCTTATTATTCTAAAATAACTTCCATAAATGTAAATGTATAGCCAATGAGTACAGCATGCCATGCTTAGACGCTGCCATTCTCAGAAGGGGTGCTGGTGACAACCCATAATGAAGCTGTTATGGCCAGCTTGGTAGGGTAGTGAAATGTGGCATGAAAAACAGACTCAATAGTTGCATTCTGCAGTGTCTATCCAGAGATCCCACACATCTACATCCAGAGAGGAGCATGTGTCATTTGTTGGGGGGAGGAGAAAATGGGGCATAAGACTTTGGTCATGCTCTCTTTACCCTTTCCAAGTTATGTCAAGTCATACTTGAAACTAATTACATGCAGATATTATCTTGATCATCAGTTGAGTCTGAAAAGACAATTCTAGGCACAAAACATTTTCAACTTCCCCCACATCTCCTCTCCCAAATATGCCTTAAAAGTGGCAAATTAACTGAAGTGCATGAGACAGGCTGGAGGGGTTTATTTTTGAAACTCTCGTGCAGCTCAGTATGTTAAGTATGAGAATGCTCAACGTGCAAGGTTTAGTGCTAAACATGACATTAGGCTTGAAGGGAGAGACTTCAGGGCCCAGGTCAGCTCCACTGCATTACTGCAATGCCAAGCGGTTCAGTGCTTCCCCTTGAAAGATACAGAGTTGCTTGGCTCTTTGCTAAACTGCTCAATAGCAATATGCAGGCAGATGCTCTGTGTAACATCTACTCTGCTTTAGCTCTGCAAGGCCCTTTGCTTAATCTCTAGTTCTCAAAGCAAAGTGAGAAGACACATTTGGAAAAGAGTACGCTAATTATTTCTCTGCTCTGGCTAGTCTGTACAAAGTCCTTCTTTGCCTCTCAGAGGAGAAATTCTAGAATACAAAAATAGTCACTAAGAGTGAAAAGTTTTTCCAAGTCTAAGAGACTCCTGTTGCCTTCGCCAGGTTTTGGAATAGATCCTGAAACTATTAAAAAAATAATTCAGGAAACAGAAATTGATTTGCAATGGATAATCCAAGAACTCTTCTGGCAATTACCTTGAGTCATTTTCAATATCTCTCATTCCTGCATTGCAATTCTTTTTAGAGTGCAATGATATCAATGTTTTGTCTTATGTGACACTATCTTCTGAGCATAAAGAAGCTTTCCCAACTTTAATTATTTAATTCTCACAGGAATGTCTTGGGAGTAAAAGTATACCACCCCCTCCAAACAGATGGCCTCAATAATTGATCTAGATTTTCAAGGTCATGCTGCACCATCACGAAGAGCTTGTAGGAACTCTATGTACCATCCTATTTTTCAACATCTATTTAAGTTGCTTGAGCAGAATAACTACTTTCTTCAGCCTGCCGTTTAAAATAAGGCACAAACTTTCATTTCTAATAACAAAAGTATTAATACATGCCATTTATAGCGTATGTGTGTGTGTCTCTCTCTGTCTCTCTGTCTCTCTCTCTGTCTCTCTGTGTCTGTCTCTGTCTCTCTCTCTCTCTCTCTCTCTCTTTCTCTCTCACTCACTCACTCATTCTTGGAACAGGCAATACATCTATCAGGATGTTATCCTGTGAAAATCCTGAGCAAAAGAATAGGAACTGCAAAAACACATTTATATAACTGGCATTATTTGCTGTGGTGTTTGTGCATGAACATGTTTTTGTTTTTCATGAAATATTCTTCATAACATTTATGCACATCTCTAATTGGAAAATATATTGTGTTGCTTCTGCCACAGATACAGAATAGGTAAACTTGACTATTATGTATATTGTACTAATGCATAGCAGTAATTGTTGAGATTGCACTTTGTGCCATCTGTGGTGCTGCCTCAGCATTTTTGGCAGTAATATAAAATTATAGAAGGGGGAAACATCGAGTATACAGGTAGTCCTCAACTTATAACCACAATTGAGCCCAAAATTTATGTTGCTACCATATGTGAGAAATTTGTTAAATGAGTTTTGCCCCATTTTACGACTTTTTTTGTCACATTTGTTAACTGAATCACTGCAGTTGTTAAATTAGTAACATGGTTGTTAAGTGGTTTCCCCATTGACTTTGCTTATCACAAGGTTGCAAAAGGTGATCACATGACCCCACAACACTGCAGCTGTCATAAATGTGAGTCAGTTGTCAAGCATTTGAATATAAATCACGTGAACATGGGGATGCTGCAATGGTCATAAGTCACTTTTTTCAGTGCCATTGTAACTTTGAATGGTCACTAAATGAAGTGTTGTAAATCGAGGACTACCTGTAGTAATGATCATACAGCAAAGGAAAAAAGACATTGATACATTGTAGTGATTAAAATAAACATGACCACTCTTCCCTCCTGCTGAAAAAGAAAAAAAGAAAAAGATAAAAGATAAAAGAAAATTTAAGGAAATAATGAAATTGAATATTGGGTTTGGTGAACAAAAACGGTTTCCGGGCACTCCATTGTTTTATTAATGCTGTATATCTTATAACCTGCAAAATAATTCTGTGAGCAGCATCATGCAATAGATTGTTATCAGACAAGATGATCAATCAATAACGGAGAATATTTATAGCTCAGGGTTGAAATCAGGGGTCCTTGGTGCTTTCAGAGTTTGATTGTTTTCTTGCAGACATTTCATTACTCAGGGGCCCCTGCTCTCTGGAACCAACTTCCCCCAGAGATCCGAATCATCCCCACCCTGCTGGCCTTCTGAAAAGCCATTAAGACATGGCTCTTCCTGCAGGCGGGGTGATTTTGAGACGACCTTACATTTGACGTCTCCCCCATGTATGTATGGTGTTATATGTTTTTTAAAAATTGTTTAAAATTGTTTTTAATGATTTGTTTGATGTTCCCTAAAATGTTGTACGCCGCCCTGAGTCCTGAGGGAGTAGGGCGGCATAGAAGAACCTAAAATAAATAAAATAAATAAATAAACTAGGTAACAGCATCAGTGTTAGTCCTGATGATGTTACCTAGTTTGGGCAATGAAACTTCTGCAAGAAAACAACCAAACTCCGAGAGCACCAAGGACCCCTCAAGATGATCATTTTTATAAAAAATTACATCTGAAAAATCTTCCAGAGATATTCTGATCATCTACCCAAAAGCACTTTTTGCTATAGTCCAAATGTGTCTGATGTTTCTGCTGAAGAGAGTCTAACAAATTTCATCTGAAAAAATTCACTGTCCATTCTAATTATAAATTTTATCAAATTTGTCCACTAGCTTTCCTATCACCATGTCAGACTTTTAACAGAACACTGAGAGCTTGGAGGGGAGAAGCAACAGAGACAATACAAGACATTTTAGTATTTGAAGCCAAATCTCTTCTTATTGTTGGTAGCACAATAATAAACAATTGTAGAAGCTATCCTGTAACATGATCATAATTTGTTTCCTGAGTGGATCAGTTTGACTTTCAGCATACATTACTATGTCTAAGAATTTGAAGCAAAATTTCCATCTGATCTATTATGCTGTTCAATTTCTGGGTTAGTTAGTATGTTCCCTCGGGAAAATTTTTTATCAATGTATTAGTGTTTTAGTTCCCAGTTTTTACTTTCTTTAGATTTTTATTGTATTGGAAGTTGTCTTTAACTTACATACTTCCCAGAGTCATTATGAGTTGGATAGCATAAAAAACAAACAATAAACCAAAAGACCCTCCCTTAAACTATATAACATTAAACATTGACAATATATAAATATAAAATACAAACAGAACAAAACAACCAAAAGGGACTCTCACTCAACTGTCCCTAGTGCTTGGGGAAGAACCAGGCCTTAATGCTTTATTTTTAGATAGACATAAAAACTAGAAATGGTCCCAGTAGTGGATGTGTTTGTAGCCTTGCTACAGTCTTTTGCATAGCAAAATAGCAATATAAAATAATAATAATAAATGAGTTTTAAAATCTACAGAAATTCCCCCCTCTCTTTTGGGAAAAGGAATTAGTATCTGCACAAATTGGCAGAAAGGAGAGAGAACATTCGGAAAATGACACGAATGAATAGGTTTTTTTTTAAAGCATTAGAATAACTGAGAAAATGTCTCAGGGTTAGGGTTCCTAAGAGGACACTCTTGAATTACTTTGCCTCTCTTTTGTTATGCCTCCAGACTCTCTCAACATCTGTACTAGTAACAGAAGTTACAGGGGTCAAAAACTATGTTGAATGGTGAAAAATGATATGAATTTTAAGGAGGCAAATCCAGTTCAATTCAGAAAAGGTTAAATGAGGAGGCCTGGTTTTTGTCTATCTCATTTAAATGATTAAGAAATTAACAGTTTCTAGTTTTTCAGCCGATAAAAAAGAGGCTGTTTTAAGTCCACCTGCATTAGGTGAAAGAAGCAGTTTGCAAAGAGTGATTGATTTACACTGTGGGAGGGAAGGAGGAGAACAGAAGAGTTCCACAGCAGTAAGAAGAGAGTCAATGCTGGTATTCGTCAAAACTGGAGAAAAAAGGAAGCTGTAATGGAAATGAGAAAGAGGAAACGGAACAGGCGCAATCGAAAGAACAGGAAAAAAAGAGGAGTTAAAGAAACAATAGAAAGGAGAAGACTCTGGCTGGACAGTTTTAGTTTGGCTAAGTAGGATATCAGAGGGGATTATGGGCAGTTGGGCAGGAAGATCACATGCCTGGTTTGTTCTGTTAAGTGCTATGATTGAAAAGAAAATTAAGGATGCATAACCTCCAAGAAAACCAACAATAGCTTTGCAAAATGAACAACCAAGAAATGAAGCAACTGCCTCTTCCCCAGCTCTACATAATTCCTGGTCAGCTAAGGGTTATGTGGCATGAGTATTTATAAGCGTCGATTGTATGGCTCAATCACTTGGTTATCAGGCTGATCCCTGAAATATAAGGAACATTTTTAACTAACACACCACAACAAAATGAACAAAAATATTGTCAAGAACTCTCCTGTGTAATTAATTTCTTGGACAATTATTACTTTTACATTTGTTTTTCTTTGTCCATATTTGTCCTTGCCTTTATTGGCAGTAAGAATACTTGCAAATAGAAATTGTATTAGGAATTGAAGACTTTCTCAAAATTTGTACAAAAAAACCCATCTGAATTTGAGAGGCTACATCCACTGTCAAAAAAAAACCTTGTTAGGTGTGAGTGCAAATCTCAACAACTCTTCCTTAAAAATTTAAATTCATTTAAATATGTCACATGCATTTTTAAGTTATTTATAAATGGTGTCCACTACTTCTGAAATGTATGTAAAATTAGCCATTAGGCTCCACAGAAATTTAATAAGTTTACATTTTGTAATTATTTTGCTAATATAATATTTGCAGGTATTAGTGCACATTATGTTTTAGGCATATTTCATAATCTATAACTTCTCTAAATATTAAGCATTTATCCAGCTAGTATCCAGTCAACTATATTCAGCCATAGCTCCATAGCTAACTCATTCCTTATGTAATATATAAGAATATATATAAGAATATATATAAGAATATTTATATAATACTGTTTAAAAAACTGATCCTCAAATCTAACTTTTCTCTTTTTGTGTTGTTACTGTTTTTAAGATTCTGACTCTGCCTTTTTTATTCATCTCCTGCATCTGCTGATAATCCTCTGCTTTTCCTGGATTCTCTTTCTAGCTTGAGGGTGAAACACTGCAGAACACCTCCATAAAGCATACATTGGCAGCACTTTATTGCCGATTCTCTTGCTAAGCTTTTTTTCCTACATGGCTTAACAAAGTTTAAATTATTTTGATCAAAAGTCATGAACAAATAGGTCCAGAACAGATTGAATTAATAATGCATTTTACTTAACTTCTAAAGAACTTCTTAACTTCTAATTAAGTCAGCATAGTTATAAATAATTACAAGCAGGATGAAATGTAATATACAACTTCCGCTTAAAATAATGTAATGTCATTCATTTTGCATAGCAAAAAAACCTCAGGTACCTTTGGATCTACACTGTAGACAACTGCTCTATCCACACTTTGCATGTTTCAGTGCAGATTATACATCTTATTTGTGTACAGAAAAGCAATAGATAAAGCTGCTCCAAATTTTTATTGTATTCTAGATAACTATGAATTTAGGCAAAAGACAAAAATATTTCCATTCTTCAGCATGCAAGTGATCTTGTCCTTTCTTCAACATGCATTTTTTTTGGATCAAGTCATGAAATGTGATCTTGTGAAATTTTATGATTTTGCCAAGGCAAAAGATAAGTCATTTTTAAAACAATGCTATCCATAAGGCAGAGCTAATAAAAACATTCATCTCTAATACAACACCAGTAAATTACAGTCCTTAACCCACAAATTAGGGGAGGCACTTATAAGGCAAAAGACATTTGTTTTTTAAAGTAACTAGAAAATTCTTGTAACTTGTCTAGTATGAAGTTTGAGATTTTTCCATTTTTGCCTTATTACAGCAGGTAAGTGCCAGAAACAATGCAGCTGACCATTTGTCAGTTGTCACCAGTGGCCATGCCAGGCACAACTCCCTTCTTACATAAGGCAACTGCAAAGTCAAGACTACCAAACAAATGTGATGTACCAACTCGCAGAATGCAAATATGTTAGCAGAATTTCTAACTTTATTCCCATAACACAGAAGGTGGCATCAGTTTTCAAGAGAAAGGGAATCATAGTTAAATGCTCAGAAGGTGGACTCAAAGCAGTTCTCCCTCATCAAAAATGAACAAGGACTCAATCTGCAGTGGTACTTCTAAATTCTCACTTAGTGATTTGTCATTCAGGAGGAAGATGGCAGGTTTTCATTTTGTAGGGGTTTATTGTCTAGCCTCGTGATGGTGAACCATATTGTGGCACGCGGAGCCATATCTGCCGGCACACAAGCCTAGCTCAGCTCCAGTGCGCATGTGCATGCTGGCCAGTTGATTTTCAACTCGCACGGAGGCTATGGGAGGGCTTTTTCAGCCTCAGGAGGGCCTCCGAGGGGGCAGGGGAGGGCGTTTTTGCCCTCCCCAGGTTCCAAGAAAGCCTCTGGAGCCTGGGGAGGGCGAAAAATGGGTCTACCTGGCCCACCGGAAGTCGGGAAATGATCCATTTCAGGGCCTCCGGAGGACCTCCGTTGGGGTGGAGGAGGCCGTTTTCGCCCTCCCTAGGCTCCAAGAAAGCCTCTGGAGCCTGGGGAGGGCGAAAAACAGGCCCACCGGAAGTCGGGAAATGGGGCAGCGGGGGGGTCATGAGCGCATGCACGGGGCGGGGCGGGGCAGCACGGGGGGTCGCGTGTGCATGCACAGGGGGGTGGGGCGCATGGGGGGCATTGAATTATGGGTGTGGGTATGCTTGCGCGCAATTGCGCGCACACACGCACTTTCAGCACCCGAGGAAAAAAAGGTTCGCCATCACTGGTCTAGTCACACTGACTTGGGGGAAAATGATACTATGGACAAAGTTTCTGGTAAGAAAAAGATACTAAAATTCAAGTTTTGTTCACTTCAGATTTTAAATCATTCACAGCAGACCCTATGTTATGTTTTCCAACTGCGTGTATGCTGTAGTTTTTCATCTTTCAATATACAAAGCCAAAATGTATGGGTCAGTCCTCATGTCAATGGCTTTGCAAAAGTAGTGTCCCAAGAGTATCAAGAACCAGCAGATTATTGCTTATCTGATAGGAAACAAAGTGTTACAAAATAAATAATTCTGAATGATAAACTTCCCCTCTATTTACATATCAAAGTTGGAATCAGGTAATTGCTAATACTTCTATCCTGACTTCTTTCACTTTATTTAAGATAATGCAATTTAATTTATTCCTTGACTAACCAACACGAAAATTACACATTGGAAAGGTTGAGGAACTAGGACAAGTTTAGAGGAGACCCACAGGTAATAAAATCAACAAACAACATTTAAGGGGTAAGGCCCATTCCAATACACTAGATGGACTGACTGAAAACATCCTGAGCCATAGCACCACCAAAGTAAGTATGCTAACATTATGTTTTCTTCATTAATGTGGCTTCCACAGAAGAAACTTCTGTTTTTCATGCCCCCGCCCCAATAAAAATTCTGAGTTACCTCGTCTCTCTACTATTGAAACATATAGAATACACACAGCCAACATTTTTTCTGACATCATCAGAAACTCAGACAAAATGTTACCTAGGCAAAAATCCTCAACACATTGCATTATAAGTATGTAGTGAGACTATATTGCCTTTAGAAACAAAAAACGGACAGGAACAAAATTGTCTAATCAAACAGGAACTCAAAGTGAAAAACAAGAAACATACATTTATACTAAAAGAAAATAAAACCCCACTGGAAAAAAAGAACAATAACAACCCAAAAGAAAAAAAAAACTAACCAGCTGAATTGGGAGTTGAGGGTGAGTTAGCTTGGCTTCCATGGGCTGACACATTTGTAGCAGTGACAGCCGTTTTGGCAGCATAAATATTGGCTTCCTCTTGAAATTTACCTATGTTCTTCTTGTACCGGATTCGTTTATTTCCAAACCAGTTTGATACCTAGAGTGAATTTGGAAAAAAAGACAAAAAACAAAACAAAAAGGTACCTATTAATAAGACGTCAAAGTTATGACAAGGATGGGAGGCTAAAGGGCATGGGAAAGTGAATGGAAAGGTGGTTACATGATGCTTTTTAATAGTTAAAAACTGTAGTGCCTCTGAACTTACAAGACATGGGCACAGCTCATCAAATGTCAAGTTTCAATATATAAATAAAAACTACTTGGAATCTTTTCTGAAGCTTTAGCTTTTACATGGCATACTAAACTTCTTCTAATCATAAATCTGGAAACTTCTCAAGAAGCAAGAGAGCTTTCAAGAACAATCTCCTATCCTAAGGCATCATTTTTTCTATAAATCAGCTCCAACATCTTGCACATTTTGCTACAGAGAGCAAAAGCAAGCAAGATATATTTTGACTTTAAACCTGCTGTAAAATGTAGCTGTTTTAAAAGGCAAAATCAAACATATTTTACATATAGCATCACAGAACATAGAACCACAGGTTTGGAAGGGACCTCGGAGGTTTTCTAGTCCAATCTCCTATTTGAGCAGAGACCCTATACCACGGGTGTCAAACTCGCCACGTCACGTTGCCGTCACGTGACGTATCACAATGTTTTTTCACGGAGCTGAGGTGGGTGTGGCCTGTGTGTGACGCATCTGGCCCGCGGGCCGCCAGGTTGACACCCCTGCCCTCTACCATTCTTGACAAATGACTGTCCAATCTTTTCTTGAAATTTTGAAAGACAGTTCATACTTTTAACTTTTTACAGACAAAAAAGGCAGAAAAGGTGATGTTAATGTATATTTTGTAAGAATGAATTACTGAAATGCTAATTTGCAGAGATTCTTAGCTCAAATATGAAACATGTCAAGATGAGTGCCACAGGTAGCATAAAATCCTTATTTTCATGGATATGGTCATCAGCTTAAGACATGACTGTACAATTTCATGTGCTGGGGGATAGGGGTGGAATTGTTTGTTGTTCCCAACATAAGCTCATATTTTACAGAATGTGTTTACCCAAGTGATTTTAGGAATTTAAATAATTAATTAAATGAAAGCTCACAATAATCCAGAAAGAGAATACCTCCTGCTCTACACATTTTTGTTGTATCATATAAAGCTGGATCTGCAATTCAGTGTGACCATTCTCAAACTGTCACTTTCATGTTGAGTAAGAAATTGCCTACTTGTAAAAAAACAAACAAACCCCACAATTAGTATAGATAATGGAGATGTTATTTGACAGATTAAGAAAAGTTATCTTGATTGAAGCTATGTACCTGATTCAAATTAAGCCCTTCTGTCTAATACTGTCCCCAGTCTGGTAATTACTCCCTAGTTCTGTATCCACCAAAACCATCCCTCTGGCAATCCAGAGAGGCTTTTCTGGTGGTATCCTTTGGAACTTATGCGAACCACTGATGTTTGTTAATATTACAAAGACTCATAGTTCTAAAGATTACACTCATAATCATAAGGGATGTTGTATGTAATCATAAAGAAGATATAATTTTGTAATTACCTCAATGGAAATCAAAAACTTCTGGGTTTTTAAAATTCTCTTTATACACATGCACACACTTCTTTCTTTCTTCTTTCTTTCTTTCTTTTTCTTTCTTTTCTTACATTAAATGTTTGGGGAAAATTGTGGTAATCAAGGAAGAAACTTACAGATGTTTGAAAAGCTATGCAGTATTGATCCAAATCTGGTTATCCATTTAGCTTCCACACAATTACTACACTAGTTTCTTTTTATATTAGGAGTTCTTGCTGTAATCTGAATGCTAGCTAGAAACATACATAAAACCCACACATTTTCCTCTCTTGTAATACACATGCCTGTCTATATGTGTGTATAATAAATACAGGTTTATGTAGAATGCTAGTAAGTAAACTTTCCCCACTTTGCTAAAGCACAGTGCATGAATCTGCTGTGTATACTCAGCAGTGCTGGAAAAAACCCTCAGGAAGGCAGAATACTACAGAAAAGGCCTTGTCCATTTTCATAATGTTTCAGTTCTTTGCTGAGGCACCACCTCTTGATTCCTTACAATAAAAGTGTACAACTAGTTAGTTTGTACACTTTGGTTAGTTTGACTACAACTAGTCACACTAACCAAATTCTGCTGACAGGACCTTAATTTTAATATTATCTTTTATAGTCATAAATATATCTAGTATAGTAATAAAAGATAACATCACAAATCTCCCTTCTGTAAGCTTCAAACCATAATAAAGCAGTAATCAGAACCAGGTTCACTTGTTGGACTTCTCCCAAAAGACTGTATCTCCAGGAAAACTGTGCTGGAAAACAGTTCTTGGGATAATCAGGGTGTCATATTCATCATGCAAAGCCTTACCAAAAATCTTAGCCTACAGCATTATAAGGCACAAATTTACCCTCTGACGGTCATTTGAAAGGTATTAACAAATCAGAACAGGTCATTTTTGGCATGATTTAGTTCTGCAGGCTTCCCATTTGTGTCTGCATTAGCAAATTATATGTATTGGTAAAATAATTATAGTTTTTGCTTTCTAAATCTGCTCAGCATTTTTCATATCAGAATAAAGGCTTTGTTGCAAGGTTGGCAAAGTTGTGAATAACATTGATTTCACCAAAAACCGATGAACCATTCTTCACAGCCACTAGGAATGGTGGGGCAAACAGAAATTCTCACCAGAATGTGAAGAACAGCTGAATTGCTAGAGTTCTGCATCATACAGACATCCAGCTAATAGTCCATCAAACTGACTTTAATAAGAATAAGAATTTGGAAAGTCTGCGCAAGCTCAGAAATAATTGTTATACACTGAACAGTAACTGGAGACAAAGTCTTCTGTGTATTGTTTGGCATAATAGAGATTATTTTGAAAATCCAGCCCTGCTCAATACATAACTGCCATGTGGCCTTAATAGTAATTGAAATACACTGTTTTTCAGATTTCCTACCATCAGTAGAGAAGTTTGCCTTAAAATTCCTTGAACACTGCTGGCAAATTTTATTGGATAAATTTTCAATTCACATGCATCTGATTAATGTAATGTTTCCTACAGTGGTGAAATCCAATTTTTTTAAACTACTGGTTCTGTGGGCATGGCTTGGTGGGCGTGGTGTGGCTTGGTGGGTGTGGCTTGGTGGGCATGGCAGGAGAAGGATACTGTAAAATCTCCATTCCCACCCCATTCCTGAGGGAAGGATACTGCAAAATCTCCATTCCCTCCCCACTCCTGAGGGAAGGATATTGCAAAATCTCCATTCCCACCCCACTCTGGGGCCAGTTCTCTGCACTACTCAAAATTTCCGCTACCGGTTCTCCAGAACCTGTCAGAACCTGCTGGATTTCACCCCTGGTTTCCTATGCAGAAACAATATTATCCAAGGACATTCCTCTCCCGTATGTTGAGGTGAAAATACTTAGTAGTTGCAAACAAATCTTTCAAGGAATCATAGAATCATAGGGCTGGAAGGGACCTCAGAGGTCTTCTAGTCCAATCCCCTGCCCATGGCAAGAGACCTTATATCATCCCAGGCAATCTCTTCTTAAAAACCTTCAGTAATGGAGCACCCCAAACTCTGGAAGGAAAACTGTTCCATTGCTTAATTGTTCCATCAAGAAATTTCTCCTAAGTTCCAGGTAGGATATTTCTTTAACGAGCTTCCACCTATTGCTTCCTGTCCTGCCCCCCTTATTAGAGAATAAGTCAATGTCTTCCTCCCTGTATGATTTTTCCTGCAGTCCCCTTATCATTTTAGTTGCTCTACTTTGCATTCTGGTTTGTCTATCATTATTTCTCTTTAGGAATTCCAGTTAAGCTTCCAAGAAATCAAAGGACTGCACAGAATGCAATTGGAAAATAATGGCCCTGATGCAAACAATATAATCTCAGTTTCCGCTTTGATCTTATATAATCTATGCATGAAAATAATACATTTGCATAGTTGCTACATGAACATTATTTTTTACAAGAGAATGAAAACAGTATTGTAAAACTCTATTTATTTCCAAATAAAATCCAACTTCTAAAAACATCTAGTTTCATTTTTTAAGCAAACTATCTATTTTTGTCCCTGTCCACTGTTTTTCCTAAGTACTTTGCCGAGCATTCATTATGGAATTCATGCAAACACCTTCTTGTAGCCTTTCTGCCTTAATGGATGGAAAGGTAGATGGAAGGATGGGTGATGGCCACCCTGCAGATGAGCATCCAGGTTTCTTACCTGTGAGACTGTGATGCCACATTTCTTGGCTAGTTCCTCTTTGGCTTCCTCACTGGGATAAGGGTTGCTGAGATGAGAATAGAAATACTCATTGAGAATTTCTGTAGCCTGCTTGTTGAAATTTCTTCTCTTCCGCCTGGTCACAAAACATGAAGGATAATCAGTATCAGTGATTCCAGAGCATTACTTTTAAAAGGTAGGTTCAGAGCCATGTGATTCCTTCTTGGCTCCTACAAACAGACTGATGCTCAGATATGTCATCTTTTTTTCTGGTTTTCACTTTCTGGGGCAAACATACTTGGTATCTTTTTGCTATTTATACCACAAACTTCATTAGCTGTTTTCTGATACTTTTTGTTTTGTAAAGCACTTTTTGTTTGTCCTTTCTGAGAGCAAAATATGATATCAATTCATAAAGTATAATTTACTCTTCAGCTATCTAATTCTGCTCCTTGCATAGAACAAAGTTAAAATATGATTTGTAAAGTTGTTACCTACCCTATTATATTTTTCCCCGGTTAAATTGTTTGACTTATTATTTAATGAAAAACTATGGTTGAATTCAGACAAAATCAATTTCTTAAAGAATAAAAATATTAAGTTTGGGCTGAATTGGTTCATTGGTCCACCTCCCTCCCCCATGTATCCACTTCCTCCTTTGCCATCTTGTGTTAATGATTCCCCATGGCCCAGCCCGCTTGCCTGCCTTCCATGCTGCCTTCCCCGCAGCGCCCGCAGACTTGCCTACCTTCCCCGCTGCCATCCCCGCGATCCAGCCCGCTTGCCTGCCTTCCCAGCTGCCTTCTCCGTGGCGCCCGTGGCCCAGCCTGCTTGCCTGCCTCCACCACGGCCTTCTCATTGCCTGCCCGCTGGCAAACAATGGATGCTGCAGAGACAGGGTGATTTCCTATGTACCATTCTGAACCCCTTCCCCCCCACTTGGGCTGACAAAATAAAAACCCATCTAAAGATTGCGACTGGCTGCCGAGTCTGCCTGGCACATGCTGGCAAAAGGAGGCTGGGGTGGGGGGGAGAGAAGGGCCAATGGAAACGCCCTGTTTTCCACCTCCATTGGGCTGTCTGCACCACACTGGATTGGGACGGGGAGGTGGAGGGAAAAAGCAAAAAGCCCACTCGGTCCGTACTCACCAGCACAACGGCGAATCTCTCTTCCAGCTCGCCAGTTCCAGCATTGGGAGCTTGAGGGGTAGATTGTGTGCCCAGAAGTACGTCTGCTGCTGCTCCAAGCCCAGCTCTGGCTGCAGAGCCCACCAGCGGGCTTGTTAAGGCATGAAATATGCTGCTGCTAAGCTCCTGGGTTCAGGTGACAGCAAGGAACCCAGGAGTTTAGCAGCAGCATATTGCATGCTTTTCACTCCAAGCAGCCCAGGCTGGAAAACGCATGGCTAGGGCGGAGCGGTCCTCCTTAACAAGCTCCAAACCATTGCTGCTGCTCCAAGCCTGGCTCTGGCAGCCGAGGCCACCAGTGGGCTTGTTAAGGCATGCAATATGCTGCTGCTAAGCTCCTGGCACAAGCTCCTAAGCACATGCGTTGGAAGAAAGGGAGTCCGATTGTGAGGGCGGGCTTTTCCAAGGCTGGTCCTACAGAGAGACAGAGATTAGTGCGCCTTGCCTCCCCGTGGCTTTAATTCTTAAAACTTTTGGGGGTTGTGCACGTGGGGTGCTGGGGGAATCAATGCCTGGAGCAAGAGAGGAGCACAGGCTGACTGGGTGGGGAAGGAGTACCGGACTTCCAGTGCTCGTGCGGGGAACCCAGGCTTGGAGCAGCAGCAACGGTTTAGAGCTTGTTAAGGAGGACCGCTCCGCCCTAGCCATGTGTTTTCCAGCCTGGGCTGCTTGGAGTGAAAAGCATGCAATATGCTGCTGCTAAACTCCTGGGTTCCTTGCTGTCACCTGAACCCAGGAGCTTAGCAGCAGCATATTTCATGCCTTAACAAGCCCGCTGATGGCCTCTGCATGGAGCAGCAGCAGACAGACTTCTGGGCGCACAATTTACCCCTCAAGCTCCCAATGCCGGAACCGGCGAGCTGGAAGAGAAATTTGCCGTCGTGCTGATGAGTATGGACAAAGTGGGCTTTTTGCTTCCCTCCCACCTCCCCATCCTGATCCAGCATGGTGCAGTCAGCCCAATGGAGGTGGAAAATGGGGTGTTTCCATCGGCCCTTCTCTTTCCCCCCCTAGCCTCCTTTAGCCAGCATGCGCTCGGCAGGTAGTCGCGATCTTTAGATGGGTTTTTATTTTGTCAGCCCAAGAGGGAAGGGAAAGGGCTCGCGATGGTATGTAGGAAATTGCCCTGTCTCTGCAGTATCGGCCCGCCTGCGCCACTCCACCTTGCCATGAGTGAAATTGTTGGCCATGCCCACTCAGTCACATGATCCGCCCAGCCACGCCCACCCAACCAGTCACTAGGAAGAACCGGTTGTTAAATTACTTGAATCCCACCACTGATCGGAACTCTGGAACCAGGTGATAAGATTTTGGGAGGTCTATCATAACTTCAAACAGTTGCTAAGTGATCAGTTGTAGGTCGAGGACTATTTGTAATTTATTCACTGAAAAATGGCAAAGTAAAGATTTCCTTAGCAGTTCTATTCTGAAAAGTACCAGATAAAGCTCATATGCTCCCAACCTGTTTGTGTTGGAGGCAATGTTTAAGCTGCATCCAGACTGAAAGGATTAGCTATGCCCGGGGGGGGGGGGGACTCCTTTCATGTCCCCATGAAGGAACTGGAGTGAATGAGCTCACCCCGCCATGCAGCAGCACTCAGGTCTTGAACGCAGGCTTGCTAATCTCCAACCCAGCATCCTAACTACATGAGCCATTACACTCATAGGTTGAAGAAATAGGATGGTTAATTGTTGTTCTATAGGATCTATTTATTCTGTAGGCAGTTAAAAGTCTTCATAGCTCATATAAGCTATAATATGATGTGTAATAAACTAGAAATTTTTGATGCTAATCTACTAAAGTACTAATCAAAATTATTGTTATTGTTCTAAATTAAATAAATAATTTTAAAATTAAAAGTGTCTAACCCAAGCAAGTGTTTACTAGCTCATTCCCCCTCCCCTCACCATTAATTATTTTGACACTAACATGCTCTCTATGGGGACAATCAGTTCTCTAACCTGGAAATGATTCCTAATTGTCATAGACAAACAGGCAAGTATATGATGATATTCATCCATCGTGTTCGAAGAGGACCTTGACATCTATGAGAATCGGGGGGGGGGGGATGTCAAGACTTGTGCGTGAATTGGATTAAAGTGAGGGAGAGGTGCGCATAGTCAGCCTCACTCTCTCTTCCCAGATTCCATCTTGCTCCAATAGCAGGACAGGAGTCGAGACAGTTGGAGATGGGCTGGGCGCAGTGGTTGACCAAGGCGTCTTTTGTGTCTTGCCGTGCTCTTAGCGTACAACATCGCTTCAAGAGACTGCCTTCATGACTGTTGTCCTATTCTAGTAGATTTCATCCGCTCAGTCCGCCGGAATCTGACTTCACATGCTCGGGATAGACAAGTCCCTATCTCACCGAAGGTCAATGACCCAACGGCTACTCTCAACCTGGTTTGGCCAGCCTGTCGAAGCTGTTGCCCGGGGTGTGGACGCTGCGCATGCTACAGCTGCTAGGAGCCACAGGTAAGAGCTGAGTGACAGGTGGGGACCAAAGGTGAACGAGCTGCCCTAATAGCTGCCCTAGAATGAGCTGCCGTAAAAGGACATGACATGCCCCTACACCAGAGATGCTACCCCTCCCTGAGCACCCCATACACCCCAGGCAAGTATATAGGTCTGGTCTAAAGCTCACCGTGCATCAAGAAATCGAGAGCGCAAGATCATGACAGCTTCACATGTGCTCTGTTTGAGTTGCATCTGGATGGAGCTGAACTTGCGGTGGATGATGCTGACCATCCTCTCTATCTCTTTTGGGGAGATAGGCCGAGTCCTGCTCTGTTCCCGCAGCAGATTCATCACGTGGGTCGTGAACTCATTACATGCCTGAGACACAGGAGAAAGAGCATGAAGAACCCTTGGGACCTATAAAATCATGGTAAGGTGGCATATTGCAGCTCTAAGGATGCATGACACACTACTTTGCTCCCTCAAAGCTTTCTACTTTTTTGCCCCATAGTCTCAAACAATTATTAACATTGTACAATATTAAAGATGGGGCAAGGTAAAGTGAGAGGGGAATGAGGGAAGAAAACAGATATAAATATTGAACAAATTGCATACATGAATAGATATTAAACACAACAGATATAAATATTGAACAAATTGCATACATGAATATATATTAAACACACATTCTGATTTATCCATAATAAGCTTCCAGGGGATCTTCAAGGGAAAAAAACATGCATACAGTGTACCCTGATATATAATTTAGACTTGTATTTTTTCTTAAATCTCAGTTTTAAGACCCATTCGATTATTGTGTAGCCAAGGATGCAATTGAATGCATAACAAAAGTGAAATAGATCCATTGCAAAACATCTGTAAAGTTCAATTTATACAAAGTTCTTCCACAAGTTTTAAAGTGCACATCATCTTAGATCATAGGCTCTTTTAAGTGATCTGTTGCTAAAATTTTGCTGTCAAATTTCAGTGGAAATAAGGAGAAGCTTTTGGATGCATACCAAAGTCTCTGGGACTGCATATAGACTAGGGTCTATTTACCCAAGCCCTGGATAATGTTTCAAATATTGGGACATACAAATATAAAGCAGCTTTGCATATCTATCTGATGTGTGGCTGGAGCCTAAGCTAAACAGAGTTGGGCTTTGTTTGTGCCTAGGTGAAAGACCACCTGGAAACCTCCTTTAGGCCTCATGAATTTTATGACAGAAGAAAGAGGTGGGGATAGGTGCATCTGAATTTATTTTATTCATTCTCTCTCTCTCTCTCTCTCTCTCTCTCTCTCTCTCACACACACACACACACACACACACACACACACACACACACACACACACACACACACACACACTTCTTCCAGCTATATGATGGAAACATACAAAACAAGGACTCAATATTTTCATATAATCCTAATTTAGAATAACAAAATACAGTTGTGAAAGAACTCAGAATCTACATTTAGGGAAAAATTCAGGTGTCTGAAAATTTATAAAATTTATAGGCTCCATATTGTGGAATTGTTGAATACAGTAATACTTTTAAAAACTTTTTATTAGAAAAACATCTTTTGGTACTTTAAACCAAACTTTCAAACAGTGTAAATTTCTGATGTATTTGACTACAGAAGTTGTCAATAAAAAGGAGAGGTTCTGATTCTGTTTGGGGAAAGTATTTCTGTTAGAACAGAAGAGAAAGGAAGAGGGGGGTGGGGAAGCTTGCTCATATCTGAAGGTCAGAACTGATAATAGAGAGCAACATTCTGGATAATACGAGGGTGAGTCAAAAAGTAATTCCATTTTCTTTAGGACATGTATAATTACCAACACAGGAACATGTAGCATACATCAAAATGAAGCTGGTCCTCTGTGGATCACATTCCTACTTTTCAACATAATCACTGTTTCTCTCAATAGCAATGTTCCACCTTCGAATGAGAGCATGTATCCCTACCTTGTAAAATTTTGTTGACTGTTCTTTGAGCCACTTCTTCACTGCAGTTTTCACTTCCTCATCACTGGAATAATGTTTGCCTCTCAAACCCTCTTTCATGGGGCCGAAGAGATGATAGTCTGAAGCCCCATGAAAGAGGGTTTGAGAGGCAAACATTATTCCAGGGACGAGGAAGTGAAAACTAAAGTGAAGAAGTGACTCAAAGAACAGTCAACACAATTTTACGAGACAGGGATATATGCTCTCATTCGAAGGTGGAACATTGCTATTGAGAGAAACGGTGACTATGTTGAGAAGTAGGGATGTGAGGACCAGCTTCATTTTGATGTATGCTACATGTTCCTGTGTTGGTAATTATACCTGTCCTAAAGAAAATGGCATTACTTTATGACTCACCCTCGTAGAAAAATAACTATAGTATTGGATTGTTAAGGATTCATGTAGCAGAGTTACAACTCCCAGATCCTTGAGTTTATTTAATAAAATACCTTTATATGATTGTCAAATGCTGTAACAACTAGTTAAATGCAGTACTGCATTGCTTTAAAAAAACCTTAATTATTTTTACATTCAATTGAAAATGAGCCTTTTTTAAAAGTACAGGTATTTTAAAAATATGTTCCTAAAGAATAATTTGTTCATTGTATTTTTCAAAGCATACAGTAATGTGTTATTTAAATGTAAACCATTTTTTCTTTTATGCCTTTTTCTTTTCCAGAAGCAACTGACCTAAGAGGATCATAGCAACTCTGACTTCACAGCTGAAACACATTATCTTAACCACAAATACTTCATGTCCAATTTAAATGTTCAGCAGTTTCCAAACAGTACTGCTTTTTCTGAACTGCATTTGAAATTGGGGAGGGGGGAGGCTTGCCTATTGGAATGTTTCCCATGAACACAATTTCTTATATATTAAATAATTAGCATCTCAGCAGATGGGTTCAGCCTATATGACTTTACTTATATGCTATTTTTCTACATGCAGTAAAATAGTATGTGGCCATTTCATGTATTCACTCTTCAGTTGAAGTAGCAGAAGCAATGAAAACACTTGCCAAGTCCTTTGGTCAAAAAATGCACCTTCCATCCCTGAGCCATGAGAGAACAGAGGATTGTGCCAAACTAACACTATCGCTTGGCCCGTGTAACAGAGGAAGAAATGTCACTGGTACCTGTTCATACTTCTCCAGCTCTGTGTGGTAGATCTGCCGAATCTGTGAGAGTTTTGCTCTGTAGTCAGAATGTTCTACGGAATTGTCTGAGCCAGCACCCCCTGAGGCTGCTGCCGCTGCTGCCGCCGCTGCTGAACCCCCTCCTTTCTCAGGGCCAGCTACCCCTTCTGCTAAGAGCATGTTGTCCAGCCGCATTAGCTGTGGGTCTGTGGGTTCCTCCTCCTGAGCTCCTCGAATACTCAACACTGTGAAGGAAAAGGCACTGATTAAGTCACAGAGCAATGACAACGCTTTCCTAGGTCTCACCTCCAGCTCTGTGTTTGCAGACGAACTGTCTTTTCAGGAGTGTTTTACAAATAAAGCAAGATTCTTGTATATAGGTGCTCCTCAACTTAAAACCATTCATTTAGTGACCATTCAAAGTTACAACAGTGCTGAAAAAAGTGGCATGACCAGGCCTCACACTTACAACTGTTGCAATGTCCCCATAGTCACATAATCAAAATTTGGGTCCTTGGCAACTGGCATGGATTTATTTATTTATTTGATTTCTAGAGCCTCCAAACTCAATCGAGTGATTCTTGGGAGGCTTACAATTCTAAAATTATAAATCAATTAAGACATTTAAAAATAAATAAAAACATCAACAAAATACCACATTTTTTGGAGTATAAGACGCACCGGAGTATAAAACGCACCTTAGTTTTGGGGGAGGAAAACAAGGAAAGAAAATCTGCCTCTGCCTCCCAGTAATTTGCCTCCCAGCAAACAGCAAACAGTGCAGATGATATATACTGTGCATGTGTGCCTGACCCATAGAAATAGCAAAGAATTTGAGAAATGTACATTATGGCAGTATATTAATGCCAGAAAGTTTTCTTAAATGTAGTCACACTAACTCCTCCCAATTATTTAAATAGATCTACGGTACTCCAAACATGACTAAGTCAGGGTTTAACTCAGCTGCCTTATCTTAATACTAAACAGGACACTGTTACATTTCAGACTATACTTTTACAGATCTTTAAAATTGATGTGGCTTTCTGGAAGTATAGTTATTCTCTGCTATTTAAAAGAAGATACAATAGCACTGGGCCTCTTCAGATCAAGCATTTATTTTAAAAAGCTTCTTCATTTTGTTAAGTTGTCTAGAACAATAATAAAGTAATCTTTAAAAAATAAGTCTAATAATTTGAACATTCTATAGACATTTATAGTTATTGACTTACCTCCTTGCATCCAGTTTCAGCACTCATTAGCATAAGAAAATAAAATTCTGCCTCTGCCTTTAGCTCTAGCTCCCAGCAATTTGCCTCCTTGCAGCTAGTTTCACTTTCATTTTAGCACGTGGCCAGCTGGCTGTAGCCTCTCAGCTGAGAGTCGGGAGGCTGATAATTACTTGCTTGTGCTAATCAGGCTCTGCGCTGTTTGCTGCAAGGAGGTAAATTGCTGGGAGGCAGAAGCCAAAGGGTGGGGGTGGCTGGGTGGGGCTACATTCGGTGTATAAGATGCATCCAAGTTTTCACCCCCTTTTTGTGGGTAAAAAGGTGTGTCTTATACTCCGAAAAATATGGTAAATATAAACAGCAGCTGTGATGATCAATTAATAGTAAAGCCAAGTAATAGAGTCCTTAACAAATTCTGAGTACCTGGGTACCTAAAGTTTTTAAAGCTTTGTAAGAGGCCAACAGGATTGGGGCCATTTTAATCTCCAAGGGGAGAATATTACATAAGGCGCGGGCTACAGCATCTTATAGTTCCCACCAGCTGACACTCTGGCTGATAGGACCTGCAGCATGCCCAATCTACTAGATTGAGTTGGATGAGTAGAAACTCTTGGGAATAGACAGTTCCTCAGCTAACCCTAACCCAAGCCACGTAGGGCTTTAAAGGTGACAATGAGAACCTTGAATTGCACCTAGAAACATACTGGCAACCAGTGCAGCTCATGGAGCAGTGGTGTTACATGTGCTGTGTAGGCAGCATCATTTATTACTTCTGCAGCCACATTTTGCACCAATTGAAGTTTCCAAATATTTTTCAAGGGCAGCCCTATGCAGAGTGTGTTACAGTAATCTAAGTGGGAGGTTACAAGGGCATTGATGATGATGAGCAGGGCGTCCTGGTCCAGGAATGGAGATCTTGTGATTGCCGTTTGCAACCTTCCCAGCTGGCTCCCAACAAGCAAAATCACTGGGGGAAGCCAGATTCACTTAATGTCCACATGCTTCATTTAACAATTGCAATGTTTCACTTAAAGACCATGGCAAAAAGGTCATAAAACCAGGCACAATTCACTTAACACTGCCTCGCTTAGCAACAGAAGGACCAGTCCCAACTGAGGTTGTAAATCAAGGACTACCTGTATATAAAAAGAACTCCAGAAAGGCTAGGTCAGTCCCCCAGTTGGAAATATATTTGCATTGCTTTATCGTATAATTTTCTTACAGTGTCTGCTAATGAAAGCTGTGTGTCATGCCAGACAACTGCCTTAGTATTCATGAACTTCGCAATGTATGTACAATGCATTAAAGTTAAGATTGCAATCAAATATTAAACTTTTATAGACCAAGGGACAAAATGGAATGTTTATTTATTTTGTATTATTTTAATTGTTTTTTAAAAGGTTTTATGATGTATACTGCCCAGAATCTCCTGATGAGCTGGGTGGCTATAGAAATCAAGTAAATAAAACAGGTGGCTGGCATATAAACTTTAAAAAGAGAAGGAGAATAGGATAATATATCAACTACAAGATGAGACAGGGAAGCTACAGAATAATGAAGAAAAATTAAAGGAAATCACCTCAATATTTTGAAAATTTATACAAACAAGATAAGATAGAAACAGATAAAATAAATTAATATTTAAAGGAAAGAAATATGCTGCCATTAGAGGAAGAAGACAAAATAATGTTAAACAGAGAAATAACATTAATGGAATTAAAAAACGTGATCAAAAAGCAAAACAATAACAAATCTCCTGGGCCAGACGGCCTCCTGGGGGAATTCTACAAAAACATAGGAGAACCATTGGAACTACTATTATTAGAACTGTACAATGAAGCATTATCGAAAGCTAAAATACCAGACTCGTGGAGGGAAGCATACATTACCATGATTGTGAAAGAAGGTGCTGATGCAAATCAAATTCATAACTATAGGCCAATTTCATTGTTGATCGCCGACTATAAAAATTTTATGAATATTATAGCAGAAAGAATAAAGAGAATACTAAATAAAATTATACATTCAATTATACGATCAAAACAGCTTTCTCCCAACAAGACAAATTAGGACTAACACAAGAATTGTATTAAATATGTTAGAATATTATGAGGCGCATCCAGAAAAACAAGTTGCACTTGTTTTCCTGGATGCGCAAAAGGCGTTCAATAATGTAAATTGGCAATATATGATTCGGCAAATTAAAAAAATGAAATTTGGAGGTAAATTTGAACAGATGATAGAAACAATATACACTTCCCAGAAAGCCAAGGTAATAATAAATTAAATTTAAAAAGCCAATGCACTTAACAGAGGGATAGACTCAAGATCGTGTGAAGTGTTAGTACTGCTTTATAATGCCTTGGTAAGACCACACTTGGAATAATGCATCCTGGTTTGATTGCCACAGTATTAAAAAGATGTTAAGACTCTAGAAAGAATGCAGAGAAAAGCAACAAAGATGATTTGGGGACTGGAGGCGAAAACATATGAAGAACAGTTGCAGCAATTATATATGTCTAGTCTAATGCAAAGAACTGGGGTGACATGATAACAGTCTTCCAATATTTGAGGGGCTGCCACAAAGAAGAGGGGGTCAACATATTCTCCAAAGCACCTGAAGGCAGGACAAGAAGCAATGGATGGAAACTAATCAAGGAGAGAACCAACCTGATGTGGTCACAAAAAAAGAGCTGATGTGGTCCCCATCTACAAAAAAGATAAAAAAACAGACCCAGGAAACTACAGACCAATCAGCCTAACATCAATACCTGGGAAAATACTGGAAAAATAATTAAAAACCAAATCTCCCATCATCTAGAAACAAACCAAGTAATAAACAACAGCCAACACGGATTTGTTAAGAACAAGTCATACCAAACCAACCTCATTTTATTCTTCAACACTGTGACCAAATTAGTAGACCAGCAAAATGCAGTAGACATAATATACCTGGACTTAAGCAAAGCATTTGACAAAGTAGACCACAACCTACTTCTTCATAAGCTAGAAAAAAGCGGGATAGACAGCTGGGTGTTTGGATTAACAACTGGCTGACCAACTGTACCCAGCGAGTAGTCCTCAATGGCTCTAAGTCCACATGGAGAGAAGTAAGCAGTGGGGTTCCGTCCTAGGCCCAGTACTCTTTAATATCTTCATAAATGACCTAGATGAGGGAATAGCAGGAGAACTAACCAAATTTGCAGATGACACCAAGCTGGCAGGAGTAGCAAACACCCCAGAGGACAGACTCAAAATCCAGAGGGACCTCGACAGACTCGAACACTGGGCCCAAACCAATAAAATGAAATTTAACACGGAGAAAAGTAAAATCCTGCCCCTAGGTAAGAAGAATCAAAAATACACATACAAACTGGGCGAAACCACACTCAATAGCAGCGATTGCGAGAGGGATCTCAGAGTCTTGGTAGACAGCCAACTAAATATGAGCCAGCAGTGTGCAGCAGCAGCCAAAAAGGCCAATGCAATCCTGAGCTGCATAAATAGAGGGATACAATCAAGGACCAGAGAGGTACCAGTACCACTCTATAAAGCCTTGGTCAGACCACACCTAAAGTACTGCATCCAGTTTTGGTCACCACACTACAGAAAAGACATTGAAACTCTAGAGAAAGTGCAGAAGAGAGCAACCAGGATGATAGAGGGTCTGGAAAATAAAACATACGAAGAGCGGTTGCAGGAACTGAGCTTGGCCAGTCTGGCGAAGAGAAGGACCAGGGGTGACATGATAGCAATGTTCCAATACTTGAGGGGATGCCACAGAGAGGAGGGGGTCAGGCTGTTCTCTATGGCACCAGAAAGCCAATGTTGTGGTTTGCCCGCGTCCCACGCAGCTGGTCATGGATCCGGAGGACCAAGAGCCGACTGTGGTGCGGCGGCACTATCATCCCATGCACCTGGCACCTGAGTCCGATAGCGAGGAGGACTCGGTGCCAGAGGATGAAAGCCAGCCAGGGCCTTCTGCACCTCCTCAGATGGAGCTGAGTGACTCAGGAGAAGAGGAGGAGTCTCTGCTTGATGCTATGGCACGCAGGGCAGCTAGCAGGCAAGAATGGCTCTGCAGGAGGAGGTCTCCTCGCATGTAGAGCTGCGGGCTAATTGGCCACACCCTAAGGCTATTTGAGGCTTCAGCGCACTGAAGTTGACGCTGGAAGCAACTCGTTGCAATGACCTTACCACGTTTGCTGCTCTGAATTTCTACAGCTTGGATTTCTGGATTTTCAGTTCATGAAATAATTAATTCTGGGCTTTCTGCCAACTTCTGTGAGTTACTGATAACTGAGGAACTAGTTATCTTAAGACGGAACAGTATCGGACTTTTTGCACAAAGAACCTTTTCTGTTCTTCATGGACTTTAAAACCTAGCTACTAAGAACATTATTAGTAGTAAAACTTAGTATTATTTTGCAAACAGTTGTGTGTGTGTCATTTCTGAGGGGTCTCACAACAAGGAATAATGAATGGAAGCTGACCAAGGAGAGATTCAACCTGGAAGTAAGGAGAAACTTTCTGACGGTGAGAGCGATCAACCAGTGGAACAGCTTGCCAGCGGAGGTTGTGAGAGCCCCAACACTTGCGACCTTCAAGGGGAGACTGGACTGCCATCTGTCTCAAATGGTGTAGGAACTCCTGCTTGAGCAGGGGGTTGGGCTAGATGACCTAAAAGGTCCCTTCCAACTCTAATAATAAATCTAAATCTAAATCTATAATTAAGGAGAAATTTCCTGACAGTCAGAACAATCAATCAGTGGAACGGCTTGCCTCTCGAAGTTATGGGTACTCCCATCACTGGAGATTTTTAAGAAGAGACTGGACAACCATTTGTCTGAAATGGTAGAGGTCTCCTGCTTGAGCAGGGGGTTGTACTAGAAGACCTCCAAGGTACCTTTCAATTCTTTTATTCTGTTAATTGTTAGTCCATTGCGTTCCAATGTTTTCTATGTTACATTTTCTTGTTCTGTGAAGATATTCTTTGATAAATAACAATTGCAAGTTTGGGATAAACAACACAATATTGACAGGTGAAAGTGTGATTTCAGTGTTCTTATGCTGTATTCAATTTGTACCTTTACTTTTTCTTTGAAAATTCAGTCTGTTTCATTACTTCCATTTGATTACAGATGAATAGCCTTTCTAAATCAACCTGTCAGTTTCTTTTCCCACAAGAACAAGTAGAAGGAGGGGCTTTAATAACTAATCCTCTCTCATTTTTCCATTAAAAAAAAGAAGTACTGTAAAGTATCACTATTTTTTTTAAAGAAAACACTAATGGGAGTAAATAAATAATTAAAGCCTTCCCCACTCTGATGAAATGTAAAAGGGCATAGACTCACAACTCATACCAACTGGGAGCAATGAAATGGAACAGAAATTCAAAGAGGAGAGTTAATATTAGAAAATTGGTGACTGGAATGCAGACATTAAAAAGGTGGACGTTGCAGAAAGGGCCATAGTACAGGGCTAAGTTACTTGAGAGACTTTCTGTCTCCCATGACATCTGCCTGACTGATCTGATTCTGCAGGATTTGAAGATAATCGAAGATTCCTTCGATTAAATATTGCCATCTACGGAGACCCTGGAAGTGCACCTTCTCTGTAGTAGCACCTGCCTTCTGGAACGAGGTTGGTTAGAATACCCATGAAAACTTGGCTCTTCACCCAGGCCTTCAGGGATGAACAAAATAAGACTCTACTTCGCTTGACATCTCTTACCTTTTTTTTAAAATTGATTTTATTGCCATTTCATTGTTTGATTGTTGTGAGCCACCCAAAGTCACAGAGTTGGGCAACATGCAAATTTAATAAACTATTATTGTTATCATAATCATCAACTTTCCACAGGTGAGGATGTTCTTTGATAATGTTATTGCAATATTTAAATTTCTATGTAAACTCTCTACATCAATCACCCTTACAATAAACTGAAGCAATTAGAAGGACACTTCTAGGATAGGACAAATTAATCTTATAGTTATCTTTTTGTTTCTCTTTGGGAAGTAACCTGTAGATTATTTACAGAATTTGATACATAAAAATCATACCAACATGCTTGACCAGAAGCATCTATCTACACGAAATCTTGCTCAATATTTTTTATAGAAAAATAAAAACATACAGTCTAAATGCCTATGTATTCATGAGCTTTACTACAAAATAGATAAACTGGAAATTAATTTTGAATTTCTTCCTTTATATCAGAGTTCCTTAATCTTTCCGGCATTGCAGAATGGCAGGGGGCAGAAAGAATGTTTCTGCGCAAGCGGCTAATAAGCGTGCACACATGCGCGCAGCTCCATTTCCATGTGTGGCAGGCATGCGTGCCCGCTACTCACACAAATGAAACATGTGCACATGTGCTCTCCTGCTGCTTTCACAAGTAGGCATGCACCAGTGGTGGTTTTCTACCGGTTCACAACGGTTCAGAAGTACCGGTAGCGGTAATTTGGCCTGGGTCGCCGAACCAGTAGCGATCACTGGCTGGCCACGCTCCCGAACCGGTTGCAGTTTGCCCAGTCGGTAAGTAGGGAAACAGCTAGCCGCAGCCGAAGCAGATTCACCTCCTTGCCGCCTTTCTCCCTGGGATCCCCCGGTCCCCTCCTCCCATCCCAAGGCCACAGTGGCAGAATCCAAGGGGGTGTGACAGTGCACGTGCGTGTCTGGGTGAAAGATAAACCGGGCCCCTCTCCGGCTGAAGCCCCTCTTGCCAAAGTGGGCAGCCTCGAACGGCCTCACTTTTAACCCCTGTTTTAAAATATCCCGTAGGGGTTTCTTGAGCTTCTAGTGATTGACAAGCTTTTCGGCGTGAGAACAGGAAAGTTTAGTCAAACGTGCCGGAGAGAAGCACTTCTTGCACTTGTTTTGTTTAGAAATGGTCTAGCAGGGGGGTCATGGCTGGGGGAGCGGAGCCGAGTTCTCGTGCTCCTTCGCAAGAGGCAGAGGCCAGGCAGCAGGCAGGCTAGATTTGATGAGTAGTGCAAAACTCCTCTATTTGTGGCCAGACTGGATTCCCCTTTACGCTCTTAAATGCTGGGGGTTAAGCAGGGGTGGAAGGTTTAGCTGGGTTAATGGGTGAATGTTTTCTCCCTTTATGGACACCCTTGATGTGTCCCGCCCCGCCCCGCTTCGACGCCTCATTTGGGATCAACCCCTGCTGATCCCTCAGACAATATTGCTATGGCAGCCGGAAGAACAAGACAGACGCTGGGGAAGGGACAACTTTGGCGCCCCTTTTCATTCCCTCTGCCCCTTGTCTTTGATCCAGACCCTGCTCGACCCTGCTTGGTCCCCTGTCATTTTCAGCTGGTTTCTTTTGCCTCCCTCCGCAGGGAGCAGGGGAGGAGGAGAAAGTAGCCACCAGTTCCAGTCTTCTCCAGGGATCGGGGCTGGATGGACTTCCTGGACGGGCACTGGGACCGGACCACCATCCCCGACCGCTTTGCCACCGCTGAAGTCCAGCAGCGCAGCCCACATGGTAAGACTGTGGGTCAAGGGAGGGGGTAGGAGAAACGTATAGCTTGCGAGGAGACGTGGATTATCTGTTAAGCCCTCCATTTCTGCTGCTCCGCCCTCCTTCTCGGCTCAAAATCCTATGCCGGCCCCTTAAGCCCCCTTCTGTCCCCCTGCCTTTGCCATCCCACCCCAATTGCTCCTCCTCTCCCGGGTATTAATAGCAATAAATGTGCTAGGTACAGTCAGGCTGTCAGCCAGCCTGTCTGAGTAGGATCTGTGAATGAGTGAGTGAAGGCCAAACCAGCTGGTTATGGAGGAGCCCTCTTAATTATCCCTGGCATGTCTCAACAAGTCCTGGTCCTGTTACCCATCTGGTTTCAGCAGGTATTTGGACTAAAGAGAAGGAAAGGCAACTTTTAGAGCCACTTAGGAATTTTCTGCCATGAAAGTAATGTGCAAATTAGGTGAGGGAAGTTGATGAAATGCAATTATGGTAGTTCCATGTTGTTGTATGAGGATGTAAATATGTGATTGATTCCCTGCCTTCCTCCCTGGGAAAAACAGGGAGGGTCATATGTAGGAATTGCTGTTCATGATTCTCAAATGAGAAATAAGTCTCTGGGTTATTGATATTGGAAGGCTAATGCAAGTTGAGCTCTGTGGAAATGAAATGAAACAAAACAAAATGATAAGTTGCCATGCCTGGACAACAGGTCCTTGTAACCAACAAAAACATATATAGCATATATAACATATATATTTATGTTTATAGTATACATGTGGGATATATACATCACACACACACACACACACACACACACACACACACACACACACACACACACACACACACACACACGGAGCCAGAGGACCCAAGATTGAGGAAGATACATATCACTCACTTTTTTTTTAATAAGAAGCTTCTCAGCATTTCTGTTCAGTCTGTTGGGTGGTTAGATTTTTTTTAAAGACTTTAAAAAGCACTTCATTTTGTGATTAAGAGTGCTTTTTCCTCAAAGTGAAAAATTAAAAGTGTTCCCTTAATTATCAGAGTAACTCAGAAGAATGGCCTGTTTCCAGGGGTTCACATGCAGAGGCATTTAATGGGGAGCCGAGTGACCCTTACAATCTAACTACATAACAGGTGTCTCTTGGTGGTATTATTTAAAGGGCTCTGGTTTCTCACTACCATTCCAGTGGTGGGTTTCTACCAGTTCGCACCGGTTCAGGAGTACCCTAACCCAGTCACATGACCAACCAGCCACACCCACCCAGTCACATGACCAACCAGCTACGCCCATCCAGTCACATGACCAATCAGTCACATGACAACCAAGCCACGCTCACCCAGTCATATGACCACCAAGCCATGACCACCCAATCACATGCCCACCAAGCCATGCCCACCAATCAAGCCATGGCCACAGAACCGGCAACAAAAATTTTTTTTGAAACCCACCACTGGCGTGCGCATTTGCCCACCACTTCTGCAGCCCAATTCCAAATGGCTCATGACTTTATATGGGTTTAAAGAATGCATTCTCCATAATGAAAAAAATATGTTTTCTTTGTGTCATCTGACCATGCTAAGGTTGTAGAATGGACAAATGGAAAATTGTACTTGTAAGAAACATTAATAAAATAAAACTTATTCTGAAAAATCATCTTGTGACTTTATGTTAAGTATGTGAAGTCAAGAGTGGCACAGTACCAAAGTATTAATAGTGTGCTTTTCTTAAGTCATCAGAACCTAACCAATTCTGATGTGATTTCTAGTGCTCAGATTCTTTTTTCATGTTAAAAGAAATTAAACATGACTCCAAAGCAAAGTTTGAACCTTATCTCATGTGTTGCATTCCAGGATGATCTTTCCAGTAGTTCATTATTATTATTATTTAAACTGGGGATATCTGCACATTAGTATGCAATAAAAACCAGAGGCTCATTTTGCAATTACACTTAAAAAGGATGGCTTGAAAGGGAGTGGTTGGAACGAGGGCAGGACTATCAAACAGATTACTGTAGAACTGTGACACACTTCTCCCTCTAGAGACATCTTTTTGTGCAGAAGTATTAACATTCTGGTTTTCCTACTCAGAGAAATGAAGCCAAGCTAGAAGCTGGTGGAAAAAAGACAAGAATAATTAAGCATGCAGCAAACCAGTAGGAAGCTTATCCTATGAACATATCCTTAGATCAAAAAGGGTCTCTGACCTGCCTGTTGGTTTGTTTTTCTCATAGAAGTGATTTACACAGGCAAAAGTAAGCTCAAGAGCCAATACTGTATTCTGAGCAAAGCCTCCTTAAAATAACTGTGGTCCTGCTATGCTATGGTCCATCAGAAGCAAATAACAAGCAGGTCAAGGCCACGGTGAAGTTAATAGTTCATCTAAAATTGAAGGGTTGTTGGGAGCAAGAAACCAGAAAGCCTTAATATCTGCACAAGGAGACAGAGCAAAAAAAGCAAACAAGACTGAGGCTATTATTATAGCAACCAGACATATATTTTGTTTGTTTTTAGCGCACCATGTTTAGTGAATCTAAATGTTGTAGTTTCTAACCAACAGAGTATGGTTTATAATACAGTATGAGCCAGTTACTATGGCTTGTTCAACAAACTACAGTTAAAAGAAACCATGATTCAACATAATTTGCTAGTGTGTAAAAACAAAACAAAACAAAACTGTAAGCAGAATTCCCCAAAGACTAATACCTTGCATACAAGAGAGAAAGAGTCAAAGACTTAGCCAAACGGCCAGGTAGTGCAGAGTCAGATTTAAGCTTCAACAGTTCTCATGCCAACCATGGGCATCCATCAGGAGTGTGTGTGTGTGTGTGTGTGTGTGTGTAG
Source organism: Diadophis punctatus similis (assembly GCA_023053685.1). Lineage (NCBI taxonomy): Eukaryota > Metazoa > Chordata > Lepidosauria > Squamata > Dipsadidae > Diadophis > Diadophis punctatus. The sequence continues at coordinate 98,859,915 of JALIGW010000003.1, forward strand.
GCAAGTGATGAAACATTTGTGACCACTGACATACTTATATCAGACATTGAGACACCACTATGTAAGTTTGCCACTTGTTTGATGATGTCCCCACAAGCTGTTATTTCATAAGCACTGCTGTTTGCTGTGGATGCTGTTGATACCAACAGTTCAGATATTCTAATGTAACATTTTTACAATTGGATGTTCACTTCCAAGAACTGAATTCCCTAGTCCCTTAAACAGATCAGTTACTTTTGATAGTAAGCATAGAAGAGATTTATTTGGAATGAAACACTTACATACTTCCAATTACCCCAAAATGAATATAAACAAGCTGCAAATCTTTGTTACACTTCAGGTTTTTTCCTCATTTGCACTTAAAAATCCCTCATAAAAAGCCAAAACTCTTATACAAGATGCAAAAATTTGACATAATAGGGATAATAGTAATTACAAAGTTGCAAGAGTGACGCATTGTGGCCATATGATTAACATACTACATAATGGTCCAGTTAACTAGATATTGGCAAAGTTATGGCTAAACATAGCTGCTGAAATCTAGAGTCCTGCTCATATCCTATTTTGATTCTTTACGCCAGATTCACTATAATCTAATGTAAGCCACTGTGTGTATCATGATTTATAAAACAAGAAGTATATTAGAACTCAGCAGCAAAGAAAGCAAAATGTATGATGGAAGATACAGAAATTAAATAGAAACACCATGGTCAAATACAAAAAGATGGTTTTTAATGAGATCACAGCAGCCAGGAATCCAAGAACTATAAAATAAATTCTATGTACCAAAGGACATAGAACATAAAATACATTTTGCACTACCATTTAACATATATTTCCTCTTTTATTTTCTAATCTGGATCCATTCCCGAAAAAGAAAAACAGGAGCAGTTTCAATCTTTTTAACCATGGAGCTGAAATGTTAATGAGCTAGTTCACAACATTACGATTACACTAGTGAGCCAGGAGATCCTTGCATTGAAGGGTAAAGTGTGAGTGTGAGCGTTCATTACTCCCATCTCTTACTCTAATGGGGGATCAGGGAAGGTGTAAACCAGAAATTTACTTTAACTGATTCTTGGCAAACCTGAACTAAGAATAGTGATTTAAAATAAAATTGAGTCAATCGCTTTGCAAGATAGCTAAAACACTGAGTTATTTTTATGAACTCTTTAGAAAAGTTGAGTTTTTTTATTTAAATCCAAAATGCTATTTTACATTGTCAAAGATAGATATCTACTATAATTATAATAAATTCCCATTTATTCCTTTTCCCAGCCATAAAGGGAGAGACACAATCATTGCCATTAGAAGCCTTTGGAAAAAAGGGATGAGAAAACAGAAAACCAAGATATGCAAGACTAACAGGTGAATTTAGCATGCTATTCATGTAATATAATAGAAATGTGAATTTAACACATGTGAATGATCGACAAGAGCCACTTGCTGAGATGGGTGGCTATAGAAATCAAACAAACAAATAAAAATGCGTTCACACTTGATAATACATAAAGAAGGGGGAAATGGTGGAAGTTGTCTTAAAAACAGATGAAATTGCCCATATCAACTATCAGTCTTAAGCCATAATTATATATGTTCAAGTGCTGGACTAATTTATTTCTGAAGAATATCTCAGATGGGGGCAAACTAACTTCTCAATATAAATTCTAATCAATATATCTTCCATCCATGTAATATCAACACTTAATAGACATACAGCAATTGAGTTTTCACCTACACATGTTTGCTGTGCAGATGAATGTATTGTTGTTGCATTCACTGAGTAATGACTTAAACTGAATCATTCAAAGATAATCCCTCCCCAAGAACAGAGAAAACAAGTTGGTTAGTCTGAAACTCTATGTATGACACAATTGTTAGTTTAACAATTTTCTCCATCTTTTCTCCTCTCCTCTCTCTGTCTCATATTCTAAAATCAGCCTGATCCATGATCCCAGGCCTGCATCACAGACAGCCGCTCCAGATACAGAATGCTAGCTTGGGAGATTTGGGGAAGACAGGGCATATTGCATTGTGAATGACAGTGGAGACAAGAGCTGGAATCTTCCCACTTTTGCAGAGAGAAAATGCTATTATGACATGTTATTAGGTACGCATTCAGATGGAACAGTATTATGATAATCTAGTTTGTGTTAATATATAGTTTCATACATATAGCACACATTTTAATAGAAACAAGAGGCAATTTAGCAAAGCCCAGAATTGCTGAACTAATAATTTGGAGAATGTTTCAGTTGCAATAGCTGGATTTGCAGCTAGTACACAGAGTTCATTTAGCAAAATAGCATGATCCTATTAAAAGTATACTTTTAACACACTGCACTTGAACTGCTTCCTCTTCATGATCAGAATGTATGTACAGTAATAACTTCTTAGTCTAAATATAAGAAATGTAAAAACATGATTCCTTTTCCATTGTTTTTATTACCTACTTTTTATTTAAAGGCATTAAGCATTCAGAAGAAAATATTGTAAATGCACAAGTAAATTACATCTTGTGTCACTGCATTTAAAAGTGAAGATAAGTAAATTCTGCTCAAAGAAGCCTTCAACTCTGAGACCAGAGGCCCTGATTGCATCTGATGAATGTCCAGATTGACTCCAAGGACAATATGACAGATTGGTTTTAAAGAGTTTGGTAATGCACTTGATGCACGTCTGTTTCTTACAGCGAGAATGTGTGGGGAGTATTGATTCTCTTTCTGAAAATTCCACCTATACTATCCTAGTTAAATCTAAAAAAAAATGCCAGGGATTAATTTAGTGTAAATGAGACATTACAAAAAGCAGGTGTGCCAAGATGAGGTCATTCTTTTCACAAAGAACTTGGCACCCTAGCCTGAAAAGGCTAACATTCCATCTGCCCACCCCCCAATGCCCAAATCACAGTGGCTTATAGCAGTCTACCCTAAGCTGGGTTCTCCCGGGTGTGTTGTGATGGCCATCTTCCAGAATGCTAAGCCACATGGAGCTACTTTTATTCTTGTCAATTACTATCTGAGATAGGCTCAAGGCAGTGATTTGTGACAGCGAGGTTCCTAGATGAGTAGCTTTTTCTTCTATCCAAACACTTGTAGCTACTTCCATCTCTGCCCCCATATTGTCAACATATATATGGTATCAGCAAGAGTCAGTCTGGCAGGTCACAATAAATAGAGATTTAAAGCAATGGCATATTTTTATTCATTTTCATATTACCAGCAATACTGCTTAAAACATTTTACTCTCCTTTAGTTTCAACTGTACAAACACATGCACATACCAATCTCAATTCATTAGCCAATATTTTGGAAGTGCATTGGGAGAGAGGCAGGAAAGCATACAAATTAAAAAAGAAGAGTTTTTAAATTTCCTGTTCTAAAATATGTTAGCCATTTAAATATCCACTAGAGGGTACTCTTTCTTCACAAAGGAGTGGCACCCATCAAAGAACAAATAATTGCAATAATAGTTTGAAAAAACTAAACAGAAAAAAGGACACACCTTGTTCTCATTTACAAAATAGACATCTCTCCTCTTCTGAGATAAGTCACAAAAAGAGGCAGGTTTCCTTGATGAGTATGAACGAGGTCCAAATTGGTTGACTCAGTCTGACCATTAACTAGGAACTATCACATGGGATCATTTCCTGAAAGCTCGTTTACAGAGGCCATTTTGCAATTTGTAGGGTATAGCTACATTTGAATTAAATATAAAGAACTGGGTATAAGAGAACAGAGATTCTGAAACTGATTATCAAGAGGGCTCTCAGATATGATCAGCAAAAATCTAGATGAGTAGTCATCTAAGCTTTTGCAACCTAGATCTAGTTATCCCAGATATCCTTTGATAACCTATTTCAAGGATCCTACTAACCCGTATTTAAAAACAATATGAATGAGATGCATATGAATGGATGAAGGTGCAACTTTCAATTATAAACAATCATGCAGATACCGAATATGTACTGGGAGGTACAGTATGCATGAACCCAAATTTCTTCATGTATCATGCTGCAAGCTACTGATGTCAAGAACATGGTTATTTCCTAGCTTGGAAATAAGAACGGCAATGGATTCTGTTTTTGTCTTCATATGATGCAATTTTTATGATGACGATTTCATGGACTCATATTTAATGGACTTCAGAGGCAATGGATCAAAGTTGCTTTTGGGCTTCATCCTTCAGGAGGCAGACAACTATATTATTTCCAAAGTCTGTCCAGACAACTCACATAATTTATAACACTTAGGACAATTTGCCTCATTTGCATAGTTACATAATTGACATTTCTACAAATAACATAAAGGGATGCAAGTTACCTAGAAATGTCAATTATGTGATTATGCAAATGACATCAATTATGTAAATTTGGATTTAACAAACAGTTTGGAATTAACCAACATCTTTTCCTCCAAAGAGTCTGTTAAATCAAGATTTCATTATAATTTAATTCCTTTTCTCCTCCTGCTCTACTTCAGTTTCCTATGGTTCTTGTGACAATGACAGAAGGAAGAGAGAGAAATTTCTTACCTACTTATATTTGATTTCTGCGCTACTGCTCTGGAAGAATTTGGATATTGTTGCAGGCCTCATTACATTGCTGGGACAGGTCAATACTACGGCAAGAAAATTATACTTTTTCCAAATTTGGAAATGGTCAATTTTCAAATGCAGTTGAGGTGGTCTTTTATTTAAAACTGGCATCTAAAACCTCAGAATTCTGAACTATACCAATTCATGGGATTCCATCTGCTAATGGAAATGGTTACTATCAGTAAAAGCTTTCTATGTTTTATATTCATCATAAGACTTTTTTTTTTGCAGTTCCATTCTTTCCTCCTCTAAAAAACAAAACAAAAGCTAGCTGGAACTTCTTAATGCTATGAAAGTCTACTAATTAGTTGGTATCATAACACATCTATTCAAAGATTCATCTTTTATTATCAATATTGAATGTTAAATCTTGCAAGATCATTACAGAAGTCAATTATGAAGGGTGAAATTCCAGGTAAAGAAACTGGATGAATTTCTACTTGCTGACATGTTCAGGAGAAAATTCAGTCCTGACCCAGTGAACTAGAATCCCTGATAGGAAGTCATGGGCAAGTCTCCAGAATGGATGGAGTCAGATACTAAATGCATTAGCATTCTGCCTGCCAGCTGGCTCTTAGCACTGTGTTTTAAGCCAGGAGAATGAGCTAGCAGGAGATAATGTCCACCTGTCCCAAGACAGACCAGAAGTGGTGAATAGAGGTCAGAAAAGGCTGCTGGGACAGAGTAATGGAGCACATACACATCAAAGTAATGGAACAGAAGTGCAAAGCACTTTGTGCACACATAAGTGTTCCAGAAAAGGTGACAGTTAATTAGGGATCACATCATTTTATAGACTAATTTTCCATACTTTGTGAATTTGGTGGACTTCTTTACCTGAAATATTTTGCCACTATGATGCTAAGAGAAAATAGGAGAAGGCAATGGATCTTCCTCCAGTGATAATACGTTAAAGTGACCAGATATATTTTTTTTAAGCGGGACATTGACGGGGGGCGGGGCCGCCTGGACGCCGTCATTTGAGGTTTGCCCTCTGCGCATGCGCAGAACGCTGCGCATCCGCAGAGGGCAAAAGGATGCAAATGTCGGCATCCAGGTGGGTGGGGGGGGACGCGGGAGGCCACTGTACGTCCTACCTACCTGGGACTTTTCCTGGTAGCTTCAGTCGCGTTCCTTGCTAATAGCGCCCAGAGCAGAGCAGCCCCTCCCAGAAGATCGCGAGACGTTATCTTTTGGAAGAGGCTGCTCTGCTCTGGGCGCCAATTAGCAAGGAACGTGACTGAAGCTACCGGGAAAAGTCCCAGGTAGGACGCGCCTCTCGTGCTGGGGGTTGGGCGGGCGTGGCGGGGCGCGCGTCTTACCTGGGACTTTTCCCGGTAGCTTCAGTCGCATTCCTTGCTAATTAGCGCCCAGAGCAGAGCAGCCTCTTCCAAAAGATAACGTCTCGCGATCTTCTGGGAGGGGCTGCTCTGCTCTGGACGCTATTAGCAAGGAACGTGACTGGAGCTGCTACCGGGAAAAGTCTCAGGTAGGACGCGCGCCCCGTCCCGTCCGCCAGTCCTGCCCTGCCCCCCCAACCCCCAGCGCGAGACGCGCGTCCTACCTGGGATTTTTCCCGGTAGCTCCAGTCGCGTTCCTTGCTAATTAGCGCCCAGAGCAGAGCAGCCCCTCCCAGAAGATAACGTCTCGCGATCTTCTGGGAGGGGCTGCTCTGCTCTGGACGCTATTAGCAAGGAACGCGACTGGAGCTGCTACCGGGAAAAGTCTCAGGTAGGACGCGCGCCCCGCCCTGCCCCGCCCCTTTTGCCGCGGCACACTTAGCATGGCCTCATGGGACAAGTGCAAAGTGGCGCTCCCCCCCAAGGTTCACTCTGCCCCGCCCCGCGCCACCCTGTGAATAGAGGGGACTGAATCGGAAGCCTGTCGCTCGGGCGCGCGTCTGGCTGGAGGAAGAAGCTCGGGCTCAAAAATCGGGACTTTTTAGAGGTCGGGCAGGACGCGGGACAAAGCATTAAAAAGCGGGTCTGTCCCGCCAAAATCGGGACGTCTGGTCACCTTATAATACGTAGTAACAATGCTGTTTCCCTCTCTCTAAGGCCAACTAATGGAATAGTTAAAAACTACCGTACTCTACTAACAGAATTAAAAACATAAAGACCAATAAATAAATAGGCAAATAAATATATACAGAATACAGAATAACCAAGATTTGAAGGCCACCTTGGACGTTTTCTAGTCCAACCCGCTGCTCAAGCAGGAGACCCTATACCCATGATGGCGAACCTATGGCACGCGTGCCACAGGTGGCATGCGGAGCCATATCTGAGGGCACACGAGGTGTTGCCCTATGTCAGCTCCAGCACGTATGTGTGCGCTGGCCAGCTGATTTTCAGCCTTATGAGGGTGGCGGGAGGCCGTTTTCGCCCTCCCCAGGCTTCAGGAAAGCCTCCGGAGTCTGTGAATGGCGAAAAACAGTCCCAACGGGCCTACCGGAAGTTCATTTCCGAACTTCCGGTAGGCTCATTGGGACCGTTTTTCGCCATCCATAGGCTCCGGAGGCTTTCCTGAAGCCTGGGGAGGGCAGAAAACAGCCCAATGGGCCTACTGAAAGAACAGAGGCTTCAGTGAGGCCTGTGAGCATGTCCGGGGGGGTTGTGCATGCATGGGGGGAGGGCATTGTATTATGGGTGTGGGCACACGTGCGCACGCTATTGCACACGTGTGCGCCCTTTTGGTACCCGAGCTAAAAAAGGTTCGCCATCACTGCTCTATACCATTCCGGACAAAGGGCTTTTGTCTTCTTAAAAACCTCCAGTGTTGGAGTACTCACAACTGAAGGCAAGCCATTCCACTGAATTTATTGTTATAACTGTCAGCTCCTGCCCACCTAGCAGTTCAAAAGCATGGAAATGTGAGTAGATAAATAGGTATCATTTTGGTGGGAAGGTAACAGCATTCCGTGTACTTCAGAGTATAGTCATGCTGGTCACATCACCATGGAAATGTCTTTGGACAATGCTGGCTCCTTTGGCTAACAAATAAAGATGGCACTAGTCCCTAGAGTCAGACACAATTGGACAAGGGAAACATTTACCTTTATCCAATTATAATTAATGTACCTAGACCTGGGGCCCCTAGTTTGTGAAGTCCTGTCTTTTGGCTGTGCTTACAACTACTGATTCTGACATCCTCCTCAGCTGCTGAGATGAGATACAAAATAAATAAATAAAGTGCATAAAAAGAAAATAATGCGTCATTTCATATTGATCTTTATTCCATATAGATTCTCACCATTTAGTGGCATTTTGTTAGTAAACAATGGCACAGCTGCTATTCTAGACTTTGACACAAATGAATAAGTGAGTCTTGAGTTTTTATTAGTTTGATATTTTATCTACTTGAAAGGAAAATTCCACCAGCCCTCAAATAATTCACCTCTAAAATGTGAGAAGAAAGGCATGGAATTAAAGTATCTATGGTCAAAGTGCAGTAAATCAGATCTTATGCATGATTCATTGTTCCATTGTCATTTCACCATCCTAACATGCAATTTGGGCTTCTTGTTAATATTATCAATATCTGAGATTGCATTTCTGCTCTCAACCTATATTAGTTGTTGAGTTCTATTAGTTTGCTATTATTTATTAATTCAACTGTTATGTCTCAGCACCAATGAATTGTGGGGTTCAGAGGTGGTATTCAGCCGGTTCTGACCAGTTCTGGCGAATTGGTAGTGGAAATTTTGAGTAGTTTGGAGAAGCGGCAAATACCACCTCTGTCTGGCCCCACCCCCATCTATTCGCTGCCCCCCAAGTTCCAGCTGATCGGCTGGATCTTCTTTTGTTTCCCTGCACAGGAGAATGGAGCTGGAAAGCAGGTTAGTGGGGTGGGGAGGGAATGGGGATTTTATTTATTATTTATTTATTTATTTATTTATTTATTTATTTATTTATTTATTTATTTATTTATTTATTTATTTATTTATTTATTTATTTATTTATTTATTTATTATTGGTTCTTCTATGCCGCCCTACTCCTAAGGGACTCAGGGCGGCGTACAGCATTGTAAAGAACACCAGATAATAAACACAGTTAAAAACAATTTAAAAATTTAAACAATTAAAAATAATTACCATCAAACATACCAGGGGAGGGCTCAGATGGAACTAGTCTTCCCCCCCCCCCCGCCTGCAGGAAGAGCCATGTCTTAACGGCTTTTTGGAAGGCCAGCAGGGTGGGGATGGTTCGGGTCTCTGGGGGAAGTTGGTTCCAGAGCACGCCCCCCCCCCCACAGAGAAGGCCCTCCCCCTAGGGCCCACCAGCCGGCATTGTTTGGCTGACGGGACCTGGAGGAGGCCCACTCTGTGGGCTCTAACCGGTCGAAGGCAGTATCCTTCCCCAGGAGTGGGGAGGGAATGGGGATTTTGCAGTATCCTTCCCCTGCCACGCTCACCAAGCCACACCAGCCCACCAAGCCACAGAACCAGCAGTAAAAAATTTGAATCCCACCACTGGTGGGGTTGTAAACCAGTGGGGGAGTTTAAAATTCTCTTACAGAGTTTTTATTTTTTTCAGAATAACAGGTTTTACCTCTTGTATTGTAACCTGCTCCTCCACCCATCATTCCCTAGGTAAATTCATTTATAATTGCCATTATTCATGTATATACCAAGCATTTATTGTAGTTGTAAAATTCTGGAAATTAATCTTCAAACCTAAACATATCAGCCTTTGGAAACAATTTTCATGAGGTCCAAATTTGGACAGTGAATTTTTTTACCATAAAAATATTGAATGAGTATACTCAGAAGCAAAGGAAATAAACTTTTTTTAAATTTATTACTTGGGTTTTGGAATTCTCAATGGCATATTTCAGGAGTGTTCAAAACCAGGTAACACTTTTCCTTGGCAGGTTCCCCTTCCCCATTTCTAGTTCCTAGAATTTGAAAAGAAAAAAAGAGGACAAAAAGAGAAAGAGAGATTTGAGATGCAATTTTGCTATTCCTCCCCCCTCTTTTAGTCAAATGAAATCATTTGCACCCAAAGCTGTAATTGCAATCTATGGTGAGGGTTCTATTTTCAACCTGCTATATGGATTAATTCTCTTTTTATTTTATTTTTTTCAGAGGGAGATATTTAAACAGGTAGCAGTTTTTCAAGTAAATGATTGCAAGTTATTGAAAATAATGTGCTATTTAGTTTCCGAGGAGATGATCCTGGCAGGCAGCTCAAGAAGCAGCACGGGAGCAGATGGGAGTGATTAATCCATGATTTTCAAAAGGGCTTTTCCGCCCTGCCTCCTCTGTGCTTAAAATGGGCTGGGAAAAATATCCCCCCCCCTCCCAGAGGAAGAGATGCTACTAAGGCAACTCTAAGAGAATCATCTGACTTTCCCAGTAGTCTTCCAGATGGAACAGGAATATCTCATGGGAAAAGACAATTGGCCCAAGAACCTATAGGACTGTGTGGGAACTAAAACTTACTGTCAGGACTGTTTTCCAACAACAAATACAGGCAGCTTCCCTGTTGTGTAAAAAAAGTAGTGTGAATATTCTTGTTCTTCTGGGAAAGCTAATGACTAATAATGCCCTATGTATATTTAGCCCCTGACTATGGCTTTAAAAAGCAGGCATTTCCTTATTTAAAATATTTATATTTAGGCATCCAATGGACTTCAACAGTGAAGTCCATTGGATGTCAACAGTTTCTGCTCTTGATAAATTGGCATTGAGGGCACAACAGTATATTAGATAAGCTCTGTAGGAACACTAGATTTCCTTTTTGCCAGCTCTGGCAAAAGCTGGTGTGTATCTATATGATTCTATTTAGACCAGGGGTGTCAAACTTGATTGGATTGCGGGCCATATCGGCACTGTGGTTGTCCTTGGGGGGCTGGGGATGGGGGCGTGGCCAGGGTGGTCATGGCTGACTGGGTGTGGCCAGAGGGGCGTGGCCACTTTGACATCACTCACATAGGCTGGATGGTGTTGGGGAGGGAATCCAGGGGTCTCCAGTGGTGGGGTGGTGGACGGGAGGCTCGTCCCACAGGAGATGAGGCGAGGCAATGCAGGGGGTGGGGTGGGGTGCTGCTGCCACAAGGCAACGCAAGGGGTGGAGCGGCTGGTGCCAGAAACCATCAGCCAACACTCGCTCGCAGTCCTTTGTGTGCGGGGGGCGATGTTTTCCAGGCCTTCAGCTGGCACACTCTGCGGCTCTGGAGCCCGCTCCACTGGGCTTGCTGTCCCAGCAGCATTCAGGACAGCGGCATCAGCAGCAGGCGGAGGTAGAGGGGGGAGGCACGTAATGCGGACTGCTGGACGCGCTTACTCTGTCGCACTGTTTTTGCTTCACCTTTGCACAGCATCCTACCCACTCCGCGCACGTCTACAGAGTGTGAAGGAAAACACCTGGGGACAGGAGCCACTCCCCTTGCTCCAGGGCGCATGGGCATTCAGATCATAGAGATCTTCCAAGGGAAGGAAGGCGGAGGAAAAAGGGAGATTATCTCCTCATAGCACTAGCATTGTGATCACATGATTTCTGCAGTCCCGGGGTGGGGGCGGCAGACAAGTACAGAAATGGAGAAAGCACCAGTTTAGGGGACATGGTTGCCAGTCAATCTGAATTCATCGCAGCAGTTTTATCCCCAACTTTGAAAGTGAGCAAACAGATCCCTGCATGCAACCAAGCAGAGAGTTTATGTGCAGAAGCGAGCTGAATGTCTTCCTACCATTAAGACAGGCACAGTCACACTCACTTGTGTTCCAGGCCAGAACATGCTTTGTACACCTTCGAATCAGTTTTGACTCCTGGACTAGTTCGTGCAGTTTTCCCGTCCCACTGTCTGTTTTGGCTTGTGGCTGCAGAGCAGGTTGCTGCTGGTCATCTTCTTGGCTCGCTTGTGGGTCTTGCCCTTGGCCTGCGCGGAGCGCGTACCCCTCACGCACCCGATGCATCTTGGCCCTGCTGCAGATTGCTGCAGCTCGGCAGAGCCGCCCAGCCCAAAGGAGATGAAGCAACCAGGTAGAAAGGCTTGAGTGGGGAAAGCTAGATCCTCATTGGCGCCATGACCACCCAGTTCCAGCAGAGATGGGGGGTAGGCACGCGATCCCGGCTGGGCCTGGGCGGTCTATCACCTCTACTCAGCCTTTCCAGCTGGCCACTTTGCCTCCTTCGTGCTGGGCGGGCCTGCTGCTCTGGGTGGCGACGGCAGTGGCCTAATGGACCTGTGCGAGCTGCTGGTGACCTATGGGTGGCGGCCCATAGTGGTGCTGAGGTGCATCGGGTGCGCAAGGGGTGCGGCAGCAGTAGCCAGAGGCAGAGGCGCAGGGGAGAGGCATGAGATACGGCCTGCTGGATGCACCGGGCAGTCACCTAACCTTTCCCAACCACATGGGATGGAGCAGGCGCGTCCGGTGGTCCACATCATGTGCCTTCCCCCCAATTCTGCCTGCTGCTGGTGCTGCTGGTGCTGCTGCCATGCCTGCTTCCGGACACCTCCCCCCCCCCCCGTGCACACACACCTGAAAGTCCGGTAAGCACAGCTGTCCAGGAAACGGTAAGGGGCCAGCCCATGTTGGCATGCACACAGGAGGAGGTGGGTGCACACATGCACATGCACAGGCCCAGCCCACCCCATCCTGGCGTGCACGCATGCACCTGCCTTCTGTGTGCATTTGCGCCTGCTGGGATGGTGTGGGCTGGGCCTGTGCATGCATGCGCCCACCACCTCCTGCACACATGCGTGCATGCCGGGATGGGATGGGCCGGGCCAAAGTGACATGGGCCAGTTCCTTACCATTTCCTGCATGGCTGTACAGGCTGGATCTGACCACGTCATGGGCCTTGAGTTTGACACCCCTGATTTAGACTATCCAGGGAACATATGGAGGTCAAGGAAGTGGAAACAAACACAAAACTGCTCCTCTTCTTCATCCAGCCTGCACAATTCTGAAATGTATGAACATAGCTCACACTGTCATTTTAATTCCTAATGCTGACAAACATAAGAAGCCACACTCTGGTTTTGTATCAAATGTAGAGATATCTTCTGGATTTTGTAAATAATAATAATAATTTTAATAACAATAATAATAATAATACACTATTGGCATTGACAAATTCACCACCAGTCAATTGCAAAAGGTGGCTTTACTGGGAATAGCTTACATCCTGTGATGATATCTGTAACACCATCAAACATCCACATCTGCCTATCCCAGGTCCTTGGCAAGGATTTGATAGGTCAGACATGTCAAACATAAGGCCCGTGGGCCAGATCTGGCCAGTGATGTGGCTAGATCTGGCCCACTGGGCCATCCTGGAAACAGCAAAGGACTGGCCCGTGGCCCCTCAGCCCGGCCAGCTGATCTAGAACCTAGTGGAGGCCATAGCAAAAGTGGCATTTGATCACAAGGCAAGGAGGCATTGAGAAATGTTTGCCCTTTTGCATTTGAGCATCCAAGAAGGGACAGGAAAGGAGAAAGGGAAAGAGGAAAGACAAAGAAAAAGAAGAAAGAGGGGAAGAGAGCAAGGAAGGAAAAACAAAGGAAGAAGAATAAAGAGGGAAGGAAAAAGAAGAAAAGAGGAAAAGGGAGGGAGGGAGGGAGGAAAAGGGTAGGGATAGGAGTAAGGGTGGGGGAGAGGGAGAAGGAAGAAAGAGGAGATGGAAGAAGGGAAGGAGAAGGAGAAGGAAGGAAGGAGGAAGATTATGAGCGGGAGGGAGGGTCTGAGGGAAGTCCTGCCTTAACACTTGGTGACTGGCAGTCCTGTTGCCCTTTCGCCATCCCCTTCCCCCTCCTCTCCTGGTGGTTTCCCATCTAGAGCTAAGGATGCTTTGGTTACAAAGCATCCTGGGTCACGTAGCAAGGAGAGGGAGTGGGCCTCACTCTGACCCACACACTTTGCCCTCCTGCACCCACCATGAGCAACCTGGCCAAGGAGAGTGAGCACAACAGCCTCAAGGAGGAGGTAAATGCAGCCAGGCACCCCCTTGGGGAAGCAGGGCTGGGCTGTGGGGTCCCGGTGCCCTAGGAGCTCAAGGGACTTACTGGGCAGCCTGTGCCATCATCCGGGGGTCCTCCGCATGACCTGAGAGGGACGGCGAGGCTCCTATGGTGGACAAGAGTTCGGCACTCGCCCTGGTCTCGCCTTCCTCTGCTGGAGACAATGGATCTCCCCAGCCCCACCCAGGCCACCACAGGCGCCCCCGACACAAGCAACGTTGAGCTGGCCATGCCCACCCAGCCCACCGAGGTCAACTACAACACTGAATGAAATCGAGTTTGACACCCCTGCGATAGGTACGCAAAAATACCAAACCCAGTTTGAACATCTGGCTCATTATGTGATAATCATTAACAACAACAACAACAACAACAACTGGGTTCTTCTACTATTAACCCTAATGGAGTGAAAACACACTCAACTACATAGAGCTTGAGTGGTTCTAGGCAGCAACCTGTTTCTCCACTGCTTGACACTGCTCAGTCCCAGCAGGTTTTAAAATGTCTCTCAGTGGATGGAGTGGGTGTTAACACAATGGAGGAGTGGAAAAAAGAGGTACAGGAGGCTGCAACCTCTCATAAAACACCTGCTTAACTTGATGCCTTTTCCCAGTTACATAAATATGCTACTTTCTGGCCAGCAAACTCTTGCATTTTTATTGACTATTGTCCACAAGCTTGCTCAGGGCAATTCTTTCTCTGTATCACAACAGAAGCTACAGAGGCTATTGTAGAAACATTTCCTCTTGTTAGTATCACACAGCTTGGTGGACAGAGCCCATAACTGAGCATTTTAGTTAGTGAGCAGCATCCATTATCAAGAAAGAAGATGTGAGATTTTCTTTTAGGCTCACAATGACCATCACAGAAGCAACACAAATCAGCTGAGTTACCTGATACAACAGCCAAAACCAAGCAGGTGCTTGCTCTGATAACATTTTTTAAAAAATGGTCATTGCAAATACTGTATTTTTTCTTTTCCAGCATCATACAATCATAGCATGTTCGAGTTGGAAGGGATCTTGGAAATAATTGAATCCAAGTTCCTGTTTGATATAGAATATGCCGTGCAAAACACAATTATAGCATCCCTCACAGATGGGCATCCAGCCCCCAGCCAAGAAGAAGTCACTACTTTTTGAAGCAGTCTGTTCCATTGTCAAACAGTTCTTATTTTTAGGATGTTTCTTCTATTGCTTAGCCAAAGTCTGATTTTTTACAATTTCAACCCATTCCACATTTTTGTGCCTTGCAACTACACTTAGGAAAAAATGCTGCCTCTATAAAAGATGGACAGCACTCAGCTATCTGTGCAAAGTTGATTTCGAAAAATCGTTTCAAATTCTTCATCTGCAGCCCTTTAGAAAAAGCAACAGCCAGGTAGGAAAAGAAAGCTATTCAGGGAGAACATGTACAAGTAGACAAGGAGAAAGGGGTTTCCCATGCTGACTCTCAATGTACGGAAAGAGGAAAAAATCCTTGGAAGGCAAATGATCCCATATTGACCCATAATGATCTCATATAAGCTGTTGATCCGGCTTCCAAACTCTCAGGAACCAGGAGGCTAAAATTGTCAGGATCTTATCATCTTGTCAAATTCTTCTAAAGAAATAAAACAAATACTCCAGAGCCTTCTAATGTGAATGCTGTGCAGGTTGTCCTTTAAGTCAGAGGTTCTCAACCCCTGGGAAGTGGCCCACTACTGGGCCTTGAGCCGTTTGGAATTGGGACGCAAAACTGATGGGTGAGCGTGCATGTGTGCATATCTCCACTCACATGAGCAGTGGGTGAACGCATGTGCTCCATTTGCACGAGCAGTAGTGTGGGTGCTTGCACAAATGGAGATGTGTATGTGTGCGCGCACTTGCTGCCGCGCACACAGAACCATCCCGCTTCTCCCCCTCCAGGCCACAAAGCCAAAAAGGTTGGGCAACTCTGCTTTAATTCTCCCTGTCCTGACCCCAGACCACCTGGTTTAAGATGGTAAATTTGTTCTGACAGCATTGTCCTTTTGACTTGTTATTCAAGGGAAGGGAGAATAAAATCCAACAACTGGAATTTTGAATACAAACAAAACTCAGGCCATGGAACATGCACCAGGTTGTCATCCACTTATGGAGGGAATCAGTTCCCTCTATAAACTAGAAGGGAATTAGCAAGATGGAACTGCTGTAATCACTTTATACAAGGGCTCGTGGGCATCCAAATTAACGTGCCCATAATTATAGGACAACACATCCATTCTCAGGTGACAGATGTTTAAACAACCTCAGTGGAAGCTTCCCCCATCCAAGAGCACCTTACTGAAAAATATATTTTAGCTGAACGTCATTTGTTGATTTAGTTCACCACACCTGATCAAACCTTAAATTCTTATGACTCAACAAGGTAGAAGTAGAAACAAAACCAACTTGTCTTTTGTGTTAGCTAAAGAAACAGATTTCAGTAAGATGCATGATAAGAATCCCAATTTTTAAAATAAGGATAGGAGTTATCCTTGTGATGCATAATTCTATTTATTTTCTATTCATTTGAATCAGATTTTTATACTATGCATTACTGTTCATGGTTGTTACAGTCTGATCCCCCCCCTTTAAAATAGAGGAGTTTTTATAAGCATTTAGACAGACATGTTTGTATATGTGGCAATCAGTTCAGATGATCTTTTCTAAAGGATAAAAAAAGCAATGAACTACTTTGATATTTTTTAGAGAAATTTAAAATGGGGCCTCAAGACTACTCCCTGTATTAAAGTAGAGAATGCAAGCAAGGCAGCCTGCTTGTATTCTCTACTTTAATTTTAAAAATTTCTGCAGCATTGTTATACTAGACAATAAAGAAAAATAACTCAGTCTGTAAACAATTTTAAAAGAAAACAGTATGTTGATCCAGACATTGCCTGGCTTGTATGGCATGTTATGTTTAGTTATGATTTTCTAGATAATATATAATTGCCTGAGTTCACACAACACACTAAACTATGACTTAGAAATCACATTGAATAGATTCATAAGCCAAAGCTATATAAAGCACATTATGACTTAATATGTTGTGTGAA
This sequence comes from Diadophis punctatus similis, assembly GCA_023053685.1. Taxonomy (NCBI): domain Eukaryota; kingdom Metazoa; phylum Chordata; class Lepidosauria; order Squamata; family Dipsadidae; genus Diadophis; species Diadophis punctatus. The sequence goes on from JALIGW010000003.1 coordinate 98,876,535, forward strand.
CTAGGTCAGGTCAGGCATAAGCAGGTTCACTAAAATGAGTGGGACAAGCTAGTCATTATTAACTTAAATCCTCTTGAATTTTTAAAGTCTGCTCTAAGCAGGACTAAATCTGGATCCAGTCCAAATGCTTTGAGGGCTACTTTTTAGTAGAAAGAAGGAATACAACTCATGCAAAAACAATCCATATATAAATATTAAAAGGCTATGTGACAGCATTGGCACATTGTGTAGAAAACTGTGGTTGTGAGTACTGAAGGAGTTTAGTGTCCAGAAAACTCTACGGGTAATGACATTTTGTGCTTAAACATACTCAATAGTAAGGAGATTGTGTATATTCTCTGTAAATATCTGCTACTTTTCCGTGTTTTATGATCATAATAAACTTACTGGTGTCATTTATCAATGATGTTGCAAGCATAGGCAAATAAGAGCTTATAACACTCATAAAACCCCAATCTAACCCAAATCACACAAATTCAATGACCTGCAGATTTTATTTAGATGAAATAACATAGCAAATCCCCCAATATGGTTTGGAACTGGGATAGACTATAATGGGAGACAACATTTGAAGCTTTATTATCTCTGTTGCAATATTTTCAACATCTGTGTAATAATCCATTTAGGATTCAAAAGTTAATTCTCCAGAAAAGCATTTGGTTTGATAAGAGAGAACTCAAAGAGTGGGAAAGTCTTGTGCAAGTCCCATTGAAACAATTCAAGAACAATCAATGTTCTTGGACAGTCTCCATTCACAGCATCAACCTGTGCCAAAGATAATTTTGCTGATTGTGCTAGGACAAACAGAACTGGAATGCCAAAATCTTGATGGGAACAAAGAGATACAAAGAACTCTTACCCCCTGCTACCATCTAATGTTCTCAAAAATTTTTACAGATAGGAAAGGCCAAGAGTTCTCAAACTTTGTCTGCCATGCCATTCTAACCATAAGAAATGAACTGGCATACCCCAGTGAATAAAAGGTCATATAATAAAAGATCATATCAGATCATATCTCTAGTAGGACTCCTGCTGTTAGATGGGGTCCCTCTGTCAGCTGTCCAGGCAGAGCAGGAGCAAAGCAAAAGCCATGCAAAACTGAATCACCCTTAGAACACATGGCTAGGGGTGGGGCTGTCCTTTAATATAGGGATCGTCAACCTTTCGGACCTCAGGGACTACTAAATTCATAATTTTAAATCCCGCAGACCACTAATATAAATTTTTTAAAAAGATAAATAGTATTTAGTGCAATATAAAAAATGCAAATGATTTTTCTGCAGACCACCAAAATTTTCTCGTGGACCACCAGTGGTCCGTGGACCACCAGTTGGTGACCACTGCTTTAATAGACTTTGTGCTTGGAGCAACACCTTCTGCTGCTCCTCCAATGTGATCCTCCCAGAATCAAGGTTCTTGCGATTAATGTAATTTCCCTTTTCCAAGTGGAGATGACACACTGGGGTTAACCAAATGGAGGTGACACACTGGTGTTAACTACATGCCTGTTTCAGGCAGGTCAGGGGGGGGGAACTTTGTCCACTTTGTTTGGTATCTGCTGTTGGATACTGAGTCAAGTAATTGGGGCGGCTTCTACTGCAGGTCCCTCCTATAGCTCCCAACCCGGAAAAGACTGGAGGAATGAAGTGTGGGGTTAGCACAACAGGGGATGAAGAAACAGGTTATACATGGTGGGATAGCTTTGGACTTTTCAACTCCTCTGTTTCTGTAACTACAGGCACAACTGTATCATGACTTAGCATAGCCCCACCTAGAATCTTGTAGAGAAAGGTGAGTTCTATCCTTCATGCTGGAGTGCCCAATCTAAGAAAGCTGATTGCCTGAATGGTAGCAGCTTTGCCCACTATTAGTTTGGTGAGAAAGGAATAAAGCTGCCAACAAACCTTTCAGCCTAGTTGTTAAGGAGTGTGCAGAGCAACCCCTGAGTTATCAGGGACATACATGTGGAAACGGGGTATTTCAGCTTAGTATCAACCAGTGGATAGGAGTAATGATCCAGTCACAGATTCGTTAAAGTGTATAAAATAGTTTACTTTCAGATAAATAGCACAGTCCAATTAAACAGTCCAGGTCATACACGTTCAGTCAGTCAATATCAAGAAGTACAATAATCTTCTTACCAGCCTGTCATTGTCTTAAACATCAAACAAAGATTACATCTTACAAACACTTCAATACTTTCAGACAGAGCTTCACACAGAGCTCCCTATCAGACACAAAGTCAATCACAAATGAATCAGCAGAGAACGAACCGCAATCTCTAGCTCCCTCTTATGGCAATCTTGAAACACTTCAGCCAATCAGAATACTGCAATACATTTAAAGTTACAGTACTTAAATATATACAAACATAGATTGGTGGCTTGTTTATATATTAACAACCCAACCGTTTGGACATAGTCCTAATACTAGTTTTACCTCTACCAGGTAGGCTATCCCCTCTGTCATGTGAAGCCAGAAAAAGATCAGCTTGCTAAAGCCATTTCTGTTGCTAGCATTTTCAGGTATCAGTGGGCTGGTTCCTCTAACAGCAAATTAGCATCCCTGCCCCAAAAGGATGCAGCTCCATTAACTGGCCAACTAGTCACTTGCTGCCTTCTCACTTGCTCCATTGCTGGAATGAGGTGTCCTTAAACCCTTGGGTCTGCTCTCTTCCAGGACCTGCCATAAAGGTCATTTAAAAATGAGACTTTGATCAAGATCAGAGTATTCTATCTCAACTTCCATTTCTTGCAAGAAGAGTTCTTGTTTTTTTACTGAAGCTTCTAGTTTTGTTCCAACATAGAGTCTGCTACCTAAGTGCTTTGTTCTATCAGGAGGATAATGCGTCACAGTTGGAAAATAGCCCACATGAGCATGATGGCACAGCCACTTTTGGAAGAGGGAAAATGTGGCACTAGGCAAAAGCACTTCAATCTGCTTGGGTTGCCTTGGATGGTGCTCAGGAGTGTGTTTAGGCTACTGTAGTAGCTGTTGCTGTGCAAAGGCTGTTGAAGAAGAGCCCCAGAACCTGGTTCTGAACACATTCAATCTTGCCATTGGCATTCAGGCATAGTGGAACCAACCACAATTCCCCTGGGCCATTGCAATTCATCATTTGGGAAAATTGGTGATAGCCCTAATCACCCTTAAAAACAACAAAAGTGTAGAAGCTCATTACAGGAGCACATCAAATTAGGGTATCTAAGAGTAGTAACTGGAAAATGCATCAAAATACTATGAAGGAAGCAAAAGCTGGAACATTTCTAATTATTTTTTCAGAAATTAAAAGTCTTAAACAAATTAAAGAAAAATACCCTTTTCCCCAAAGAGGTTGTAATTATTTTGTGGATTAAGTAAACCTGACTTTGCTTTTAAAAATAATTAGGTGCACTAATGCAGAATAAGTTCAATGCTGGTCAGTAGCCAGTGGATTCCAAAAATGCAGCCTCAAGTGTCAACTTTATTTAGAATAAGGCCTCTAAAACACATCCCTGCACATGTATTGTTTGAACTGGGCCTCTGAGAAAAAGAAAACAAAAAGGTTTAACAACAAACCTGCCCTTGGACCTATATGTACCTGCATAGTCTCTTTAGTATTTGCTCTGCTGCTGTTTAAATGACCAGACCTAAAGAAATCTAAGCATTCTATTGTGTACCTCTTTTTGGGGGGGGGGAGGGGTGTAAAATGCATATTGTATACTACTTTCTTTTCAACTGAGGGTCAACTTTTATTTAACCTCTAGTCTACATTCTGAAATGGAAAGAGGACTGGAAAAGGTTCATATATAAGAAGACCTGATGCTGACCAGAATATGGGACAGTTCAAGGCTGGCAATAGTTCTTTACTCCTTGTGTTTATGATGACAACCATATGTTGAGTGAAGCAGGCGGGCACCTAAAAAAGGAGCTGTAACTCCTGCTGATAAAAAACAACCTTAGCAAACCATCTGGTCCTTATAAACATAAAATAAGATTAAAAGTACACAAGAGTCTTGTCCTTCCTCCAGGTGAAAGTGTGTTTGCCTCTCAGTAGGAAGGGAATTGAAATAATGCACATGCAATTTGTGTTGTGTTATATTTTAAATATACATAATTTCTATATGGTCTATAACCAGTACACCTCTTACTTAATTTAAGAGGCCTTGTTTGTGTGACTCTCTTAATTGGGTTAAAGTGAGGATTGCTTAAATGTCCTGACCCAGTCAGATATCCTGAAAATTGAGCCAAAGGAGGTTAGTTTTAATTTGAAACAGCTCCAAAATAGTTTGGGGTTAAACTAACTCAGTCAAGTCAACAAAACTGTTAACCTTCTGCCTCTGGTTTGAAAATAGACATTAAGTGGTAAGGGAACCCTGCAAACTTTTCTCAGAGGTTGGATTTTTTTGCTCATTGTTTCCTTTTTAATCTTTATATTGATTTGCACTTGTTAAAATGCATGGAAAAGAGTGGAATATCTACACAATGCTGTAGAGCCGCTGATCATGAATTGCTGGCAGGATTAATCTTAATTATTCAGCATGGAGAAAGAATCTCGTTTGCAGTGGCTGGCAGGATTAAAAAATTGGCTGCTTCCTTTTGAATGGATTATTGGAAAGTGCTTTTCCAGCACATGGAGTAGAAGCAATTGACTTGGTCACTAATAACACTGACATATTATCACCTTCTTCATTGAGCACTCATGATAAAACTTCAGGATGAGTTATAATTGTGCTATTTAATTATTATATTTTATAATATATAATAATCATAATTCAGTTTGCCTCTAGGAAGACCAAGGTGGTGAAAACTGCATTATCGTATGATTGTCCATCTAGGCACAATCCAAGCTAGATCACGTTGGTTCAGTGATAATACAGTGCAGATACAGTACTTTCAGATTACGTGCCAGCATGTTGCTTTTGTACAATTTTCTTTTTAAAAAAAGGTCCAATGAAATTATTCTCATTCTCAATTTACAGATGAGCCGAGGTGGCGCAGTGGTTAAAAGCAGCACTGCAACTACTTCAGTGACTGCTAGTTCAGCAGTTCAGCTGTTCAAATCTCACCGGCTCAAGGTTGACTCAGCCTTCCATCCTTCTGAGGTCGGTAAAATGAGGACCCAGATTGTTGGGGGCAATATGCTGAACTCTGTAAACCGCTTAGAGAGGGCTGTAAAGCACTATGAAGCGGTATATAAGTCTAAGTGCTACTGCTATGAGGGAATTGAAGCTAAGAATGATTTGCTCAGATGATTCCTACTAAGTCTATGGCTGACATGGCAACTAAATTTAAAAACTTCCAGTCCCATGAGACATTCATAATAGCCTTTCCAAAGTACAGCAGTATAGGATGAACAAGCAAGATAGTGGATGAATCATAGAATCAGAGTGTTGGAAGGGATTCTGGAGGTCTTCTGAGATGAAATGAATGAAAGAAGTGATGACATTTGCCATCATAAATATTCCACTGTCATATATTCTCATCAATCCTGAATTTTTGTAACTATATTGAAAGCCCAATACCAAAACTAAAATTCTCCTTAATTCTTTTTTTTTCATAAAAGTTTTTTTATTCTTTTTGCACAAAGTGTTGTCCGGCTCACTCTTACACAGCTTTTCATATACATAATCCATTCCATTATAATCTCTCTGTTTCAATTCCAACCCATAATATTCTCATTACATATTTCTTTATCTAAACTTATTTTTTTCTTAATTCTTAATAAATGCTTAATATTGCTAATCGCCCAAATTCTTAATACCTTACAATCCAGATTGTATACCTTCCGTCCAGATCTATTCCAGCAGCTGGTGAGCTGCTTCGTCCTGCCAGTTATGGATCTGTTCGCCTCCCCGGGGAATGCCAAACTGCCCAGGTTCCTGCCCAGGTACAGGACTCAGGGTGCAGAGGGAACGGACGCTATTCGTTGCGCCTGGCCACAAGGGTTGCTGTACACATTCCCTCCCCTGCCATTGATCCCCAGGGTGATCAGGAGGATTCTGGAGGAGAGGGCCGAGGTGGTTCTTCTGGCCCCCCATTGTCCCAGGAGAGCCTAGTACACAGACCTGATCGCTCTTTCGGTGTCACCTCCTTGGAGAATCCCTCCGACAGAGTGGTCGCTTGCCCAGGGGTCAGTCCAGCATCCAGATCCACGCTGGTTGCAACTGACCGCCTGGCACTTGAGCGGCTCACTCTGGGGTATCACCAGGTTCCAGAGGATGTTATGGAAATTATGCTAGCTTCTAGGAGCCCGTCCATATATTCAGCCACCTGGCGGGTCTTCTGTAACTGGTGTGCCCAGGAGGGGTAATCCCCTGTGCGTTTGTCCATCATTAATGTCCTCCAGTTCCTGCGCCAGGGTTTAGCCAAAGAACTATTCCCCAACACGCTCCGTCGACAGGTGGCAGCATTGTCAACAGTATTGTCCTGTGAGTCCCTAGAAGCTTTGTCAACTCATCCTCTGCTTCGTAGATTCCTTAAAGGCGCGGTCAACCTCTGTCCTCCTGTTGTACATAGGTTTCCCACCTGGGACTTGTCCAAGGTTCTCACTGCACTCACAGGGGGACCCTTTGAGCCTTTGCAATCTGTCTCTCTTTCTCATCTTACTTACAAGGTGGTATTCTTGGTGGCTTTTACATCTGCCCGCCGAATTTCCGAAGTCGCAGCCCTATCGGTGAGGGGTGACCTGTGTGTCTTCCACCAGGATAGGGTGGTATTGAGGTTGGACCCTACCTTTGTGCCAAAGGTGAACTCCTATTTCCATAGGGCTCAAGAGATTGTATTACCTTGTTTTTTATCCTTGCCCCTCCAATGACATTGAACGACAGTGGCACCTCCTGGATGTGAGGTGTGCCCTAGACATTTACCTGCAGCGCACAATGGATTTTTTCTCCTGGGACCCGGGTCTATTCTGTTGCTGCCGCCACCTATCGCCGCCTATCGCCGTTCACTCATGGCGAACAGTGGCGGCAGCAAGTGGCGGCAATAGGTGGCAGTGATAGGCGGCGGCAGCAACAGAATAGACCCGGGTCCCAGGAGAAAAAATCCATCGTGGGGACAGCCTCATCTACAGGAAATTTCTTCCATAGCATCAAGAGCTTTTGGCTGAAACGATATAGGGTTTCCTGCCTGAGCAGGGGGTTGGACTAGAAGACCTCCAAGGTCCCTTCCAACTCTGTTATTCTGCTATTCGCAGAATAACAGCCATTCGCCGCTGCTGCCTGTTGCTGCCGCCGCATCAAAAACCACCTCCCCCTCATTGCGGCCCAGTCTATGATGCAATATTCGCTCCATAAGATGCACAGACATTTCCACCCATTTTTTTCGGGTGGGGGGGAGTGTGTCTTATAGTGCAAAAAATAAGGTAATAAACATCAAACAGCTTTCAGCATTTGGAGTTGTCTTTCAAGAACATATGTCTGCAAAATTGTTGCTGCACAGATAAATGTATCTTTCCCTGGCAGGAGAGAGTTAAGTGGAAAAAGATCTTGGCAACAGGGGAGGGGGGGTTGAGGAGTTTCTACCCATCAAGCTTTATTGTGTTATTCCAACTAAGCAGAGACAAAAAGACAAATCTAAGCTCCCCACTTTCATTTATAATTGAACCTAGTCCAGAAGGATGGAGAAAGCACCATCTGTAAGGCAGAGCGGGCTAGCAGCCGGTGGAATGAAATATTCAAATTACTGTAGGCTACCTCGCATTTTAATGACAGGGTTACAAAAAACTGACTTGTAAGTGTGGCTTGCACTAGAAGAAAAGAAAGTTGTGTTTTCTAATGCGTGAATTAAGTGAAGGGAAAAAAACATTTTGAAGGAAAAGGACATGGATATGTGATTTTGCAACTCATCCACGAAGGTTTACATAACTGAAGAATTGTTCCACTTAGTTCTTTTAATTGATCAATAATCCTGAGACATTTTAAGCAAGAGGAGTGTGCGCATGATAGACAGAGAGACAGACACCTTTCCCTTTAAAGGAAGAATATGTGCTCTCATTTAAATGTTGTGCCATAGTTGAATATGGAGAAGATACAGCGTTTTTTGTACTCACTCTTATTTTACCATATCAGGATAAAGAAGGCTGCTAAAACAATTCATCTTTTATATGGAGTAAGTCCCAGTGAAACAGGAGGGGATGCACTTCTGATTAAGGATAACACTATAAGCCCTACAATAAAGGCCTGGCAATTTTGAATATAATATCATATTATTTATTAATAATTTATTATAACATATAAAATACTACTAGAAAATAAACTGAGAAAAAAAGAAGAAATGTGAGAGTTATCTATAGTTATCTTTGGAGAAACATTCACCTTACAAGCTACCACTCCTATCCTGCTACTGAAGCTCTGGAGGACATCAAGACTGGAAGTCTGTTCACTTTCTTTATGATCAAATGGCCAGGTGCGGCTTTCTTTGATACCTTTTGACTCTCAATACGAAAAACACTTCTCCACCTGAATCAAACTATCTTGTTTAAAACCTAAGAGGATGGTTGCCACAATTTTCTCCCTGTTATCTGCATTGCTATTTTTTTGGATTTTGCCAGAATCTGAGTTCTACATCCCTATTATATTTTGACTCTATTCCCACCTCTGTTACCATGCTTCTCATTTATTTTAGTAGCCGACAATGCAAAGCACCAAGGTATGTCTGTAGGGCACCAACAGGCAGAAACTCAGGGGCCTCAACAAGGCTGGTTCCATCTCCCTGAATCCTCCTTGAGCTTCTCATGAGACAGTGGTAAACTATAAAAATACCTAAATTTGGATGATAAATTAAAAAGGAAGTAATTCCATTCATTATGAAATAAGTAACAGTGAAAGGCATTATTTGGATTCAACAAACTTTCAATAAATGGAATAAAAATGATTCATATTTTTCTGTGGCATAGATTTTATGACCTCTTGCAATGATAAGCAATTATTAATTATTATTTTCTCCTAAGGTAAATGTAGAAGTCACATTTGATTAATATATATTAATAGTTCCCACTTTTTTGTTCTTTTTTGTTTTGTTTTTGTAGTAATTTCTTTCCTATTTTTTTTTACTTTTCCATCAATCTTGTACTGAAAAACTAATAATTTAATTTTTAAAAACAAAACGGCATTTGATCATCTTAGACCAGTGATGGCGAACCTTTTTTCCCTCGGGTGCCGAAAATGAGTGCGCGCGTGCTGTCACGCACGTGTGAGTGCCCACACCCATAATTCAATGCCTGGGGAGGGTGAAAACGGCCTCTCCCGCCCCCGCAGAGGCCCTCTGGAGGCCGGAAATGGCCCATTTCCTGACTTCCGGTGGGCCTGGTAGGCCCGTTTTTCGCCCTCCCCAGGCTCCAGAGGCTTCCCTGGAGCCTGGGGAGGGCGAAAACACCCCCTCGGAGGCCCTCTGGAAACCTAAAATGCCCTCACAGAGCCTTCACATGAGCCAAAAATCAGCTGGCCGGCACGCACATGCATGCTGGAGTTGAGCTAGGGCAACGGCTCACGTGCCGGCAGATATGGCTCTGCGTGCCACCTGTGGCACGCGTGCCATAGGTTCGCCATCACTGTCTTAGACTATATATCAGCAGGGTATTAACCAATAAACTCTTGTATTGTCAAATGCAAATTATATGCAAAATATAGAAAGTAAAACAGCTAGCATTTCATGCCACATTGGTTAGGGCTCAGGGAGACTCGTGACAGCTACTTTTTTCTATCACACAAGAATCAAAGCCTATGGAAGTTTGGACATGTAGTATGATTGAATGAAAATAGATTTTTAACGTACAAATAGCACAGTTACCAGAGACTGGGGAATAGTCTCCGAAAACAGGAGAGACCTACAGAATGCCTGGTGTAATTCTAAAGCCTGCTTTTCCCTACTTACTGCCTGATGCTTGGTTGCTGGAAGCTGCATTAATGATGTCAGTTGCAGAGAGAGAAAGCGGCTGTGAGCCACAAGCACCAGGAAATCACCTTCCGTTGGTCGCTGGCAGACACCATTAGGCAATGACCCTTACTTCATATGCTCTCTAATACTCTCCACTCAGCAGAGTTCAGGTCAATCCACAGCATCCGGCAGAGCATAAACCTGGCTCTTTGGGGAGTGCCTGTAGCCTTCGACTTTGCTTTTTACCAGCTCTGGTTGTAGTCACTCAGTGCGGGAGTTTCATTAGCCCTGAGCCATGTCACAGTGCAATGATATATTTAAGCAATAATGAACAGCAAGCCAGCAGTGCCTGTGTTTAAAAGATTGTTGCAAAAAGGGGAAACGCAATGAAGAATAATCCTCTGGAAATACAGAGCCCAGTTTTCCATGGCTCTCCCCCCACTCCAGCTCCAGCCAAAGGCTCCAATTTAAGTGGGTGAAACTGAAAGTGGATTCCCCTCGGCAATTGACACAAGAGACACATGTGGAAATTTAACACATACTCCAAATAAAGCTAGAATGATTCACATTATCACATTCATTTGTGATTACTTCCATAGGGTTGCTTATATATACATACATGTCCCTCATGCTGTTTTCTTTCAAGGTAAGCAAAGGACACAGAAAAGGAGGAAGAAACATTAAGCTACAGTAATTGAAGGCATGAGTTAAGTAAAAGGATCTAAAACTAATTTACATCTACCCCTTTCGTTATGCTTTGCCGTTACTTTCTATTCTTGCAAACCATCCTTGCTTCCTCCATATCCATACACTCATTTATACCTCGGCTTTTGTTCTTTAAATTTCTCACTTCTCATTCTAGAGATCTCATCAACACCATACAACACTTCTCACTGTTACTCTTCCTCTCAACCCATTCACAATAGCTTTATATATTTGTTTTATGTTCTGATCCTCATTATATGACTAAATCACATCAATATATCATGTCTTCAGGAAACAAGCCATCAAGGTGCATAAATTCATATATTTACTCTAGCTTCTGCCACATTTTAAGGTGTCATTTTAATTTTACTACAAAACCAATTTTTATTTTTGATAATTTGATTTTCAGATCCACTCCCATTACTACATCATACAACCTATGCACATTCATTGCAGATCATTCAGATATCACCACTAGGAATTCTTTGATACATTCATCCATAAACACATTAAAAAAAACAAAAACAAGAGAACATCACACATTCTGGTCTCACTTCCTCCTGAGAACCTAAGTATTTGTTAATCATTATTCCATTCTCGTATGCTTTACTTTCACCACATACTACTCTTAAGCAATCATCAACCAGCCTTGAATTACGTATTTTCATAAGCATTCCATAATTCAAGCTCTTTAATATATGCTTCTCTAATTCAACAATATTCAATAATTTTTCTCACATTCATACATTTCTCAGTAACTTGTAAAAATGTGATCTGTCCAGCATAAAGATGTAGTGCATTTTCTAAATTTTGTTCATTGTCACTTCTTTTATCTTTTCAGTCAGAATTCTGCCACACATCCTCCATAACACCCTTACTCAAATAATGCCCTTATACTTTTTGTATTATTAATTAATTAATTGATCAAATCTATATGGTCGCCCATCTCACAAATACTATTACTGTTACCACCTCTTTTTTTTGGACAATGGAGCAATGATGATATTCTTCCAATCCTCAGATGGAGTCTTCACATATGTTCAAAAATTTGCAATGTTGATCATCTATATCCATATATTAACATTTTTCCAATTAAACCATCTAGATTTGCAGTCTTATCATTGTCAACTTTTTCATAGCATTTATGACTTCCTTTTCATAATTATTACCTTGGACAATAACAAATGTTAGCATTCGTATCAATTACACTCTTTGAGATATCACTGTTATCTCCATACAAATCTATAAATGATTCCTTCCAGCAACCCCTCATTTAAATTTCACTCCAAATAATTTCATCTATTTTATTTTAAATCCCACTTGTTCTGCTGCAGAGTCCTTGTTTGCCTGCCTTCATGTACTTCCAAAACTATTTTTAATTTCCATCAAAATCACTTTGTATTTTCTATCTCTTTCTGGCTCCTCTACTACTTACATTCACTGGAGCCTAATATGTAATTATTACCAATTTAGGAACTGCTACTTTCATATGCCCCAATAAAACCTATATGACCCCATTTCATATTTCTGATATACATTTTAGCCCTCTCGTGCCGATTTAAACCTACACCATATCCTGTACACATTCATCAAAATGAGATTGCCTTTATTTATTATAGTTGGAAGGAAAGTTCAGATATTCCTAATCAAATTATATATTTTAATTAATAAGCAGAAGCTGACACAACATCTATGGTACAAAGTGAAATACAATGTCTTTCTGCAAATTTTGAATACATACATACTATTCATGTGCAGTTGCTACAGATTCAAAATAAGAAAATAATGAAAATGGCAAGTGCAAAAGTCTGGACACTTTTTAAATTAGTATTTTGTAATAACTTCTTTGTCAGAAACAATGGCTTCCAAGTGTTTCATGTAGACAGCTAGCAGTCTTTCTATTCTTGTCTTTAGAATCCCCCCCCCCTCTTCCTTACAGAACTCTTCTAGCTCGGGAATATTCTTCCATGCATTACATATATATGGACTAATAAGTTGTAATGTCAGTTGTAATGTTTATTTTTGTTATTTTAGCTATTATTTAGCAGGAAGCATATACATCAGCTTTTCGTTTATAGGATGCTTTTGTTCCTCATAGCATATATCAAATAATTGTTTGTTTAGAACTACTGTAGTTAGGTTAATGCAAAAATATTTTTCTATTAAAGTATGATTTATAAAATAGGCTAAATTAGATAGTTTTAAGTTTCAGTTTCTCTCAGCATAAAAAAGCCCACTATCGATTTGCAAGCAATATGGTAACTGAACTAGGCTCTTTTTATTTTGTAGCTTGTGTTCCTATTTACACATTGGTAAATGTGTAAATAGTGTGTAATCCTTGAATTAGGAAAACAACTCTGTAGTATGGTACAGTGGCAACAAAGGGCCTAGCGTAACAGGTCTGATTATGTGGCATCCAGGAAATAGCTTTCTGGTATTCTGATTTGATGCTGTAGTTCACAATGGACTGCCTTTGGACTTACAGGATTAATTTGATTTTCCAAGGTCCATTGATTAGAGCCAGATGTAATATAGTAGTTTAAATCAGTGGACACAAAATTGCAGAGCTTGATGCTTCTGAACATGGGGCTCATATACATGCTCTATCTTTCACAAATCTTCTCCAATTTTCTTTCAGGCTTTCTGATTTTAGCTGTCCCATTTAAGAGAAAAAGGCTGTGAGTCAGTAATCCATGCTGAAATATCGCAATCACCTGGAGACCTAACAGAAGATCTTGATCTACCTTCTGCCAGGCTCTGCTCTAGCTCATGACTTCAAGCACAAAAGCAGGTATAATTTTTCCTTAGGGACAGGCTTACAATGATTATAAGAAAAAAGATGCATAATTTGTAGAACTCATGTGGGTCCCACATTGCTGGCAGAAAGCAGCCAAATTGAAGCATTCCACATGCCTAGAGCAGAAAGTGGAAGTTGCCTGGTTGAACCCCAATCACTTCCAAGGAATAGAAATTTTGTGCTATCAACCACCCTATGCTGGTGTTAATTCTTGTGAGAGGTAATGTTCACTATCAAGAATAGTGCTTTGCTCACACATTCAACTAGGAGCATTGCACCAATCGTAATGGAGCCTTCTCTTCCACCAAGACTGCAGGCTGACAGAGCGCTTGGTGTGAGCCTCCAATTACATAGAAACGTGGCTTGTTACTGTTCCCGGAGGGCATAATTAGATGAACTCAGCCTTTGTATAATCAGCCACTCTGCCACAGGGCGTACCTATTCAGGCTACAGCTGAGTTCATAGGCAACATCTACTTCCTTCAAATTTTCTTTTCCTGCTGTCAGCTGACTACAGCACACATTTTTTTCATCCATATTTCCTCTTCGGTCCTTCGAAACTCCATCAATGTCAGTTGCCAAAACCAAGTCTTTGCTCAAGACACATTCTTTCTTCACTCCATATGTCTCTGGTCATATAAGTTGCACCAGTTCCTGGGCTTGAGTTACCAAACTCAAAAAAATCCTGTTGTAATATATATAGTCTTTCCTGCCATTCTGTCAGCCAATTTATTTTAAAATGTGTGTAGAAAGGTCCGAGGTATGTTTTTTTCATAAAGCAGGGGGGGGGAACTGTTCCTGGGAGAAAAGATATATTTCCCTCTCTCTCCCAAGTGAAAAATCGTAAGATGAATGAAAAAAACAGGAATCAGCTTAAGGAAAGAACCAAGTATAATGAGCAAAACTTAAGGTTCCTGATAAGTTGCCCTAAAATGTTCTAAACATTGATATTCCTCTGTAATCTCTCTCTCCAACTTAGATATATTTCCTCTGCCCCATACATCTTTGAAATCAAGAGTGATACTGGAGTTGGGGGAATAACTGGGATAGGACTTTGAAGAAGTAACACTGCTTGCAGTTTGTAATGTTTCAGATTTTGAAAAGTTTTTTGAAGCATGCAAGAGCATGAATACAGCATATACGTGTGGCTCACTAAAGCAGCCTTGCCATTTTCCAGGTATACAATCATGCCACACTCAGTCACATCTGCTGTAAGAGATGGGGGGGGGGAGAAGACCCAACTCTTGCATTCCAAACCTGAGAGCACGCACAGATGTAGGGCTATAAATTTACAAATGCAGGAACTCATTTCATCTCTATACTTGATCAGTCGGTTGGTGCAGCTTGTCCAGTTCTGTCTTTACTAAATATGGAACCAGCTTTTCAAGGTTTCAAATTTTTGTCAATCCCCCTTTCTGCTAAATTGGCATGCAAAACATGTGCTCAAACAATGAGGTACTGCCTTTTCTCTAATATAGTTCTCCCCCTTCTCTTACTCTTTTCGGCTAATAGCTTTGTTGGAGATGGACAGATTCCCTGAGATGTACACTTACCAGTAATCTATAGCATTTTAATATATATTATATTTAATTAAGATGAACATGGATGAGCTTTCTAAATACTGGGGATCCTCCAGTATTCTCTTGAATATGCAGGCCATAATAATCACATAGGCCCAGTTTGTTTCACAATGTGCCAGACATTGAATGGAAACTGATCAAGGAGAGATTCAACCTAGAAATAAGGAGGAACTTTCTGACAGTGAGAACAATCAACTAATGGAACAGCTTGCCTTCGGAAGTTGTGGGAGCTTCATCACTGGAGGCTTTCAAGAAGAGATTGGACTGCCATTTGTCAGAAATGGTGTAGGGCAGTGATGGCGAACCTTTTTTTCCTTGGGTGCCAAAAGCACGCGGGCGCACGCTATCGCACACACGCTCGTGCCCACACCCATAATTCAATGCCCCCCATGCGCCCCCACATTTCCCCATTTCCTGACTTCTGGTGGGCCCGGTAGGCCCATTTTTCGCCCTCCCCAGGCTCCAGAGGCTTCCCTGGAGCCTGGGGAGGGCGAAAACGTCCTTCCCTGCCCCCCAGAGGCCCTCCGGAGGCTGAAAACACCCTCCCAGAGCCTCCGTGTGAGCCGAAAATCAGCTGGCCGGCGCACACATGCGCGCTGGAGCTGAGCTAGGGCAGCGGCTCACGTGCCGGCAGATATGGCTCCACGTGCCACCTGTGGCACACGTGCCATAGGTTTGCCATCACGGGTGTAGGGTCTCCTGCTTGGATAGGGGGTTGAACTAGATGACCTACAAGGTCCCTTCCAACTCTGTTAATCTGTTAAGAACTTTTGGGGAGTTCTTCAATGGATGCCAAATCCATAGCAACATATATTGTTTAGGAGTCTAGAGTGCATGGCAGGAGGAATGAGCTGAAAGACACCCAATTTCCTTTCCTAAAGGAACAGAGATTGTAGCCTTTGATTTTATAAAACCTGAGTCAGTTAACATCAAGCATTAACCTTAAATAAATAACTATACTTATACAAATGTAAATTTAACCTCAGGAAATAATAAGAAGCAATAAAGTGCATGTTATTTCTGCTAAATTTCTTATACTGTAACATATACAAATAATTAAATAAGGTGTGGAACACAATTCCTATTCCCCCTTTTGGTGCAGATGGGAGGGTGTCTGGAGTTGATGGAGAGATTTCTGCAATTATCTATCCTACATCATCTTATCAATTACCTAACCAGGACTGGGACCATCAATGCATTTGCTCCACTCTATATGACTAGTTTTAATTGAATTTCCTCAATTTCTAATGGCTTCCACTGGCACAGCACACACCATTGTAACAGCAATACATGTTGAAACAAACCAGTCACTCTTTCTCCTGCTAAGCCATTAAATTACAGCATATTCAATTAATAACAGCTGAATATTCTGTCACATTTAGGAAGATGTATGGTAAGACAAGGGAGTTGTGATGTCTCTGACAGAAATGATAAAAGTTCTCTCCACACAGCCTGGCAGATACTTGGCTCCTGCTTCAGCTCCCTCTTCGTGTTCTCAAACATCAGTACAGACACAAGATCCAGGCTTGGCTTCAAAGCAGGATGGCTCTAAAGAGAACAAGAGAACTTGCCAAAGAATCTGAAGGCAGCTTCCCTCCAGGAGCTGTCTGAATACTCTGGCTCTGTTGCAGATTCACACATAGACACTCTGCTAAGCAATAATGCAAGTGCAGATACAGCTGAAGGCCTCCTTTCCAATTAGCCATCTTGAGGGAATTAATGATTGCAAACTTTCTATGGTCACTAGCTGGAATCCACCAGGAGTAGTCTTGTTCAAACCTCACTGAAATCAGAGAAAGCTAGGTTTGAGCACATCTGATCATATGCACAGCCCTTAAATATTTCAGTGGGGTTTCAATAAAGTAGAATATTTGTAGCTCAGGGTTGAAATGAGGGGTCCTTGGTGCTCTCTGAGCTTGCTTGTTTTCTTGCAGACATTTCATTACGCAAACTGGGTAACATCATCAGTGTTAGTAAGCAATCTATGTTGATCTAGATGAACTCCAAGGTTAACATCAGACCAACAATCAAGTAAACAATACCCCAATCAAGAAACTGCCAAAGAAGCCAATAGCAAACAGCCACGAGTTTGACAGCCCTGGTCTATACCTTGAATTTTGGGTGACTGCTGAATTTATGAGCAACTGGTATTTTGAGCTTCTGGTGTTGTTCCAAGAAGCTCCTTCTGAGCTGTGTTCATGTATTGACTCATATGGTCCTGTAGCTTGGTGGCAATGATGCCTGATAGTGTCCATATTGTGCGGAAGCAGGTTATTGACCAGTGCTGATCCCTTGTGGGAAGTCTTTCATGATTAGCACTGTCTTTCTTTGTGTTAGTCAGTCTGGTTAGGAGACTGCTGCTAGCAGCTGGTTCACTATGCTGCTAGGCATTCATGCATTGCTATTAGTTTATATTATTTATAGAAACTGTTGGTTCTCTGTTTTCTTCCCCGAAGAAATAACTCAAAGCAACTAATGACATATAAAAGCAAAAACAAAGATAAACATAATGGTTTCATAGTTTCCTCTCATGGAAAAAATTACTATAAAGAATTTTGCATTAAAAGCAGTATGAAGAAAAGAAGGCCTAGCAGTGATAGTTGAACAGAATCAAAAACTATTTAAAAGACTCCAAATTCCAGTACAATTAAAGATAAAGGGGATGATGGCTTAAACTCCTGGAGCATGAAATTCATCATACAAGGCACTGTGGCAGAGAAAGTTTTTTCATATAATGTCACCAATATTATTCTTCAGAATGAATTAAACACTTGCTGGAACTGTATTAGTTGATTTTTAAAAAATGGGCAGCTTGACATAGGAAGAAAGCCAATTAACTCAGGGTAGTTAGAAATATTTTGAATTGCACTTTCAAATGAATTAGCACTTGTGCATTTATTACAATAAAGGGGCCATAAGATTCTAATATTTACCACCAGCCCCATCAGTACTTTTTTTTAAAAATTCTAGATTAATGGAGGAATTAGAACAGAACTATGGAAAGAAATCTGTGAAAGTAATATAAATCAAAATAAGATAAATATATCTACCCTTTCCTTTACCAAATGCTGATGCCCTTATCAGTTTTCAGTTAGTGTCCCCAAGAGGGAGCCTGGCTAAGTGGCCAGTCATAGTTACTGTTGGCTGCAGTAAAAAAGCTAGACAGGCTTAGTACTGCAGTTGGATGGCAGACCACCAGAAACTATAGGCCAGACTGAGAAGATGGAGAGGAAAAAAAAACCTGGAAGAAACCAATAGTGAATCACTTTCCTGTTGTTGCTAAAAAATACTAGAACAGCCATGTCTATAGAGTCAACAGGAGTTGAATTTGACTGAGAGGGAACTTCAAATGTTTATATCTAAAGCACTTTTCATGGAATGCAAAGAGAGTTCCTAATATGGGCGTAGGAATGCAATTGAGTTTATTATATTTGTTGGCTACTTTTTAAACAAACTCTAGGTGATTGACAGCAATATGTAGATGGTGGCTGTACAAAATCAAGTGCCCACCCCTTTATAATACAACCAAGTCTAAAATTTTAGTAGGTATCTTCATTACTAGTAATAGAGACAGTATTAGTGCTTGTGACCTATCCTTTTATAAGGGACATTCAGGAATTATCTAGAAAACACTTAGTCAAGCTTGCATTCTGATTGGTTAATCTGAATTTTCAGCTCTTCTGTGAAAATGTCCATTCTTCATTTTTATATCTTTGTGAAATTTTGCAAAGCCATTATTACCAAACTTCCGGTAGGCCCGTTGGGCCATTTTTCGCCCTCCCCAGGCTTCAGGAGGCTTTCCTGAAGCCTGGGGAGGGCGAAAAAACGGCCCAATGGGCCTACCGGAAGTCCGGAGGCTTCAGTGAGGCCTGCGCACATGCGGGTGGGAGCACGGGGGGGGTTGTGCATGCATGCGCAGGGGGAGGGCATTGCATTATGGGTGTGGGCGCGTGCGTGCTATTGCATGCACAACACCCTTTTGGCACCCAAGCAAGAAAAGGTTCACCATCACTGCTATATCATAAACGGAGATGTTACCTGCAGATGTGAGCAGCCAACCGAAGCGCAGTAACATAGGCCTACCCTGTAATTTCCCCATTGGGTTTTACAGATGAGCTGGGTTTCAGCCCATTGTGTTCTCTCTGCTCTCCCCCCCCCCCCAAATTTGTAAGTATAGTGATTTGGAAAGGACTAAATTCTTACTGAAAAATTAGTTAGGGCATATACAGTTTTAAAAGCAGAAAGTCCTGTGCCTTGTTATATTCAGGTCCTCTTTGTTGAAAATGGCTTACCTGAACATTAAACAGTTTAGAAATGCAGAACAAGTGAAAGTTCTCTCTTTCAGCAGAAGACTCAGCTGAGCTTCCTAGGGCAAAAACAGCTGTTTGCAAGAGTCAGTCCAGGATGTGTTGCTACTACCTCTGCTCTGCTGCTTGTTTAAGTTATTGCCCCCAACTTGACAGCACAATAGTACTGGAGTGGCTTCTCAAGAAGCATTAATCACCACAACCCCTTTTCAGCTTTATTATCTGGAAAGAACTACCTATCTACTTGCCTGCCTCCCCGTCTGCCCAGTTGGTTACAAAAGAATTGTATCTATATTTTCTGGTTGGTGAATAAATAAAACAGAGGGACAAATGTGCCATAGTGCATCAGGGTATACAGAAGAAAAAGAGGCTCTTGCATTAGTGTTCCTAAAACAGCATGGCTTTTCTGCCCCATTGCTCCAAAGAGCTTGGTGCTTTGAAGGCCTTGTTTTTGCTTACCAGAAATTTCTCAAGAAAGCAAAGCTTTACATGTAATGAAGTTTTACTCGCAGTGGTGGGATTCAGCCGGTTTGCTCTGGTTCAGTAGAATCGGTAGCTGTTTTTTTGTGGAGTTTGGTGAATAGCGTGCTTCACCACTCCCCTCCCAGCCACTCCTCACTTCGCCCAGCCTCTTCTTGCCAGGCGTCTCACCTGCCGAGGGAGAAGAGCCCGAATGGTGGCGAAGTGCCTGGAGGCGATGTGGCTGTTCGGTTGCTTTTACCCTTTGAGATCGTGAATCCCAATTGGTCACCAGGCACTCCCACACTCCAGCCAGGGCGCTGCTTGTACAGTGCACAGTTGCGCCAAACTGATCGCTCATGCCCGCTCAGGTAGCTCAAATCCTCCCCCTCCTCCTCCTCCGGATCAGTTCGATGTGCATTGCTCATCTTATACACAGGATCGTTTGGAAGAGAAGCTGCGCTTGAAAAGACATGAAGACGAGCCACTCTGTTTTGGTGGAGAAAGAGGTGTTGATTGGGCTTATTTTCTTGGATGGAAGCCTTCTGTGTTGTGCTTATTTTGAAGGCCAGGTGAGCAGCTGGGTGAGGCAAGCAGCCCAGTGAGGAGAGGCCAAGCAAGGCAAGGAGTGGCTGGGAGGGGAGGGGCGAGGAGAGGCCGAGTGAGACAAGGCACCCCTCGATGTGAGTGACATCGAGTTGGCCATTTCCACCTAGTCACATGACCACCCAGCCATGCCTACCCAGCTGGTCATTAGGTTGTTAAATTATTTGAATCCCACCACTGCACAGCACATATTAAGGATGACTTGGTTGCTCCGCATGTGCTTGTAGGTTTTATGTGTTTACAGTCCTGGTGCCAACAAGAAAGAGACAGAGATTCATTCTATGTGTTGTTGAGTGGTAAGGTAGCAAAACAAAGTACCTGAGGTTTGGGGAATTAAAAGTGTAAGGTTTATTTACCTAACTTAATCCCACAGGAAGATGAATAGGCTCCTCTCAAATAGGTCACACTGCCAAATTCATGCAACAATATTTTTCCTTTCTTTTTAAATGAATGTAAAGTGTGTGTGTGTGTGTGTGTGTGTGTGTGTGTGTGTGTGTGTGAGAGAGAGAGAGAGAGAGAGAGAGAGAGAGAGAGAGAGAGAGAGAGAGAGAGAGAGAGAGAGAGAGAGAGAGAGAGAGAGAGAGAGAGAGAGAGAGATTGCATGTAGGCACATGTATTACAGAATTGCATTAGGGCTATGGTACTGAATACTGATGGAGTTTTTAACTTTTATTTCCCCATAGTATCCCAATTAAAATACTCCCTACTAAATTTACTATAGGGAAACATATCTATGTTTGTGAACTGGAATATATTGTTCTCTCCGTCTCCCTATCCCTTCCCCCTTTTATTCCTCTAGCTGAATTCTGAGTCCTAAACAAGGATAGAACATAATAAATGAGTTGCTGTGGTTGACCTGCATAATTGTTTTGTACTTTTACATTTCAATTTTGCATAAGTTTACAATTGACAGAGCCCACTTATTTATTCAATGAAAGTGGACAGAACTTGGTTACAGATTCTCCACTTTAAATCTTACAATTAAAAATAATTATCTCCCTTTATCAGTGGCAAATGACAAAATGTATGTTTTGAATCATTGGATGAGTGAAGCTTCACTTTGTGTTTCTTTCAGAATTTTCTTCCTGTGAGTGTATGAAGGAGAGGTTAGAAATGGTATGTGTTCATGTGTAGTATGTTATCCCACAGTTTGTCACTATTATGCACATATACTGTATGTATAATAGGAGTGAGTATATACTTGTATAATGTATATGTCATGTTCCATTTAAATCATATTAGCAAATATTAAAAGGAAGATTCAGAAATATAGTATCATTTGATTATGTTGGGGCTATTGTCAAAATAGCATGTTACTTTGACGTTTCTTTGTCTCTGTGCTTGGAGTCTACAAAGAGAAACTAGTTTCTTAGCAACTAAAATGTTTCCTCAAACAAGGCCTTCAATGGAACAACCTTTGGAAGAAAAAAAAGGCATCAACAGCCTAAGAAGCAGCTCCCTTGGATTGGAGGGAGGGAGAAAAGGGGGGGGAGAGGGAGGGGGAGGGAGATGGGGGGGGAGAGAGAGGTATTTGCCTTGCAGACAAGGACGATTTAAGTCTTGTTCAGCCAAGCCTTGGGGGGTCTAGGAGAAAGCATTGGAAGCAAACAGTTTGCAGCAGATCTGCTTACCTGTGCAGCATAAAGGTTGTTTAGAGCAATACCCCACTGTAGCCCTGGCAGCATTTTCTTTTCTTTTCATTCATTCTCACCGACATACTGACTGCTGGGTCATTGCTGCTCTCATTTCATTAATGATGAACAGAGGTGAAGAGGCAGTGACTTGCCCAAGGCCACTCAACAAGATCATGATAGAGATGGCAGTGAACCAAGTCTTTTACATCCAATCTTGCATCCATTAAATGGAAGAAAAATCGAAATTCAGATGCACTTTAAGAAGCTGGAAAGAATTAAGTGTGCTGACTTTTGATTTTGGATGTGGGCAATGTTATCCATGCCAGATATTAAAGCCTGCAGGATTGACTGGGTGGGTCTCCTACAACATGAGGCTTGTGACTTTCTCTCCTTGCAGATTCTTAGCATATAGGTCCTGAAAACCTCAGTGGGCACATGCAGGTGGATATTCAGTACAAAAGGTGACTAAATTATATTTCCCTCCACAGAATTGCAATTCATTAGCCTGATATAATATTATTCTCAGTGCTTAAAACCTGAACAAGGCTTTTATCTTGATTTAATAAAAAAAACCTGATGTACAACTAATCCTTCATCCTGCTAAATTCAACAGGGCTCACTTCCAGGTAGGTATAGAAAAGATGGCAGCCTTTATCCTGGAGGCAATGTTATGAGGTACATTTTGTGTAAAGTTGCCTCTTGGTTGATTTTTTTAAGCACTCCCACATGCTCAAATGCAATTTTTGTAGCATTTAGTTTCCCAGGTCACTGTTCTCTGAAAAATTCTAAAAATTGGGTGCTTGACCTGTGTTGTTGATTTCTATAATTTCAGGGCAGAGCCACACATTCATGAGCAATTGTAAAAGTGTGCTTCATTTTTATAGCCTGACTACAGGTACTGTTGGTGACCTACTGGGAAGTTTGACACCATTTTTACAGAAACCTGCACTTATGGTTTTAATAACAGTTGAAGTATAAAAATGAAATTGGTAAAGCACTTTCCTGGTGTGGAGGTAAAAGTTCAAGATTTGCTTTGTGGCTGTTATCAAACATACAGGAGTAGGGGCAGAAAGCAACTTCACCTTTTAACCTAGCGTACCATATATTGATTATCAGCCTGTGTGCCATACAATTCATGGAAAGCCTGCTATATTTCTGTTACAATACTTTAGAAATTATTTTCCTCCAAAAGAGTAACTGTTAAAAATCTGAGAAACACAGAAAAAACAATCCAAAATTTAAAGGATTAATCAAAGTTGATGCTTACTGTATTAAAAATTTTCAACTTCTCAAAATCTCCCTCATTTCTGACACCTGCGACTACTTAAGGAACGTGCAAGCCAGCAGTGTTCTTTTTTTTTCTAAAGAGAAAGAGAGTGTGTGTATGTATGGGGGAGGGAGGGAGGGGGGGAGGGAGGGAGGGAGGTTATATGATGGAATAACTTGGTTATTGGCAGCAGAGGATGGTCTAGATCAGGGCTGTCAAACTCGCAGCCCGCGGGCCAGATGCGTCACACACTGGCCATGGCCACGGCCAGTTTAGCGAAGGGGGGGAAGTCCCGATACATCACGTGACGATGCCGTGATGATGTGAGTTTGACACCCGTAGTCTAGATGAGCTCAGAAGAATACATCTAATTCTTTGATTTTGATTCTGGGGCATGAAGTTCTACCTAGCTGTCATAGATAGACATAGCATATTCCTCCAAACACTTATATAATTTTTATTTCCGTTATTAAGGAAAGATTAATGACAGCATTGAAAAAATCCCTGTATTATCCTTTCCCAATACAATGAAAAAAACTCAGAGGAGCTTAAATGTCTGTTTTGTAACAAGACAAATTCCTGACAAAAAGAATCAGTTTTGTATTCAGTGAATACTTTCTCTACTACTGTATATCTACAAGTTCAATTAAAATGATTTTATTATGACCAGTGAATCTTTTTTCATGTGTGAAACAGAAGACAATAAAATATCTTAAATTACAGTACAGGTAGTCTTTGACCTATGAACCACTATTGGGACCAGAATCTCAGTCACTGAGTGAAGCAATCATTAAGCAAGTTGCCATATGATTGCTTTGTTCAATGACCACAACCTCAGCATTCCTGATTGCAATCATTAAGTGACCTTGCAGATTGTTTAGTGGACAGAGTCCCAGGTAAGGAACACAGGCTGCCTTGGTGTGTATGGGTGGCAGGTAGGGTGCCCAGATACCTTTGATCCAAAATCAGGACAGTTTAAAAAAAATAGCACTTCTCAAGATAACGTTTATTACTCCAACAAAGCCAATAAAACATCATATTCACACATATTTACTATTAGATGATATCTTATTCAGCAAATTTTCGTCGCCCAAAATCTTTTTATACATTTCGCCACACGATGAAGAAGAATGATTTATTTTAATTTGAAGCAAGCATTTCACGGTTTTAACATCCAATCGATTTCGATCATCTGTCCACTGCTTCTTGCACAGGGAAAATACTCTTTCCACAGCCACAGGAATTGAAAAAAAATATGCTAACTAGAATTTTCAGATCAAAGAATTTGTTGCTTCAAAACAAAGTGGACCATTTTTTATCAATCGGCAAATTATTAAATTCTTCTGAAGAGGCTTCTAGCAACGAGTTCAACTCGCTAGTTTCATCAAACAATGAATCTTTCATGGCAATATCTGGCAATAAATATTCAGCTGACTTTTGAACTTCATCATATTTAATACTAGCTTTTAACATCAGCCAATCAGTTGAGCAATAATAATTGTCCAAGCTGAACAACTTATCAATATAATTAATAGCTGTTGTATAAAAGTCAATGAATTCACCTTTAAGTTGATTGGCCAAATCCGGATTGTCTAAACCTAGTAGCTTAGAAGCTGTAATGGCACCCAAAAAAGTTTTGCTGAAGTCGTTTTTGCATCTTTTGTTGAAAAGTAGTCATGGCATCTATCATTTCTGGTAGAAGTAGATCTTTCTTTTCCAGGGTCAATATAGTCTGCTGGAATACTTTAATATAAATCGTAAGGATACAAGCAACAAGTTACAGTCATACAGTCATAAGTGGGAGGAGATTCAGATCAGATTTACAGAGTTGGAAGGGACCTTGCAGGTCATCTAGTCCAACCCCTTGTAAGACTTGTAAGACACTTTGAAGAAACAAGAAATAAATTTCGCTTGAATCGTTGCTAAATAAATTTTTCAAAACTTTTGGATCATTGGCAGAAGATTAGGCAAGAGATTTTAATGCTGCCCATAGTTGCAAAATGCATTCAATAAGTGGTAGCATGCTCAGCAACCTAGTATGTGAATGTGTTGGGAAAGTCGCATATTCAATTTCAACGAATTCACAAAATTCCTTGAACTTCTCATGCCGCAGAGTAGACCCATTGAAATAGCTCAGAATTTTGAACAACAGCATTTCTACATCCAGTGATAATCTTTCACATGCTTTTTTTGCCGCATTGTGGCATATATGCACCGGGCAACCAACAGCAATTAATTTAGAATTCAAGGTTTTTAGTTTGGCGAAAACATTATTCTGCCCTTGTTGACTAGCACCGCCGAAATTCACATTAGCATTGTCTGCACTGAAGGCTACTAATTTTGCCAGATCAAGATTGTTATTTTGCAAACAACTTTTTAAATATCCGAATATAATGTCAGATGTTTCACCCGGTAAATTAGCAAAATCTAACAGTTTTACAGCCAAACCATCCACTGAAAAATATCGAATAATAATCGGAATTTTTTTTATTTCTTTATGGTTGGAAGCATCTGTAGCAATAGAATAATAGCCATCTCCTAATTAGTTGAATAGTTCTTTTACTGAATTTGGCGCTAAGACGTTGCAAATTATAGCCTGCGACTTTGTGTAGGATGATGAAAACTTTTTGGCTATTTCAGAATCTGGAAAGATTGTTGTCAAAAGTTTGTTAGTACATTCATTACTTCTGAATGAACGCGAATGAACGGCCATGTGATATGCTAGAACTGCTTCTGCAGCTGACGTCTTCTTAGATACCGGCACATTTTTACTGACAAAAAACTGTCCTATTTCAGCGGTTGACTTCTTGGATTTTGAATTTTCATCGTGAAGTTTTGTACCACAATGTCTAGAAATGGCTGGGGCGCCTGTACTTCCAATATCAATGTCCGATGAACAATATGAACAGAATGCGAAAGTGTCTCCTTTTCTACTCTTTTTAATACCATCAAAATCTTTAGAATATTCTTCTCGGTAAAGATTTTTCCTTTTTGTAGCCATATTATAGTAATAAAGTACCGTATTTTTCAGTGTATAACATGCACCTAGATTTTAGAGGATTTCAGGCCCAGCTGCCGCCTCTTCCACAGCCCTTCGCTTGTTTTAACGGGAAGGTCGGCCCAGGCGCGTGCGCATGCACGGGGGCTTACTTGGGCGGAAACATGCTTTTGGCCCGGATTTGCTTTGGCGGGCGCGGGATCGGCGGAACCTTTGCCCCCTTTCTTCCCCCCCTCCCCCAAGCTGGCTTTGCAGGCTCAGGTGCCTTGGGGGGGGGGAGGAAATAAAATAAAACCACAATTTTATTACACGACCGCTCACTTTAAACTAAGAAAACATTTACAGTATTTTAAATAATTTATCACAACCTGAAAGAAAGCATTAAAATGTTACACACTAAAAATGCACACGGAATCTTCCGTAACAATACATAAGAGAATCTGCCTGAAAATGAAGCAATTGAACTAAAACACAAGTAGTGCAAACGTACTTTCATTTAACGTTCATCTTGATTATCCTAAAATTTTACAAAAGTTCAGGACAAAATCAGGACATTTTCAGAATCAGGACAAGCTTCTAAAAATCAGGACAGTCCTGATAAAATCAGGACATCTGGACACCCTAGGGGCAGGGGGAAACGAGGCCTTGTAAAGCTCCATTCAGGGGCTGAAAATCTTCGCTGCAAAAATTCAAGCATGTTTTTCAGCCCCTAAGTGAAGAAACATTTGTGAATGGCCTGCACCAAGTCTCCCTATCCATCTAAGGCACTCTGTGCTCTTTACCTTACCCCGCTGCCTTTCCGATATCTGAATGGAAGGGAACTCCTTGGCAGGGTGCGAGAATGGAGCGCAGATCTGATATAGGAATGGAGTTCAAATCTTCAGCTCCACTAAACCATTTCTCCACCCCGCCAAAAGAGTTCAGCTGCCCTCACCAGGCAGCTCTTTTCAGCCAGACCCCAGAGCTGAGAGGGAGTCCACTCAGCCTACTGCAGCAGCACGCAACCTGCTGGCTTCTCCACTGACTTTGGAGAAGGCAGTAGAGAAGACTACTAATGGTGACCACATGATTGAGGATGTTTGGCAACCATTCGTAAGTGTGACTAGGTTACCAAGTAGCCAGATTGTACTGTGTAACTATAGGGAAGCTGATGCAATATTTCGCAATTACCAGAAGGGCTTTATAGGCCAAAAAGCACTATTCCAATGGCATTGTAATTCTGGATAGTTGTAAATTGAGGACTATCTGTATATGTTTTAAAATTTATTTTTTAATTTAATACTGAAATTATAAGTTTTGTTCTTGAGTAAGGATTCTGCCATCCCACAGAGTCAAATGTTTGTGTATATATGAAGTTTTAAAAAAAATCCAAGTGAGCCAGAAGCCCTTGGTCTCTAATTCCAGATACGGAATAATTGTCTCAGGAAATAAACCACTACATGCTCAGAAGCATTCAGTTTTTATTGCCAAGAACAACTCTGGTCTTCTGCACATTCCCTTTTCCCCATCTTCAAATGGTGAAATGTGAATTGCTTAGAAGCTTCTGGCTTTTAAAGAAACATTGTGCTCACCATTATATTTGAAGCTGATAGTAGTGTGTGTTCTTATTTAACGTTACTTTGCAATTTGCTCTGTGGTGCTCTGGCATTTACACTAAGTTCAAGGTCCAATGTCATCCCAGTTTACCAGAAGGCTCTCCTGGCAACCCCACTGAATTGAAGGGTCCTTGGTGCTCTCTGAGCTTGCCTGTTTTCTTGCAGATGTTTCATTACCCAAACTAGGTAACATCATCAGTGCTAGAAAGGAGGGCTGTTTGCTGTCAGTTTATATTCTGGTGGCTTGCCGGTCAATGTTGATGGGGGATGGTCTTAGAGACACTTTGGTTGGGCTTGTGGATCTACTTGACATGTATCTATAGTGAAGACATTGGGAATATCATTAGGACTGGAGAAGTGTGGCCTGATTGCAGTCAAGAGAGGAAAGGTAGTTAAGATCGGGGAGGTGTCAGTGGATCACATAGCAGACATACACACCAGCTGAAAGTAACTTGATATTCCATAATCGCATGGGATCCATGATGAAGAAGCAACATCCAGGTATCACCAAGGGATAAGACAGGTCCTGAACAGCCAGCTCAATGAGAAGAACAAGATCAAGGCCACCAACACATACCTGCCAGTCATCAGATATTCTGCCAGTATAGTGAGCTGGCAAAAGCAGGACATGGAAGCTGCCAATGTTAAGACCCAGAAGCTCCTCACAATATACAGATTTTTCTTCTGACCCCGAGACTGTACATCAACCGGAAAGAGGGCGGGCAGGATCTAGTGAGTGTCAAAGCCACATATGCAACTGTTGCTCATTGCAACACTATTGAGCTATCATTTGAAGTCAAAAGAGGAGTAGGAGATTTGTGCGTACATAACCGTCTCACATGTATTCTATGATTCTTTTCATGAATCATCTCCATATACAGATGCAGCACAAAGAAATCAAGTGGTTGTTCCTGAAAAATAATTCAAAAACTCCAAGTCTTGCCAAATTTTGACTACTCTAGCCATCATCACTGAGTATCTAAAATAACCAATCAATGAAAGAACTGAGATTGTGCCTATAGGAGGCATTCAAGACTCCATTAAACACTTAAACCTTGTGCCTTTTGTGATTTCTGGCTATCATTTGCAGTCTTCATTTTCAAAAGAGATGTCAGGTGTATCTACCTTTTTGTGCAAAGGATGCTTTGGATATGTGGAAATTAGAAATTGAAGTGATATGCCCCAAATGTCACTCTCTTAACTCTCTTATGTTTGTAAACCAATCAGAGCTTCTGCTCAGCGGTTGCTACCCCCAAATAAATATAGACAGGCTGGAGCTTTTCAAAAACATCATGGGGCCTTTTGTTCAAATGCAATGCAACTCACAGAAGACAGTAATGGGTTAGGGCACACTGTGTAACAGCCTCCTTTCCAATACTGGCCAAGCCCCAGTAGGGATCACCTTGATCACATTTGCAGCCACTTTAAATATTTACAATCCCAGTGTTACAATATGTCACAAATGCTTTACTATCCTGTGGAGAATATAATATTCCATGTTATTATGCTCATTGAAAATTTTAGTAGTGGCAATTGAAACAAATTGCTGTATCAGCTTATAGGTATTTGAGAGTAACGGAGAATGCTACCTTTTTTTGAAAGAGGTCATGGCTGTGACAATTCTGTCAATAACCACTAACAAAAATCTAGTTTGGGAATAGCTGAGATTCTCTGACTCTCAGGGTAATTGGGCTGACTGCAAGCTGCACTGGAAGTAATGTAGCATGGCGTACTAGTTAACACATTTCAGTTGAGGCTGAAAAGAAAACAAATACTAAACAATTCCATGAAGATACCTGGTTGCCACTCAAAATGGGAAAAATAAAATATCATCATCAGATTATTACAATGATCTTTGTTTGCCAACCATACCAAAGACTGGTTTAGCTGAACACATTGGAACAAATTCTAAATTGGAACAGCTTTGATGATTTTCAAACACTCAGAATTGCTGCTAGACATCTAATGCGGACTTTGCATCACTGTATTAGTTCACCAAGCAGAGACTATGCTTCTTTTAAAGGCAGATTTTATTTCAGAAATACACTACCGGTACTCATAGAAAAAGGTAAAGATTTCCCTCTCCACTCATCTTTAACTCTAGGGGGCAGTGCTCATCTCCATTTCTTAGCCAAGGGAGCCAGGGTTATCAGAAAACTTTTCCATGGTCATGTGGCCAGCATGACTAAATGCCAAAGGCACACGGAATACTGTTAACATCCCACTGAAGTGATACCTATTTAGCTACTCATATTTGCATGCTTTCAAACTGCTGGGCAGGAGCAAGTACAGGAGCTTACCCCATCACATGGCACTTGGGTCTCAAACCCAGGCTTTCAGCTTTCCAGCTCAAAAGCTCAGTGCCTTCAACCACTGAGCCTCTATGCCCCCTTATCCTACTCATAGATTTTACTTTTTTTAAAAAATCACATATTCAAGCCCAGCAATAGGTGAACTGCTATAGTTTGGACTATAGCTACTAGAAGCCACAGCCGGTATGGTCAGTGGCTTTATGCAAACTGTGAGTGCTCCATTGCTGGAGGCTTTCAAGAAAAGACTGGACAACCATTCATCTGGGATGATAACAGATCTCCTGCCATGAGCAGGGTTGGACTAGAGGACCTTTAAGATCCCTTTGAGTCTATATTTTGAGCTGACTCCAACAGCAGTTCTAGCACAGGAAGTTGCAGCTATTTAAGATAACTTCTACTAGCCACTAGTGCCTTGAGTTGATCTGAATCAAGCTTCAATACGTTCACTTTTTTCCTATAACACTGGATAAGTGCAGTAGTAAAAAAAACATTCCAAGTGTCAATCTTCCCACAACCATTCCATGTCTAAATTAGTTCTACAGCCAGGTATAACACAATCCTTGCGGGAAATCCTGGAAGAACTGCAGAGCCAAATTTGATGCAAACATATCAGGGCTCGATCTCTTCCAAGGCTTTGCCCTATTCGTTTTCAAAGCCCGGGGTGCATCTGCTAGTTCTTGTCTTTGTTTCTGTGCTTTTATTCTGCCAAGAACAATGGCTGCCCTTGCTTGAACCTTCAGAAGCATGGATTCTCCAGTTAGTTCCTATTACTGAATGCTTCTTTATCTGAGGGACCTGAGGACGGATTTGAGAGGGAAAGAGAAAGTGACTGAAAGCAAATGAGGCTAAGATAAGTATAAGCACTGAGCACAAGAAGAAGGTGTCAATTAAAAAAATGAAGCCCATTGCATTTGGTGCTTGACAGATAGGGTGAGCTGAGCTGACAGCGACTGCATCAACCAAGCTTTGGTGGCTCCTTCATCTCTCATGGTCCCCTGAGCTGGAAACCTGTGACATTGGCTCAAGCAGAGACTCACATGTTTCATTTGGTGTTGCAATAATTCCCTTGCAGCTACTTTTAATCATGGTAATTATAACAATTGGAAGTTTAAGACGTCCAAGCTGAGCCTGAAGGCAGACTGTAATGAAGCAGGGTGGATGCCTGGAGAGACTACAGTCTGCTCTGGGGAGATCAGCAGGGGGACCAAAATTTTATCAGAGGGGCTGCCCATTTAAGAAAACCCCTTCTCCGTGAGATAGTATTACCATCAGTAGATACCTCTTTTTCAGCTGCTGCTGAATGAAGCAAGTGTCAGGACCCTTCCCTCTCAAGCAATCTCACTCCTGGATTTTAAAGCTGATTACTATAAGTATAGTAAGATGCAACATAACTTTTATACTGCAATGTATCACTATAGCACTAGGGCTATAACACAGGAATTCTCAGACTATGGGTTGGGACTCTTGTGGGGATTGGGAGCAACTTTAGGTGATTGCAATTTGAAAAATAAAATAAAAAACCTGACCAAGCATGCACAAAGGAGGAAGACTTTCAGAACCGGTTTCATGGTTTGCTTGAACAAGCCAATAATGGACAGCGGTTATGCCAATGATAAACTCTGTAGATTAAAATGTAATTACTAAATTAAGCAATATATTTAATTTCTTCTCAACTTACCTCAGTGAAATCATTAATTTTATTCAAATGGATTATTCACTTATGTTAGAGGTCATGGTGCTGCAAAATTTGAGAACTTTGATGGAACAATACAGCCTTACATAAATCTGAAGAAGCAATCCTGAATCAAAGTAGACCTCTTATAAGTAAGTAAATAAATAAATGAACTTAAGTATCAATTGTATTCTTAAAATATGCCAGAGTGATTTTTAAAATATCTTTATGAGAAGCGTTTTCTTGCGATACACCATGTGACGGCAACGTGATGCTGTGAGTTTGACACCCACCCAATTATTCATTTTCAGGTTTTCATTTTAGGATGCAACTATACGAAGTGTCTTTTTATCCAGACTCAGGATAAAATTCCTCCTCCCATCTCCCATGGAGAGCTATTTTCAATCATGAGGCACACACTTACAATAATCCAGATAGCTTGTAGATATTTTATTTGTATCTTATCTTGAATTATATGAAAACCAAACTGCAGTCTTTAGAAAGTATCTTACAAATGAAAATTTCCCCTGTGTATAAGTATATATGGTTCAAAATGTAGCAGCATGAACAATATCAGGCATTTCTAGTTATATTCATATGTCCTTGCTCTACATGAGTTGCATTAGCTGCCAATCAGCTTCTGGGTACAGCTCAAGGTGCTGGTTCTTACCTACAAATCTATTCATGGCATAGGGTCTCTGTAAATGTAGGACTGCTTGTCTCCAATGATTTCTGCCTGCCCAATATATTCAAGCTAAGTGGTGCCCTCCAGGTTCCCTCAATTATATGCTGTCATCCCAGAACCACTGAACATAATCTTTCAGAATTCCTGGGGCACATGAGAACTAACAGAGGACTAGAAAAGAGCTGTTGTGGTTCCAATCTACAAAAAGGGAAAAAAATGACCCAGGAAACTACAGACCAATCATCCTGACATCAATACCTGAGAAGTTCCTGGAAAAGATAATCAAGCAGTGCACTTGTGAGCATCTAGAAATCAACAAGATAATTAATGGTTTACCAAAAACAGATCATGCCGGACAAATCTTATTGCCTTCTTCAACAAAGTCATTAAATTAGTGAATAAGGGAAACACTATGGATATAGTTTACTAAGACTTCAGTAAGTCTATTTGACAAAGTAAACCACAACCTACTTCTTGATAGACAGTACCATCACCAGATGGATTCACAACTGGCTGACCAATCATACTCAGCAAATTCTCAATGAAAGTGTATCTACATGGAGAGAAGCATGCAGTGGAGTACCTCAAGGATCAGTCTCTGGCCGAGTACTCTTCAACATCTTCACAAATGATTTAGATCAGGGGTATCAAACTTGATTTCATTAAGGGCCACATCAGGGTTGTGTTTGACCTGGGGGGGCAGGGTAGGTGTGGCCAGGATGGGCATGGCCAGCTCGACATCACTCGTGTCGGGGGCACCTGTGGTAGCCAAGTGCTAAGGCAGAACTTCTCCTCAGACCCTCCCTCACTCTCATTATATCCTTCCTTCCTTCCTTCCTTCCTTCCTTCCTTCCTTCCTTCCTTCCTTCCTTCCTTCCTTCCTTCCTTCCTTCCTTCCTTCCTTCCCTCTTCATTCTCCTTTCTTCTTCCTTTTCCTGTTTCCTTATTTTTCCTTCCTTGCTCTCTTCCCATCTTTCCTTCTTTTTCTTTGTCTTTCCTCTTTCCCTTTCTCTTTTCCTGTCCCTTCTTGCATGCTCAAATGTTTTGATTTTTTTCCTTTTGTTTTGTTTTTACTTTGTTTTTCTAGAACTCTGCCAGCAAAAACTGAGCTTGGGAGGGTCGCGTATGGCCCCACTGGGCCCTTTTTTGGCTGGGACAGCCTCCTGCAGCCCTCTGCCAGTGAAAATGGAAATTGGAGGGGGGCGTGTGTGGCCCTCCTGTGCTCCATTTTTGCTGGCAGAGGCACCACAGGCTGGTCTTTGCTGTTTCCAGAGCAGCCCCATAGGCCAGATCTACGCACCCCACAGGCCGGATTTGGCCCACAGGCCTTGAGTTTGACACCCCTGATTTAGATGAAGGGATAGAGGGGAATTCATCAGATTTGCAGATGTCATCAAGTTAGGGGGAATAGTTAACATTTTAGAAGACAGACTTCAGATTCAGAAGGACCTTGACAGATTTGAACACTGGGCCCTATCCAACAAAATGGAATTCAGTGGTAAGCAAAGTAAGGTCGTACAATTAGGCAAGAAAAACCAAATTCAGTAGGTACCTGGCTCAACAGTAACAACTGTGTGAAATATCTAGGTGTCCTGGTATACCACCACTTAAATATGAGCCAGCAGTGTACTGCAACTTGCAAACCAATGCAATCCTACATTTTATTATCAGAGGAATAGTTTCAAGTGATTGATAAATGACCGTACCACTTTATACTGCACTGCTGAGACCACACTTGCAATACTGCATCCAATTCTGGCCATCATAATGCAAAAAAGATGTTGAGAGCTTAGAAAGATTGAAGAGAAGAGCAACAAAGATGATAAGAGGTCTGGAGGCTAAAACATATGAAGAACGGTTGCAGGAACTGGGAATGTCTAGTATAATGAAAAGAAGGACGACAGGTAATATGATAGCAGTCTTCCAGTACTTGAGAGGTTGTCACAGAGAAGAGGGGGTTGATCTATTCTCCAAAATCACCTGAGGACAGGGCAAGAAGTAACAGATGGCAACTTATCAAGGAGAGATCCAATCTAGAATTAAAGAGAAATTTCTTGACAGTGAGAACAATTAATCAATGGAATGGCTTGCCTCTGGAAACTGGATGCTCCATCACTGAAGGTTTTCAGGAAGAGACTGGACCGCATTTGTCTGAAATGGTATAGGATCTCTCCTGCTATTGGCTGTGGGTTGGACTGGAAGAGTTCCAAGGTCCTTTCCAACCCTATAATTAATTCTATGTTCTATATTCTATCTTGTTAGACCAAGGAAGCATAACTTCCCCACTATCTAGAAGAGCACCCTCTAGCCTTAAGGAAGGAAGGAAGTGTCCACTCTCCTGGGGTTCTGGAAGGATTTTAAGACCTGGCTTTGTTTCCAGGCCTGGGATTAATGCCTCTGATGAGACCCAGTTGTGCTTTTTACAGATGTGATTGTCATCTTGTCTGGACTCTTAGGTTTTGTTATGTTTTTAACCTTTTTAATTGTATATTTGTCAGACATCAAATAAAGAATAACTCTATAATATGGACTGCCATATAGAAATTTATAGTTTAGTAAGTCAGTTGGTCATCCATAAAAAGTACATAGCACTCTTTTTCTTCTTACATCATTTGACTCTAGGCACAATCTCATTACTACTGATAAACATCTATAGTTCCAAACCTGGCTGCAGGATAGGCAGACAATCTGCAAACCTGTTCTGCTCTCAGTGTGTTAATGCTTGTGTGGTCCATGTCACTGCTGGAATGGCCTTAGGGGAAGACTTGATGGTCTCCCAAGCCACCAGAGTCTTTCTTGCCCTTCCCTGCTTCCCCTTTCCTTCCCCAGCTCACTGCTCTTATTAAAGCTATTAGTTCAGAAAGCTAAATTAGTGTGCTTCATCTTCAAATTGCTAGGGAACACTTACAAAGAAAGCCAAGACCTAATAGAACAAGCCTAATTTAATCATTATTTTTTCTTCTTCATCTTCTTCCCTTTCCCTCTGATATTTCTCATCAACTATGAATTAATTTAACTTATGGTAAACAGCTTCATAAACTATGGTATAAAAATAGCTTGTTTCCACTGATTTAGATCAAGATAAATCCCAATTTTCCAGGATCCAGACAACATGATATTCTATGGGAAATTTAGCCAGAAGAACAGAGAAATTTGTGACTTATGAAGATAAAGGGGATATAAATTCATTTCTTGTAACACTAATCTAAGTTGAACATGACGTCTGAACAAGCTAATCATCTTCAG
The DNA here is from genome assembly GCA_023053685.1 of Diadophis punctatus similis. NCBI lineage: Eukaryota > Metazoa > Chordata > Lepidosauria > Squamata > Dipsadidae > Diadophis > Diadophis punctatus. The sequence goes on from JALIGW010000003.1 coordinate 98,912,255, forward strand.
GGACATAATTTGAGGCCTTCTGTATTGGTATATATGTACACACAAACAGTGCATATATGTATTATTTCAAGGCATTTGTAGAAGCAGCCAATCAACCTTATGATTTAGGTTCAGACAACAGACAGCCTTATGCAAGTGTTATTACATCAGCAGAATTGAAGCCATTGCATCAAAAACAAGAACCTCGTCTGGCATTACTTAGAGTAATTTTTCTGAGTGCTCGCTTGGTTCACCCTGATTTTATTAGCCCCAGATTGTGGACGGTAGTCAGTAGTTCATTGTATGGGGCCTCTCTCCTCTCATTTTGGCTCGTTTGGCTGGTAGTTTCACCCGGTGCTCCTGGTAGGGAAACGTGGTGCCTTGCAGACCCGTGCGATGTGGCCTAACTTTTCACATTTTCGGCAAACGGCATCGCAGAACTGGCAGGACATTTGGGGGTGCTGTCCCCCACAACTGTAGCAAGGAGTCTCTTTTGTAGGCTGATATCTTGAACCCCCCGAATGATCTGGTCCAGTAGCGCATCATCCAGATCATGGAATTGGCAATGGACTGCCGCTTTTCTCAAGACTGTTACGTAGTCATTGATGTTTTCTCCTTCTTGTTGTAGTCGTTGGTAGAATTCATGCTGGCTGACCACCTTGGAAGGTGCCGGATTGTAGTGATTCTGGAGTAGTTGTTGTAGAGTTGACCATGTGGTCGATTCTATGGCCGTTGGTTCCGTTAAGGCCATAGCTGTATCAAAGACTTTGTGCCCGCAATGGCTCAGGAACAAATCTCACTTCCTATTGTCTGAGAGGCCTTGCAGATCGTTGGCCCCCAGGAAACAGCAAAATCTGGTCATGTAGGTAGCCCAATTCTCATTGTTTGGGTCGAATGGAGTCGGCGGGTGGAACGATGACATGGCAACTTTCTATTGTAGTCTTTGTTCAGATTTGAATTTGGTGCCTCGCGATGTCCGATGCTTCTGGCCGGGCTGGTCTGCTCCGAAATTGCTCTTCAGTATCCCACCTTCGTCGCCAATTTTGGGTTCCAATACTGAAGAGTCAGGAGGCAGGTTGAGTGACTTCAGCTCTTTATTGATTATAGTGAGCAACAACAGCAAAAGCCCAGTCGGAGGCTCCTGTTTAAATAGAGAGCCCCGGCTGGGAATAACCAATCAGTGATTACCTTCTCTGATCAATAGAGCGGACCTGGTTGTAAACCTCTCAGCTAACATGCAAATCCCAGAACACAACAGATCCTTTTCTGGTCCCTTTGAGCTATTAATAAGTGTCTGAGCTGTTCTGCTTTGCTTTTCTCACCTCTCCGACTGCCATCATTCCAGGGGGAGGCAAAGAGAGGGAATAAAGAATAGCTCCACCACATAACTCCCTCATTGTTTCACAGAGAGAAACAATGTGATATTACAGAAATTAGCTACTAACACTGTTTCTGCAGCTCATACACTCCTGCTTATGGTTCATACATATTCATTACAGATGCTCTCCAGTCTATTTTGATGAGGCGATTACCCCTAGGTAATAGGAAAGAAAGTATGTTCTGGGCTGTATTTGCCTATTTACTCTAGGTTAAATTACCCTAGACTGAGTTAAGGACCAGCTCCTCTTATACTGAAGAATAAAATCGCAGCCCATATGTATCATTTTAAACTAGAAATATCTATTAATACTAATACCAACAAAAGAATAGGTTAAGGGTTTATTAATGGACACCAAACAGGCCATTAAAAAGTAGGACACATTGCATCTCCCTCTGCTGACTGTCTTTATGAGCAAAATGCATATTACGACTTAGACGCAGATTGTCTATTCTGACTTCTTTGTGATATGCACAGCTGCTTTGTTTTCATAGTCTTATTTTTTGCTTTGTGAACCAAGTGCTCCTCAGACACACACACACACACACACACACACACACACACTCATATATATATATATATATATATATATATATATATATATATATATATATATATATATATATATATATATATATATATATATATATATATATATATATATATATATATAATTTTAATGTGTGCTAGTGATCCCACAGTAAAAAATGACAATAAAGGTTATCTATCTATCAATTTGGAGGAGACTGAATGTGTAGATAATCACCCAGGTATCACCATTTAGCAGATTCCTGTCTCCTCCCCCATAGTGCACTGTACAAGAGGAATCCATGGAAATGAGAAGAAAACATGAAAATGAGCAGAAGCCCACAGAACAGAATGTTTAATCTGTCAAATTAAATTGCATCCTTGTAGTAAAAGTATATGCTTAGTAACCTCTTGACATACAGTAAATAAAAATATGATGGGTGAATATGAGAAAAACAGCTTACAGCAGGGGATTTATTATAGGTCCTATTAAATATACTTTTGCCCAGATATGTGGTTTTCAGATGAGGAAATGAATTACTCAAGATTTCTGGCAATGCACTTCAGAACCAACAGAGCCTGGCCAATACCCCTTTTCTAACCTACTGAAGAAGAAAAAAATCTCTGTGTCTGGAGTTCTAAATGGTGGCCATTCTGTTTTGGCATTTGAATTTCTGGTCAGCGTTAAAATGCTGAGGTTGCAGGAGCAGGACCTCCCTCCCTCCATCTTGTGAGGATGGCAAGCAGGCACAGGCCCACTGCAGCCATCCAGGGAAACAAAGAGCAACCTGCAGGCCCCCCTAGCCCAGTGCGCTTGTGTTCACTTATGTGGCAGACTTCATAAGGCTCAGCTCTTTGACTGGCGTTGAGTTTATGTGAAAGTAATTAACAGTAATTAATCCTTAATTACAGTAATTAGCCAAGTCGCAGTAAATTAAACCACATCTGGAGCAGATGAGGGCTTCCGAATGGGAGCCTAACACAGGCGACAATCGGGGAGATGCTGAATTCATCTGACAGCATCTGATTAAGTCTACCTGTTGCTGGCAGCTTCATTTGCATGTTGTTTTTGTTTGCTTTTCTTGGTAACCCTTAGAACACTATTCCTATCACCGATCTCTCTGGCTGGACTAGAAAGAGAAAATGAAATTTCTCTGGAGGGGCAACTGAAAGGACTACAAAAGTCATTAAAAAAGAAATGTAAATAAAGAATAGGACTGGGGAAATGTGTGCCCCCTCTGCCCCAGAAGAGTGGAAAGGGATTAAAGAGGTTTGTGCTTGGGTATGCTCTTCCCAACAACTTTTTCATCTGAAATGCAAGTTTGGCAGGTGTAGACATGCAGTTGCTTGCTGTAGTTTCAGACATGCATCTTTAAAAAGCTGCTGGAAAAAGGCAAATCATCTCTATATTAAATCTCAAACTTTTGTGATTTATCAGAGTGAATGAAAATGGAGAGTTCTAAGAAACCTTGCATGATTTATTGTCCATAATCAGCATTTACAAAACATATTTCTGGGTACATGGGAATACATTTCTGATTGACACTGCAACCTTCATTTTCTTAGAAACTTATTTTCAGGAATGTGCCTTAGGGTAGCATTTTTGTAGCCCAGTCTTTCAATAGGACTTAATGCTTCTAACTATTCAGTAGGTTTGGCCTTAATGGTTAAAACTGGCAAAACAATAAACATTTTGATGATCATTGACAAATATTAATTATGAAAGGATATATTTCATCATTTCTGATACTAACATGGTTTTATTGTATTTCTAAAATAGTGCCTGAAAAAGGAAATATTAACAACTTTTATTTCGTCTAACAGGGCCAGCCTTACACATTTTTTACAATTTATCTTAATTTTTTTTCTGTATTATGTTTTAAAAGACATCTACCTTAAGGCTATGTGTAATACAGCTTTTCATGGTTTGTACAAGGTCAACAACTAAAAGCAAATCCCAGAACAGGTGGCTCACTTGCAGTACATGGCTTTTAATGGAAGGTCACTTGAAGGAGCAACAATTTCACTGCATTTCACTGAAAGGAGTGCAATGTACTGCAGATAATTGCATCTCCATAGAACATTTATAGATATCTAAATACGTTCAGGGAATGAATGCACATTCCATAGAAAGCAATGCAATATGGACAATTTGTTATGGACATTTTTGGATATATTATTTGAGGTCTTAACTACATATATTGAGATCCATTTCTTCTTCAACCCATCATCCATTAAGCTGCAAAACTGAAGTAGCTCCTCCTGCATTTTTACTTTAAACAGATTCTTGTCTGGATCGTGGAGTGTAACTGTGATGCTCTGTTTCTGTAATTTGAGGAACATGATTGGGAAGATGGGGTTCAGAAGAAGTGAGTGTATGGGCCTCCAGTGCAATGCAATCTCCATGACAAATCTCAATCCCTTATGCGTTTCATTCAGAGCTAATAGAAAGCAGCTGAAAAGCTGTTTGTATCACTTAAACTTAAGCATCACACTGACTGGGATATTCATGCCTGCTACAAGTTTCCGTGGCATTTGGGAAATGTAATTGAATTTAGTTTAACTTAATTATTTAGAACATGTATGTGTTGCCTGATCCATTAATGGCTCTGGGCCACTTACAAAGATATAATTTTAAAAATCCATAAAAAACAACATTAGTAGTTCAACAGATATAAAACAGAAATTTACAGCAACTGAATTTAAAAGTTTTGATTCTTTAAAAGGAAACATAATTTTGCAAAAATGAAGGGGTTCCTCTTTCAACTCCAATGATAGTTTATTCCAAAATATGGGTCTACCAATGGAGAAAATGGAAGTGATTGTGATGTCATATCTATAATTGTGGCAAGATCCATCAGAGATACTCCTCTGAGGATCGACATGTGCAGAAAAGATAGGAAAAAGTACTCATTAAATGGCTTGGATGTAAGCCACATGTCTTTATACATCATTGTGATTACCTTAAGGCAGGGGTCCCCAACCCCCAGCCTATTCGGAACCAGGCTGTGCAAGCGGCAGGAATTCACGCTCTCGTATGCACAGCTCCACTTGCACAAGTGGCAGGCACTTGCACTTTTACAAAACCATCTCCCCTCTCCTCCCTCGCTGGTCCGCCAAGCCAGAAAGGTTGGGGACCACTGCATTAAGGTGAATTCAGAAGGCAATCAACAACCAATGACACTTGTTCAACAGAGGCTAGGACCTCAAGGAGACACTACTCATTGTTCATATTATCACATGCTGGTCCAATTTCCAACCAACTTCAAATTCCACCCCAGGAAGACTGCACTACAATAGTTACCAGCACTCCAGTCTGTTTCATCTAGATAAAAAGTCTTGATTTATCAGCCAAAATTGGAAAGAAAAAAAAAGGCTCTCCTTGCTACAGATGTTATATGGCTGTCATTCATCAGTCTGGCTCTAGGAGGATTCTGAGATTGCAAACAGATACTTTAGGAGAAATATATCCTTAATATCCCCCCCCCTTTCTTGCCTGAAGTAGCATGAGGGCTACTTTATATTGATGTTTGATTGTTTAAATGATCATCTGGTTAATCAAATATGCAACCTTTAGTATAAACTCTATTTATTATGTATACAAAGTGTCCAGCTATAGAATCTCTTCTGCATAAAGCTTTAGATAGTAGTACTAGTTTTCAAAAGTGTGCTGCTAATATGCCTTCCAGGACTCTGAAATAACAAAACATGCATGGTTTATGGATTTGCAAAATAACATTTAGGAACTTTCCACTAGACATGCTGACATAGAAGAATCAGCTTTGTGATGAATTATCTTATATCATCTCAGCATTTTCTAATTCTCATCATATTTTGCTTTCCTTAAGGAACTTAATTTTATTTTTTATTTCACTTGGACATTACATAATAGAAGGATTATTATTTTAATCAATTTAAAAGCAGAAAGGCTCATTTGAGAGTTTATGCTGAAAGCAATAATATAGATATCTACCAAACTATAACAACATCTTATTTCCCCAGAGTAGTTGAATAAAAAGGCTAAACCTCACAAAAGAGAGGTCAAGGAAGAGCACCAAGCAAAGCTAATATTTTAATTCCATCCATTTTTCTAGACAATAAGGGCAGATAATGCAGCTACCTTGTCAAGTATGCAGGATTATGCTTCTCACTGTCCATATGCTAACTCCATGTATGCAAGGGATAAATGTCTGAGATAAAATATGAGATGAACAAAATGGTACATTTGAAGTGAATCAAGTGTATTGTACATACTATATATAACCCTATATGAGCGCTTGCTGTGGAAACTGACAACTGATGTTAATTAGGAGTATGTTATGTGCAAAATAAATGTATTCATCTTAGATCTAACATGCTGATCAACAAAATTTGTTAACGAATTGCAAGATACATTTAAATTAGTTAGCAACTTGATTTAGAAATACATGTACATGCAAATTAAATTAAGTAATTCTACATATTATCAATTTGTAAAGACTTTTCACCTGATATTGCAAATCAATTTAAATATCAGTTTCATAAATATGCAACATTGTATGATATGAAGTGTCATATGGTCAGTTTGGCAAAAACACAATCCAGATTTAAGAAGGACTGAATATTAGTTTTAATTGGCTTAAGTTTTTTATTGCTTCAAAGAAAGCCCCAGCAATTTCACTTTAAAAGGAAAGCTATCTGTTAGCTTTCTATAGAAAAGGAGGGAAAAAAGCATTGCCTGGTCAGATGGAAGAAGCTGGCATGTGGCTGTATGGTTTATACCCTCCATGGACTCTACCTAATTAATAGGTACATGACCAAATATCTTCTTTGCCCCAATTTCTGGTTTGTGCTGAATTTACACTATATCTTTCAAATAGAGTATTAGTGAATTTTAATACACCAGCTTCCCTCCTCTTCTACTGAAGTAAAGAACTTCAAAAAATTGTAATATGCATAATTACCATATTTTTCGGAGTATAAGACGCACCGGAGTATAAGACACACCTTAGTTTTGGGGGAGGAAAACAAGGAAAAAAGGCCTCTGCCTCCAAGCAATTTGCCAAGCAGCAAACAGCAAACAGCACAGATTATATACACTGTTTGCTGTGTATTTGTGTGCATGTGTGCCTGACCCATAGAAATAGCAAAGAATTGGAGAAATGTACATTATGCCAGAAAGTTTTCTTAAATGTAGTCACACTAACTCCTCCCAATTATTTAAATAGATCTACTCCAAGGTAAGTCAGGATTTAACTCAGCTGCTTTATCTTAATACTAAACAGGACACTGTTACATTTCAGACTATACTTGTACAGAGCTGTTAAAATTAATTAAAATTTCTGGAAGTATACATTATTCTCTATTATTTAAAAGAAGATACAATAGCACTGGGCCTCTTCAGAGCAAGCATTTATTTTAAAAAGCTTCTTCATTTTGTTAAGTTGTCTAGAACAATAATAAAGCAGTCTTTAAAAAATAAGTCTAATCATTTGAATATTCTACAGACATTTATAGTTATTCACTTACCCCTTGCATCCAGTTCAGCAGAAAATAAAAATCTGCGTCTCTCTCCCAGCTATTTGCCGCTTTGCAGCTAGTTTCAGTTTCATTTTAGCATGTGGCAAATCAGCTGAGTTTTGGGAAGCTGCTAATGACTTGCTTGGCTTAACAGGCTCTTCCCTGTTTGCTGCAAGCAGGTAAATTGCTGGAAGACAGAGGCCAAAGGGTGGGGGTGGGTGGGGGGGGGGGTGGAATTACATTCGGTGTATAAGATGCACCCAAGTTTTCACCCTCTTTTGGGGGGTAAAAAGGTGCGTTTTATACTCTGAAAAATATGGTAAAGGTTTATCAAGGAATGTTTTTAATGTGCAGCATTGGAAAGTGCTATAGTTTAAAAAATATCCTTGCTTTCTTAAATTATGGCAAAATAGAAAATACCAGATCCTAATCACAGGAAAAAAATTGTTAGCAGAGGCTAGTAATAAGAACATTTGTTTTGCTTACAAAAGTTTCTTGGCATTTTTAATGAAAAAAAATTCAAGGGCTCAAAACTCAGATTATTTGCCTGCTGGGTATGACCAGGCATAACCTTTATGGGGACAAGAGAAGGGCACAGTAAAATCCAAATGTCCCATCTCCTCACAGGTAAGCCCAATACGGTCAAACTACAACATCCCCTTAGTTCTTTTGTTTATTCACTGAATTTAAAATGGTGTTCCATTAGATTATCAAGAACAAAAGCAGAATGATTTTTAAAAAGCTATAATTAAAATCATACCTTAAAAGAAAACTGAAGGGACATCCATTTTTTAAAAACAAAACAGTGAACTGAGTAAGTGAAATCTTGCCCATCCAGAGCAACTTTAAACGTGATTTTGTCTGCTTTCCATATGAAGTATAACCCTATTTCCATATGATGCAAAAATTTCAGTTGAACACTTTGATCTCCATCACCATGGAAGAAACAGAACGTGATGCACATAAAGGACTTGTAAATCACATCACAGTGGAAAAATGTATATTAAATGTATAATCAAATACTTAGATCTCTTTACTAAATTTTAGTTTTAAATTTAAAAGGATCTAAAATCTTTTACTAATCACATCCCTACTTTTTCTGATTTTTATAATGATTCTATGCCAGTTGCAACCCAAGAAAGCTGATACATATGACTAATTTGCATAGATTAACTATCCTGGCACTACATTTTTAGCATTTTTTTTCACATTGCTACTTCCCCACCCCTTCACTCAAATCATTAATTGCAAAACATTTTTCTCAACAGAAGAAAATATTTGTAGCTGGGGCTGAATTGTGAAGTTCTTGGTGCTCCCTGAGCTTGGTTGGTTGGTTGGTTGGTTGCTTGCTTGCAGCTCTTTCATTACCCAATTAGGCAGTGTTAATGAGTGTGGGCTTTCCTGCCTGCTTATATGCAGGCAGAATATAAAAGGCAGCAAACTGTGCACTCACTGATACTGATGATATTACCTACTTGGGTAGTGAAACATCTGCAAGCAAACAACCAATCTCAGAAAGAACTAAGACCTCCATATTTTTGTCATATATTGCTAGCCAAAAGATAGAAGAGGAGGCGTATCAGTCTGCACAACTTCACACAGTCCACTGTCTTGCAAGCAGTGCTAGTAAATGAGGCTCAAAGATATGCAGCTGAAGATCAGGGAGTAGAATAAAAAATGCTTACAGCAGCTTAAACGTCTACCCATAACTTCAGAAGCACCTAATATTAATACACACTCAAGAGTCTCCCTTTTGCTCTCTTTCTCACTACATAACATCAACTGTTTTCAAGCTGAAGGCTCAAGCCCTCTCCTCATCTGCACAGTTCGAATTAATTATACACTTTAATTTCATGAATTATTAATTTGATTCTGACTCGGCAGCTTAGCATTATCCAGAGCTACAGACTATACAATTCCAGCTTCATTAAAATATCACCAGCTGCCTGGGAGACAGGCATTAAAATGGAGAAGGAAATAAACTTGGTTTCCTCTGTATCGCAATGGAATTTCTCCATTTGCATTCTAGTCCCTCAGAAGACCAACTTAGTTAAATAGACTGCATTTCTCAAAACACAATTCCCTTCCCTCTGAAGCAGTGGTGGGTTCCTACCGGTGTGGTCCACTCTAAAGCACAGGTAGGGGCAGGCTGGTGACGTCACAAAAAGGCTACCCACCCGGTGCGGTCGGTTGCCGGTCCCTAGGAGCCGCCATCTTTTTTTCCTATTTTTTTTCAATTTTTTTTAAATAATTTCATCTGCGCATGCACTGCCTTACTAGCTGCCCATTGCTGATTTGCTGGCTTGCCAATCGCCCCGCCTCTCAGAGCTCAATAAATACCGCATTCACCACGTGGTCTGGCCCTCGTGTAGTCGCTTGACTTCCTGGGTTTCTGTTTCAGACAGTTACTGTTACTGGAAGTCTAGCACTACTGCTTGCAGCTTGCTACTGTTACTTACTCCTGCGGTTCTTCAGGAAGTAAGTAAAGCAGGTGTGGTGTGGGCAGGAAGAAAGCAGGGCATTTCCCCCCCATGCAGCACGAGGATGGCGGGCAGCCCCCTCCCAGTAATGGCATGGTCTACAGTAGAGGTCCTACTGTGCCGCTAGGTCTGCCAGCCCTGGGAATGTGTTCTGTTGCATTCCCTGGGCTCCGGTAGACCTTACAGGGCTCTTTCCACCCCCACGCGGTGCAAGGATGGCGGGCAGCCCCCTCCCAGTAATGAGCCATGCCATTACCAGGAGGGGGCTGCCTGCCATCCTCGTGCCGTGGGGGGGGGGGAGAAAGAGCCCTGTAAGGTCTACCAGAGCCCTGGGAATGCAACGGAATGCATTCCCAGGGCTGGCAGACCTAGCCGAGCCCCTCTGGGTCTTTCCCTCTTGTCTTTGGGGGATGGCCAGCCGGGAAACAGTTAAATGGCCCAGGAGCGGTTTCCTGCCTCAGCAAGAAGCGGGCAAGGCAGGTGAGGGGGGGCAGGAGAAGCCAAGGGCTCGCCCATCCCATCCCCCAGTGGCTCCGAGGGCGGCCAAGTTTCCTGGGCTTCGGTAGACTGTAAGGTGCTCTTCCCTCCTCCTGGTAATGGTATGGAGTAGCTAGGTCTGCTGGAGCCCTGGGAATGTTGCAACTAGTTGCACATGACCTTTAAGCCACCCCCACCCGGTCACATGACCGGCAAGCCACTTCCACCCGGTCACATGGCTGGCAAGCCACTCCCACCCAGTCACATGACCTTTAAGCCACTCCCACCCAGTCATGATCTTTAAGCCACCCCCACTCAGGCACATGACCGTCAAGCCACTCCCACCTGGTCACATGACCAGCAAGCCACTCCCACCCGGTCACATGATCAGCAAGCCACACCCACAAAATAAGCCACGCCCACAGAGTGGTAGTAAAAAATTTAGGAACCCTACCCTGCTCTGAAGGTATATTTTTACTTGTTCCATAATTTTAGTTCCATGCTTTTCACCTTCAGAATCTCTATGACAGAGTTTCAAAATGTGCAGCTTTAGAATCAAGAATCAAACCCACAGATTAAGACCAGGGGATGGTTGAGGATGAAGAATTTACTGACTAGTAGCGGCCCCTTGTAACTTAATCTTTTATAAGACCAACTCAGGTGATGTGAAAGGATATGAAGTGCACAATTGGTGACATGATCTCTAGCCAGGGGCCTTGCAATCGAAGGATATAATGCTCTCCTTACAATGTTAAAAGAAGGTGGATGGGAAAGCAAGCTATAAGCAGTTTGATATTAATTTCATGCTTATCTTTTTTGCTGTTCCACTGATTTAAAAGGCTGTCTTTACCCACTCTGCTCCAGTCACATGCTATTCTTTTTACCTGGCAAAAATAAATAGCCCAGTTCACCTTAACTTTTCAAATAAACAATGGTGAAGTGTTGCCTCCCAGCAATTTCCCAACCATATAATTTATAGAAGGAAGATGCTGGAATTTAGACATACTATTTAAGCTACTTCAGAAATCTGAAGACCCCAAACCTGGCAAGAGTTGAAAATCAATGGAATTAACTAAGGGAGATGTTCACTAAGTAATCAGCAGGTACAGCAGACCTGAAATTCTGTAAAGAAAAATGGAAAGAGATGACATTGAAGGAGATTGAAGGCGTAGGGATTAAAAATGAGCATCCAAGTGGTAAAGGTATATATCCATTGATCACTGCATTAGGGATTAAGGCTTCACTGAGCAGTCAGAAGATTCTGTAGCAAAAAGTGGTTACAGAGGATGAGCATGAGCACAGTGGAGATATATAACCTCTGACAACAGAGCACAGTTGAGACAGAGGACAGACAGAATTCTGCTGAACCTTGGAGCAAAAAGTTTGCATGTATGTGCAAATGGATACATATAGGTATGCAGGTGTACTCGCGATATTCTATCTGTAGTAAAGAGTGTGACTTTTCTTCATCTCTTTGCTTCCTTCTATCTAATGATCATCCAGAATTTTGCAGCCTAGATATGGCAGTCTTAGTGTGTATACTGGTATAACTATTAAGCTTAGGAACTGATTAGATTCTTTATTATTCCCCATACAATCATGAACTAATTCCATTGTTAAATCTCTGTGCAATGGTTGCTGAAATGATTTTCATGTAGCAAAAAAAAAAAAAGATTAATCCTGAAGGTGTCCATCATTGGACCTCCTCTATGAAAGCTTCATGCCTGTTCCCCTGAGACAATCTAAAAATCTATCATATGAAGGTAAATTATTTCAGATCTGCTGCCAGCCGACTTATGAAATTATTTAATTTATAGGCCAACTGATTCCCAAATGACTTTGGGCAGCTTACAACTGTATGTTTTTGTTTTTCTTCTGTTCAATCATGTCCAATAGAGGAGTGTGGTAGTTCATGTGGTTAGAAGACTGGGTTGACAATTTGCAGGCCTGTGTTTGAGACCAGAGTGCTGCTGTGTGACTGGGTGAGCTCCCATCATTTGCTCCAGCTCCTGCCGACCAGAAGTTTGAAAGCGTGCAAACGTGAGTAGATAAATCAGTACCACTTTGGTGGCCACATTAATGGGGACATTAACATTAACGTGCCCTGAGCAACGGTGATGTCACTGGCTAATCCTTTCAACCCAGAAGCATCTTGGTGCTTCCAACCTGAGTGTGATGTGATTCGGTCTGATTCTCGGAGACTGCCTGGACAAGTCCCTGCAATTTTCTTGGCAAGCTTTTTCAGAGGTGGCAGGGCTGAGTGGGATGGATTGGTCCTAGATTACCCAACTGGTTTTGTGCCCAAGGCAGGACTAGAACTCATGGTCTCCTAGTTCTAATCCAATGCCTTAACCACTATACCAAATTGGCTCTCACACATGTGTACGGAGGGTTGTACATGAACTCTTTTGGGGAGAATAGGAAACAGGTTATGGATTACCATGACCATTTGTATACCTGTTCTCTTTTCATTAATTCTCCTCATTTTCTCATGGTTTGCTACAGCCTAGTTTAGTGCTGGTTACAGTCCTTTTCAGTCATTCAGAAAACAAATGTGTGCAGGGTAGAATGAAACTTACACCATTCTCTATGCACACATATTTCAATCCTTGTCGTAGTTGGAGAACATCTGGAATAAAACTGTACCCGTGTTCTACTAGAGACACCTGTACAATCTTGATTCATATTTGTTCAAAACCAAACACAAATATAATTTCCCTGTAGATCTTATTTATCAGTAGAGACAGATTGGGGAATAAAAGCAGTGTTTTTCTTGCTTAACATATTTATTTATTTATTTATTTATTTATTTATTTATTTATTTATTTATTTATTTATTTATTTATTATTTATTTATTTATTTGTTTATTTGTTTATTTGTTTATTTGTTTGTTTGTTTGTTTGTTTGTTTATTTATTTTGCTGTTCTTATATGCCGCCCTACTCCCTAGGGACTCAGGGAAAAATGCCTAATTCTAACCAGAAATTAAGTCTGTATATTTTTAAAAAGCCAACTAATAGGATCTGCCAACTAAGGTTGCAAATAATATTTAAAAAAAAAGGGCCAGATTTTAGGAGTATTTTGTTTGTTTGTTCCTTGAAATATTTCAGCTGTTTTCCTCTTATGCCATAGAGAGTTGATCAGGGCACCACTAAGTATACAGGCTTAGAAAAATCACTGATTTGAGTAAATGTAAGAAGATATCTCATACACTGATATGGATTTGAAATTTACTTACCGGTACATAAAAGAGTACATAGTAATTTTCAACATAAGCATGCTGCACAAATGTATCTTCCCTGACATTTAATTCATTTATGCTGCTTGTATATACCAAACCTGAACCAACCAATTATCAAGTGTGAAACTTCTTGCTTGTATAAAATGACCAGATATTTTTTTTTAAAGCGGGACATTTTTTTTAAACGGGGGGGGGGGGCGCCTGGACACCGCCATTTGAGTTTTGCCCTCTGCGCATGCGCAGAACGCTGCGCATGCGCAGAGGGCAAAAGTCAAGAGCTGAGTACGGGGCACGGGGCGGGGCAGGCAGGACGGGGCGCCGGGTTGCAGGCCGGCAGCGGCGGAGGGTCGCTTGAACTCGCTTCCCACCGCGGACCGCGTTCACGCGCGGCGGCGGCGACAGCAGCAAGCCGGCAGCGCTCGCCCGGAATTGGAGTCAGCGAGCAGCCGGGCATCGGAGCTCTTCCCCCGCCTTCTCCATCCTCCAGGGTCGCCACTGCGGGGGTTCCGTCTCTCCGGTAGTGCCTGCGTTGGAAGGGAAGGGGGGGGAAAAGGCGGCTTGCGGGGCTTGGCACGGCTGGGAGTTGCGAGGCGGCGTAGCAACCGGGCTGTTCCTCCGGGTGTGCTAAAGTGCTCGAGTTTTTTCTCTCTCACACACACATGCACAACCTTCCAACGACCGGGAAGTCGTGCTGGCAGATCCAGTTCGACCCGGTCGTTGGAAGGTTGTGCATGTGTGTGTGAGAGAGAATAAACTCGAGCACTTTAGCACACCCGGAGGAACAGCCCGGTTGCTACGCAGCCTCGCAACTCCCAGCCGTGCCAAGCCCCGCAGGCTGCCTTTCCCCCCCTTCCCTTCCAACACAGGCACCACCGGAGAGATGGAACCCCCGCAGTGGCGACCCTGGAGGATGGAGAAGGCGGGGGAAGAGCCCCGATGCCCAGCTGCTCGCTGACTCCAATTCCGGGCGAGCGCTCCCGGCTTACTGCTGTCGCCGCCGCCGCTCACCCTTCAACAGCCAATCAGCGTGGGGCGCCGACAACAGCGACGTCATCTCTCCGCGCCCGCCTTGCAGAGAGAAAGGCATGGGTGGGTGTTTTAAGGTGACCAGACGTCCCGATTTTGAGAGGGCCTGCTGCTGCTGCTGCTGCTGCCCCTGCGGCTGGGCTCAACCTGGCCGTCCTCGAGTGCCTGCAGGCCGATTTTTTGAAAGAATGCCCTAGTCGTGCATTCTTTCAAAAAATCGGGACTTTTTAGAGGACGGGCGGGACGCGGGACAAAGCATTAAAAAGTGGGTCTGTCCCGCCAAAATCGGGACGTCTGGTCACCTTATGCTTGTAGGTTCCCATTTTTAAAATGGTCAATAATTAGTCTACTATTATCCTCTACTTTTTTTTAACTAAAAACTCTTAAGGAAATTAAACTCCATGAAATCAGAAATTAAGCACAATGATATAAACAAAGCTGTAAGAATCAACTACATGGGATTTCCCACAATTTTTCTGATAGCAAATTCTAAATGCTTTACTAAGTTGTTATCAAACCTGAAAGGAGCAACTTAAAACTAATGTCACAAGGCAAGCTGTTAAATGCAATACAGATCAAATAATGGATTGGGTGGTTCCTTTTGTTGTCTAAAAAACTGGGAAATGAAAGATGCAATTGTTCAGCAATTCTGCAAATGTAGTTTTTGTGTTGTACAAGCTACAGCTCTAACAAAAGAGCTTCTAAAGTTTGGGCCATGCTAGTTTATTTATTTATTTATTTATTTATTTATTTTGGTATTCTTATATGCCGCCCAACTCCCGGAGGACTCAGGGCGGCGTACAACAGAGAAAAAATACAAGAATAACCAATTAAATATAATAGTTCATTTTTCCTTGCTGACCAAATAAAATAGCAGTACCTGGATGTTTAAATGAAGTGTTTGTTAGTTGTAAAGCAGACAGACAGATCCTGGCTCAGTCTTTCAGGAGGTCACAGGTTCAAGTCCAATGAATCCCCAGTAAACCCTCTGTGTTTTATAAATATGCATGATTCTAAGACATTGCAAGCAAAGAGTCAGCTGAGCAGAATGGCTTTTAAGACAATACATGCTCCTGAGCTAATGCTTGATACAAATCTGAGTGGATGATCACTTCATATGATGAAGGTAAAACTTCACTAGACAGATGAATATTTTCTACATTGTTTTCTTCACCTACCTCTCTTTTCCTAAGCAAATAATTATGAATGCATCCATAGCACTTTTGCAGAACATGATTTCTATATTTCACAACCATAATCCTTGAGGAAATATCCCATAGAAAATAATTTGCCAGGGACATTATTACAGGCAGTACAAGAAACTTGGGCCAAAACAACATTTAAGAACCCAGAATTACAAAATTGATAATGTAAATGTCCTCGGCAGTTTTCTGAAATAGCAGGGACCAAATCCTATCCCTGTTCTAACTGAAACTAGAAAGCTTACAATAAAGCAACAGCTAAGTTGAACTCCTGGACTCGGAGCCAGATATTTATGTGGACTATTGTGAAGGCTGTAGGGTGGTGTTCTGCTTTAATTTATCTACCACCAAAACAGCTTTCTATCATCAGTATGATGGAACAAATACCATAAAGGCTTTACTAGCATACGGTACTGATTAAGCTGTGTAGACTTTAACTTCCAGAATTCCCCAGCCAGCATGTGGAATCCTGACCTGCTCTCCTATAAACTTCCCTAGGCAGTTAGAACAAGTCTCTCTTTTTTCTCAGCAGGACCAACAGTATATTATAGCAGGAGTCCCCAACCCACGGGCTCAGAACCGGGTACCCACCACTTCTGCAAATGGAGCTGTGCGCGCTTGTGCACATGCCTATCACTTGCACACAACCATCCCCTCTCCCCAAGCTGGAAAGATTGGGGACCACTGTCTTACAGAGTTGTTTTATGGATCAAATAGGTTGACCTAATTTTTGCCAGCTCAAATCTTTGTAGAAAGATGGTTGTTTGGTTGGGTAAGATATAAATATATGTGTATGTACATAATGTATTGAAGTTGAGTTTCTGATTATTTATTTACCATTTTTGGTCCACTTCCCCAGTTCCAAGACTCTGAGTAATAATGGCTTTATTCCCTTGCACTGAGAATTGCCCAATTAAGCAATGTGTGTATTTTTGTGCTTTGTAAAATATTCTAACTAAATCTAATAACATTTAGTAGTTTTCGATCTCAACTCTCCATCTATAAATATAATTTATTTATTTATTTATTACTTGCATTTATATGCCACTCAACTCCGCAGGGACTCTGAGCGACTAACAAAAATACAAATACATGTGCACAAATACAAATATGTGCATATGTGCATGTGCACAAATACAAATATAACAATATATAAAAAGACATTTAGTCAACTCAATCATTCAATCCTTTCATTACAAGGGCCAGCATCGACAACCAATGGCCCCAGGCTTGCCGAAAGAGCCAGGTCTTAACGGCTTTTCTGAAGGCCAATAAGGTGGGGATAGTTCGGATCACGGGGGGAAGTTGGTTCCAGAGGGTAGGAACCGCCACAGAGAAGGCCCTTGCCTGCGGGCCCGCCAGCCAACATTGTTTAGCTGACGGGACCCAGAGCAGGCCAGCCCTGTGTGATCTGACCGGTCGCAGGGAGGTATGCGGTAGCAGGTGGTCCCGAAGATACTGTAGCCCTGAATCATATAGGGCTTTGAAGGTAATCACCAACACCTTAAATTGCATCCAGAGACTAATGGGCAACCAATGCAGCTCACGTAAGATGGCAGTCATGTGGGTGTATCTGGGAACACCCATAACAGCACGTGCAGCTGCATTTTGCACCAACTGAAGTCTCCGAATATTTATTTATTTATTTATTTGGCTTTTCTTATATGCCGCCCAACTCCCGAGGGACTCAGGGCGGCGTACAACACAAGAAAAATACAAGAAATAACCAATAAACAGAATTAAAAACATAATATAAAAATTAAAAATTACAGTATAAAAACCATTCAACAACCAAACATACCCGGGGGAGAGTTCAGCTGGAATTAAGCTCTGCCCCCTGCCTGCAGGAAAAGCCACGTCTTAACGGCTTTTCGGAAGGCCAGCAGGGTGGGGATAGTTCGGGTCTCTGGAGGAAGTTGGTTCCAGAGCGCGGGGCCTGCCACAGAGAAGGCCCTCCCCCTAGGACCCGCCAGCCGGCACTGCTTGGCTGACGGGAGCTGGAGGAGGCCAACTCTGTGGTCCCTAACCGGTCGAAGGGAAGTATGAGGCAGAATGCGGTCCCGGAGATAACCTGGTCCTAAGCCATGAAGGGCTTTAAAGATGATGATCAACACCTTGAATTGGACCCGGAGACTAATGGGCAACCAATGCAGCTGGCGGAGTATAGGTGTCACGTGGGTGTACCTTGGTACACCCACCACAGCACACGCAGCCGCATTTTGTACCAGTTGGAGTCTACGGATACTCTTCAAGGGTAGCCCCATGTAGAGCGCGTTGCAGTAGTCCAAACGGGAGGTGACAAGGGCGTGAGTGACCGTGAGTAGAGCCTCCTTCTCCAAATATGGCCGCAACTGGTGCACAAGGTGAACCTGTGCAAAGGCCCCCCTAGCCACAGCAGTAAGATGATGCTCCAATTTTAGCTGTGGATCTAGGAGGACCCCCAAGTTGCGGACCTGGTCCGAGGGAGTCAGTTTCGCTCCCTCGAGAACCAAGGAGGGACAGTTGTCGTAGTCCTTAGGAGGCAATATCCAAAGCCACTCAGTCTTGTCAGGGTTGAGTTTGAGTCTGTTCCTCCCCATCCAGATCCTAACGTCGTCCAGGCACCGGCACATTACATCAACTGCCGCACTGAAGTCAGACGGGGTGGTGATGTACAGCTGGGTGTCATCAGCGTACTGATGGAAACGCACCCCATGTCTGCGGATGATCTCACCCAGCGGTTTCATGTAAATGTTAAACAGGATGGGCGAGAGAACCGACCCCTGAGGCACCCGGCATAACAGGGGCCTAGGGGAGGATCTCTGCCCTCCTGTTAACACCGACTGCATCCTATCGGCGAGATAGGAGGAGAACCACCATAAAACGGTGCCTCCCACTCCCAACTCGCCGAGACGATGCAGAAGGATACCATGGTCGATGGTATCGAAAGCCGCTGAGAGGTCAAGTAGCACCAGGATAGAGGAATTTCCCCCATCCCGGGCCCGCCAGAGATCATCTATCAGAGCGACCAAGGCAGTTTCTGTACTGTACCCGCGCCTGAAACCCGACTGATAGGCATCTAGATGTTCTGTTTCATCCAGAAGTCGCAGACGTTGAGTAGCCACCACCTTCTCCACAACTTTCCCTAAAAAAGGTAAGTTGGAGACCGGACGATAGTTCTTCAAGTCAGCTGGATCCAGGGAAGGCTTCTTCAGGAGGGGTCTCACCACCGCAGTTTTTAGCGACCACGGTACGGATCCCTCCTCCAAAGAAGCGATGACCACCGCCCGGATCCAGCTGCGTGTCACCTCCCTGCTGGCCGAGACCAACCAGGAGGGGCACGGGTCCAATAAACAGGTGGAGGCCCCCATCGCCCCCACGGCTCTGTCCACATCCTCAGGAGAAACAGGCCCAAACTCCTCCCACAACGATGGACTAAGACTAGCCCCCGTCAACTCCATGGACTCTGCCCAGCCAGAGTCCAGGTTCGACCGGATCCGAGCGACTTTATCCGACAGAAACTCTGCGAATTCCTCAGCTCTACCTTGCAAGTGTTCCTCGCTCCCCCCTTTAGCAAGGAGGGAGCGAGTCACCCTAAACAAGGCAGCTGGGCGAGAATCTGCGGACGCAATAAGAGCGGAAAAATAAGATCATTTTGCCGCCCTTATCGCCACTAAATAAGATCTGATGTAAATTCTTAATAGTGTTCGATCGGATTCGGTCTTGCTGGACCTCCAGCGGCGCTCCAGACGTCTCTTCTGGCGTTTCATCTCCCGGAGCTCCTCGGTAAACCAGGGAGCTTTTCGGGATCCACTGCCACGGAGAGGTCGCAAAGGCGCAATTCGGTCTAAAGCCCCTGATGCTGCGGTGTTCCAAGCATCCACCAGGGAGTCAGCCGAGTTGCGTACCAGGGTTTCAGGTATTTCCCCAAGTTCCCTCTGGAATCCTTCCGGCTCCATTAGGCACCTGGGGCGGAACCACCTAGTCGGTCCCGCCTCCCTGCGGGGGAGGAATGGAACTGCGAAATCCAACCTCAGTAGGAAATGATCTGACCATGACAGAGGGGTGATGAATATGTCCCTTATCTTCAAATCATCTCTCCACTGCCCCAAGAGAAACACTAGGTCGAGCGTGTGACCACCCTCATGAGTCGGACCCTGGATTACTTGGGTCAGGTCCATGGTTGTCATGGAATCCATGAACTCCTGAGCAATCCCAGAGGTTTCGCCAGCAGAAGGCAAGTTAAAGTCCCCCAGCACCATAAGCCTGGGGAACTCAACTGCCAAGCCGGCTACTGCCTCAAGCAGCTCAGGCAGGGCCTTACTTACGCAGCTGGGAGGCAGGTATGTTAAGAAAAGGCCCACCTGTACCCCTAAGTCCAACTTCAGAAGGAGCGTCTCACACCCAACAATCTCCGGGGCAGGGATCCTACGAGGATGCAGGTTTCCGCGTGTTATTATTGCCACTCCTCCCCCCCTTCCCTGGGGTCGGGAATGATGCTGCACTGAGAACCCGTCTGGGCATATCTCGGAGAGAGCTACTCCTCCCTCCTGGCCCAGCCAGGTCTCAGTTACACAAACCAGGTCCGCCCCCTCTTCTGTGATTAAATCACGTATCAGGGGGGCTTTGTTGGTAATTGACCTGGCATTAAGCAGCAGCATCCTGAGCCCAGGGCCCTGAACACCCTGGTTACCAGGTACTCGGGATGAGCAAGATGGAACCACATCGGAGGGGCCGGAACAAGGGATCGCTTGTACACAGCGAGGTCTCATTCCCCTCTTCAAGGGTACTCTTCAAGGGTAGCCCCATGTAGAGCGTGTTGCAATAATCAAGCCGTGAGGTGATAAGGGCATGAGTGACTGTGAGAAGTGCCTCCCAATCCAAGTAGGATTGCAATTGGTGCACAAGGCGAACCTGTGCAAAGGTCCCCCTAGCCACAGCTGACAGATGTTGGTCCAATTTAAGCTGTGGATCTAGGAGGACACCCAAATTGCAAGCCCGTTCCAAGGGGTTTAATTTCTCTCTTTGAGCCTATTGACTCCCATCCAGATCCTCACGTCGTCCAGACACTGGCACATCACATCGGCTACCTCACTGAATTGACGCGGGGTGGAGATATAAAGCTGGGTATCATTAGCATATTGCTGATACCTCACCCCGTGTCGTCGGATGATCTCACCCAGTGGTTTCATGTAGATGTTAAATAGTAGGGGAGAGAGGACCGAGCCCTGAGGCACCCCACAAATGAGGTAAATTCATCTCACAAAAATAGTCTCAGGACATGTATCTTTCAGGGACTTTCCATATTGTTGATCATGGTTTCCTTTGGAAACTATCTCAGTTACAGTGCCTGCCCTAAGGTACACCATTCTTTCAAGATTCAAACCATTCTTGCCCTTCCACAAGGCCCTAAAAATTTCACTCTTTCCCTGAGCATTGGGGCTAGATACCTTTTGTGGCCACAGACCCCCAAAACTTAATATTTAAACCATAAGATTTCTTCAAGCTTTCATGGACCCCCTGTGATGACATTGCAGCCCTCAGGGTCCGTGTACCACAGATTGAGAACCACTGTTCTAGAGGAATATATTGTGATGTATTTTTATTTTTAGTGCTTTATTTTTATGTTTTTTCAAGTTTTTCAAGTGAGTCACCCAGTATCACTCTTGTGAAATGGGCATCCATGTAATTCAAATAAATAAAGAAAAAGACTAAAATAACAATCATAATATCTTTCAAAAGTAGTGTATACATGCTTTATGGCAGCATTTTATCCTAAGCTTCTAAGCCCCACAGAGGGAATATTGTAGCCATGGGAGGACAAAATGTAGGCCCCTCTGTTGTTAATATTGGGGTGAGGAGCTAAACAAATACCTGTGGGAAGTACATTGAAAGAATAATTTTACTTCTTCTTTCTAAAAAATACTGCCAAAAGCACTGGATTCCAGCATTTCATCAGTGAATTTAATAGTGACCTATTGTATGGGGGCTTCACAGCCCATAAAAAAGTCTAAGGACTACAGGCATCCAATATGTCATTCTGGCTTATTTATATATTATATAACTAGTATTAATTGGTTTCAGTTTCACAGACCAATAAGAGATTATGAAGCAGTTACAGCTATTTGAAATCTTCCAAGTCCTAGAAGCCATTTCTGCCTTATGTATAGAAATGCTTTTTCAAAAATAAGGGGGAGCTATCCATCTGATGCCTGTATGAGAACTTGGCCTTAGCTATTGCATGGACAAAGTGATTAACAGTGAAGCTGAACAAACCTGGGAGGATCACAGGGGTAATATTATATGGGAGAATAAACAAAGAGGTTGTGCTGGAAACTTCTACCAAAGATAAACTCAACTGCCGTATTAGCAAAACCTCTCAGAAGATACTGGCCTTGATCACATGAGGCTGAATTGCATCTAGCCTCTCTTTCTCTTGCCAAGAGAAAGCGCTTGTGCTTGTTCATGAAATGGTCACTTCACATTCAGCTCAAAGAGTGTCTCAGAAATATGCAGTAATAATAACAGCAGTAATGATAATAAATAACATGGTGCATTTTCCCCAGGGGCAACATTAATAGTACAACTGGAAATGTTCAATTTGATTATAATGCTTTACGAAAAGGTCATTGAAAGACTGCAAAGTTTACCTTAGGGATGTTGATTCTCCTTGCTGGATGAAAATGAAAAAGTCAAACCACTCTGTGCAGCACCCACATTTCTCTCACATTTTCTGGGGCCAACAGTAGGGAGTATTGTTTATTTAAGATATACAAGGAGAATGGATGATATCCAAGAATGCATGCATCTCAGAGCTAGGAAGCATTTGTTCTTGAAAGAATGATAAAACAATTTTAAAAGCACACATTTAATATATTTTATAGTCTACTCAGAAAAGCTGTGCTGGAATAATCGCTTCTGGTGAACAGCCAGAAACACTAGTGATGGGGATTTGACTCCCATTTCTTAGCTATCCCAGCTAGCACTCCATCTAAATGTACTTGTTTAAAGTACCTATGCATCTGGAACTAATTATTTGTACCTGAAATAAACATGGTAGATTCCTTAATGTGGAGTTGGTTAGAGGACTTGAGAAGATGATTTTTGTTAAACTGTAAAACCTGTGATATTTGGTGACTCCCATACATTTATAATAGCTATCAAGGAATGTGTTTTATAATTTTCAGTTTTTTATTCTCAAAGCTTTGAGTTAATTTCCAATTGTAGTAGATTACATGTAAACAATGTAAATCAAAATAACCTTGGAAAACAGACAGTGGCAGTTACTCCCAGGACATTGATGGAACATTTATTGCTGCAGAAATCGTAAGATTACAAGTTTGCAATCAGCCTAAAAAAGAGAAAGTAGGAGCGTGTGTGGAGGGGCGCTACTATAATATTTTGCAGCATTTCAGTGTAAAGCATAGATTCACTAGATCTCTGTGATATTGTTGCACTATAATTACAACAGAACCTTTGCAATCAAACAGGGAAGTTTGGAAATGCCTGCAGAAAATCATCAAGTACAGAAATTCTATCACAATTATTCAATTAATTAATTTTAAATGTTTATGTCACCCATATCCCTTGTAAGGTGACTCTTGAAATAGCACAGTTTTTAGATGCTTGTTACACTATTACCATGTAACATAGTGTAACAGAAACCTAATAGAGAAAGATATTTTGGAAGACAAATTAACATGGGTACAGAAATAGCTGCCCCCCTCCAAAAGGTTCTGAATTCCTTAAATCAGTACCAATAGCAATAATTATAAAACTATGTTAAAATATAGGTTAGCAGTAAATGGAGAAAGGACTGGAAAAGGTCAGTGTTCATCCCAATACTAAAGAAAAGTGACATATGCATCTGCTCAAACTACCACACAATAACCCTGACATCCCATGCTAGCAAAATGTTGTTGAAAATCATACAAAATGATTGGGCTCAGTCATGGAAAGAGAACTGTTTGAGAATCAGGCTGGTTTTAATAAAGGAAGAGATCTTTGCAATTGCTTGATGATGTCAGAGTTCCAAATAGCATCCAAAATTAAATCAGAGTCCGAAGCAAAGTATTCCTCAAAATTCCTATTTACTAGCAGAGCCATGCTGGCACATCTGGGAGAAACCTGAATCTGAAGTCCCCGGGGTTTCTCCACTCAGTTGAAAGTTCAAGCCCTTGTCCCCACTCCCCCAAGTCCATCACATTGACAAATCTCCAACTGCCAACTTGGCAGGATCCACCCATCTCCTTCCGTGCAGGTGCAGGAGTGCGAAGACAAAAGATGACCTTGACTATCTAGAAAGAATTTGTTATGGCTACATACATACAGCTCTCATGCAATTCCCCCTCACAGCTTCCCACAGTAAAGAATGCACATTAAAAGACTATAAAGTGTGGCAGGCCAAAGACCCTAACTAAAATGGCTTCGGCCTGACAGATGACTAATGTAACATTCATGTGAATTTCAAAAGGATGTATATTTCTTTTTCTTCAACTAGTAATCTCCTTCAATTATACTGAACATTATAAATTATGGAGGTACCTAAAATCTAGAAATGTTATACAACAGAAAGCATCATAAAGAATTATGAGAACTAATCTATAAAGTCTCTGAGACTTGCATGTGGCTGATGTATTTATAACATCAGTTTTTTAGTTAAGGGTGGGCAATGCATTATTAAGCCAACTATAGCCATTATTTTTAGAAGCATATGTTCCTTGGTTTCATATATAGAAAGAAATGGGAAAGAGGAAATGCAAAATAAAGAGAAAAAAAATCAAAACTTATTTTTTATGTATTTTTAAAAATGAAATCAGTTTTAAAACACTTGACCATTATGCTTATAGGGAGCCAGGTCATAACCAGAAAATAAACATGTATCTTCAATTGAAAATAGAAAAATTGGGGTGACATTGTACTTTCTTGCTTAAGAAGTCCATAATTCTTCATATTGATACTTTACAAAATGTAGGAATATAATATAAACTTACTTTCACTTTTTAAAATCACACTACTCTACCCCAAAAAGTTTAAGCATTCTCATTTTTAACATGCTTCAGGAACAAACTGCTATCCTTCCAGCTATGTTACTTCCTCAGTGGATGATTTTTGTAGCTCTACAGAAAGTTGGGAGGCTGAGTGACAGTCTTTGACAGGTCAGAAGTTGCCCAATGCCCATTCTTGCTGTAGATGTAAAAATATAAACTGCACTAAATTATTTGTCCATGCGAATGAGACAAATATTGCCAGTCAAAATATAATAAAGAAAATAACTGCAATGCAAGTCAAGCAATAACAGAAATATAAAAACCAATTTTGAATAAAATCCTGCTGATATGCTATTTGGTTAAAAGATGCTGAACTTCTTCTTAAACAAATGTGCTTCTTGCCTCCCTTGCATAGGGCAAAAATCAACTTCTTTAAAGAATGGGATGAAAACATTTAAAAAGTGGGAAGACAACAGTTTTATACTAGCATCTACATCTAGCATCTCCACAAAATGTGTATGGGAATTATATTGGTTCTAAAGAACAGGGCTGGTGGGAAAGTATATTGAAAGTGACGCAAAAGACTTTTTCAAGTTGAATAGTGTTAGAAAAACTATTATAATTATATAAGCCCATGAAAGGAGTATGTATGTATTTTTAATTGGTTTTTCTGTTTTAATTTGCTTTTAACTCTTGTTTTTTTAGATTTTGTATTTGACATGTTGTTAGCCGCCCAGAGTCCCCCGGGAGTTGGGCGGCATACAAATCTATTAAATAAATAAGCCATTTAGATATTTCTTTGTAACCAGCAAAGAAATGTTTCTGTTCCAAAATCCATGGATAGGCAGGCATCTTGTCTTCCAGTGTGTATGATTTCCTGCCCTCATTCCAGGTAAAATTTACATATTTTGCAGGGAGTGCCTAATTTGGAGAATAGTTGTGTATGTATTTGTATTATTATTAATAATAAGTTGGTATGTCATATTTTCAATATTCAAGTGGCCACAGAGAGTAAGAACTGGCATTCAGAGCTTTCAGTGAAGCAGCAGAGGAGCTATTTTGGTGGTGGATGGAAAGATGGCAGACAGAGAAGCCTCCAGGGCTTTCTTTCTTTTGATTCTGTTCTGCAGTTTCATCTCTCTCTCTTTTTTTTTTTTTTATTCAAGCTATATGTGACTGAAATGCCCAAACATACATCATCTCCTTTGTTGATTAATCCCCTGTGTGCCTTCAACTCTCTCTGAAATCAGCCAGGGAAACGGCATCTCAAAGAAAGGCCGGGCCAGAGTGAGTGCTACTAGGTTGGGCTCCTGTGCTCACAGATCTGCTTAATTTGGCCTATCTCTCCCCAGTGATAAGGCTGCTAACAGCCTGTTATCAGGCAGTCAGTGAAAATGTGCTCCAGTCTGATTAGGTCTCAGTCTTTGCCAAGGTTATAAACAGCCGTTATCGTTTTCCCGAACAGAATAATCCGGACAGTATCAGCTCAGAAACATATGGGCCACACAGCGAAGATAGCCGCTGACGGACACTTCATTTTAATTGTAACGAGTGGATAGCAGCAGCCGGCAGACAACAGACACAACTGCCCAGTTGGCAGCTGTTCATTCTCTCTTTCTCTCACTGACTCTCTCTCTCTCCCTCCCTCCCCCCCTTGGATGTTAAAATATACATATTGACTCTACTTAATACATCTTACATAGCAAAGCATACCCATCTCCCAGTAGAAAAAGACAGCTCACCACTTCCACATTTCACTTCATTAAAGCAGACTATGAAATCTGCTACTACCTCCCAAACTGCACAAAAGAAAACAGATGCATTTGCTTTATTACTTTTTTTCTTATTACTGTTAAAAATGCTCTTTCTTGTTCCTAAATTTCAAGGGAATTAGGTCATATGAAGAAATTCTACACTGCAAAAACCAAAACTACTTCTGGCATCAGATCTTGAATTCTCTTCCCATTAATCCACAGAATTCTAACAGTAGCACCTGGATGAGCAAAGCGTATCACACCAATAATCTACAGAATTAATGGCCTGAGATAACCCCAGCAAGTCACTGCAGCCACACCCTACAATGGACAATGTTCATTCACTTAGATCAGATCTTGCAACAACAATAAAGGGGGGGGGGGCTTGATGGAAAAGTTAATGGCCTCCAAACAGGATAATCAGCAAACAAAGCCAATCTTCTATTGACTCTTTCTACTATTTAGTTACTACTGGTAGATATGTCAGCATCTCAAACTATTTTACCTTGAGAATAGCTGAGATTGCTGTTTCAGATGGTGATGAGAGCCAATACTGAAAGGAGCAGTCAAAACTGGGAAAATACTTTTCCAAATGGTATAATCCTGCCATGAAACAGAACAAAACCCAACAGAGTTGGAAGGAACCTTGGAAGTCTTCTAGTCCAAGCCTCTACTCAAGCAAGAGACCCTATACCACGGGTGTCAAACTCAGGGTATCACATTGCCATCACATGACATATCACAACATTTTTCCCCTTCATGGAGCTGGGGTGGGCATGGCCTGCACGTGACACATCCGGCCCACAGGCCGCCAGTTTGACACCCCTGCTCTATACCATTTCAGACAAGTGGCTGTCCAGTCTCTTATTAAAAGCCTCCATGATGGAGCTCACACAGCTTCTGAAGGCAAGCCATTCCACTGGTTTATTGTTCTCACTGTTTGTGGATTTCTCCTTACTTCTAGGTTGCTTCTCTCCTTGGTTAGTTTCTCTCCACTGTTTCCTGTCTTGCCTTCTGGTGCTTTGGAAAATAGGTTGAACCCCTCTTCTTTGTGGCAGTGTCAGGTCTGCCATCTTCGGCTTGGCGCCTTGCTGGCATCCTACCATCAAAAGCGAGGGGGCATGGGGGAACAAATGGGCAATAAACATATGGGGATATGATGGGAAATAGGGAGGGGGGATGACAGATTCATGAAGACCAGAGAAGCACAGAACCAGCTTGTGCCAGTGCTCAAAGTCATGCACCCTGAGAATGGAATGTGGACTACCCCACATCTCAGTGTTTCTCAAAACATCTATGCAGATCTTCATTGGCTGAAGATGAACTGATCATGGGGGGAGGACTAGGATGAGGGAAACAATTTGTATCTTTTCACATGGGAAACTTAGTTCTAGCCTGACATTACTGCAATCAGCTTCCTTTAGTAAAATAACTTATCACTTCAACCAAGTGGAGTTGAGGGTCTTTTTTTCTTAAGGTCCCTCCCGGGTAACTTCTCAAATATTGGAATACTGCTATCATGTCACCCTCGATCCTTCTTTTCACTAGACTAAACAAACCCAATTCCTGCCACAGTTTTACATATGTTTTAGTCTCCAGCTCCCTAATCATCTAAATTTCTTATAAAGATGTTGAAGAGTACTGGCCTAAAATGGAAACTTGGGGTACCCCATTGCTTCCTTTCCTCCATGTAGATGTAATTCCATTAAGGAGTACACATTTAAAGTGATTTGTCAGGCAGTTACAAATCCCTCTGGTGGTGATGCTGTCTAACCCACATTTTTTAGCTTAGCAAGAAGTAGGCTGTGGTCTATTTTATCAAATGCCTTACTGAAATTCAAGTACACTAAGTCTACTGCATTTGCTGGTCCACTAATTTAGTCACTTTGTCAAAGAATGAAATAAGATTTGTGTGGCATGATCTGTTTTTAACAAACTTGTGTTATGTTCTGGTTATAACTTTACTTGCTTCTAGATGTTCACAGATCTGTTGCTTCATTATTTTTTGATTATCTTTTCCAGGATCTTCCCAGATATTGATGTGTGGCTTATTGGTTTTCCCTTTTTGAAGATGGGAACTACATCAGCTCTTTTCCAGTTCTCTGGTAGTTCCCTGGTGCTCCAGGTTCGTTGAAAGATATGGTTCAATGGTTCTGAGATCACATCTGCCAGTTACTTTAGAATTCTAGGATGCAATCCGTCAGGTCCTGGTGATTTGTACTTGTCCAGAGTGGTGTTCTCTTACCATTTTCTTGCTTATTTTAATGTGTATTCCTAGTGTGTGTATTCTCATGCTTCATGAAGATTGCAAGTAGGGGTTGTGGAAATAAATCAAAAGTGCAACAGTCTATTCCAGAAGTTGGTAATGGAAGGAACAAACATACACACAACCCACCTTCCAAAGTCATTGAAATCTATTGAGATAATCAAATTTACTGAGATTCCCAAATCTTAAAACACTATAGTGTTTTCACATAGGATCTCCTTGGTAAAATTATTAAAAATCAAACAAGCTCTTAGCAAGTTTCAAAATAATTTAATTTGTGTGTTTATATGTGTGTATCCATGCTATGAGCGTTGTGGTGGCCTAGTGATGAAGATGGTTGCCTCCCACTCAGAAGGTTGAGAGTTCAATCCTAGCTAGTGGCAGATGTTTCTCTCCTAGGACAAAGAAAAATCTGCTGTGAACACTACATGGTGTCAGAAAGGGCATCCAGCCGGTAAAATGCTCAGCTCCATCCTGTCACCCAACTCTACCCCAAGTGATTGATTACAGAGTTGTAATAAAGAAATTTGTGTATCTATGCTATAATCCAAACTGCATAATGATGCCACTGCCTGAAAAAGTTGCTGACCAATAGCTTGTTCAATTTTTTTTATGATTGAATGTTGCTCAACAAAATTCATCAGCTGTTGCCAGTGAAGTCCATATGTTAACTTCACCCTCTAGTGTGGATTATGAATAAATAATTCCGTACTGAAGCAGCCTGAACCCCTAACCCTAACATGATATCTGGACTAGAGTGAGTACCTTTATTATTTTTTAAACAGGAATATTTTAGTTATTGCTACTATTTCTGGCCAAAGAAGGAAGGAATTATCTGAGTACCCTTTTGTGAAATACTTAGGTGTTTTGTTGAGGACAAAACATGTGATCTGATATTTAAGGATCGAGTCCAGTGTCTGTCTTATAGTTAATTTCTTGGAAAAGTTCTTGTCATACAAAATGTATATTTGCTCTTTTTCATGGAGCAAAATGTGTGGTATTTTAAGGTATTTTGGATTCAAACCCAACCATTGTCTACAAGTTTCTTGAAATCTTTGTGACTAGGCTGGTACCATTTTCTGGAAGTCCCCAGAACAATTTTCAGATTTTCAGGAGTGCCCATGGTGGCTTACTCTGTATAAACACTTATCTATCTATCTATCTATCTATCTATCTATCTATCTATCTATCTATCTATCTATCTATCTATCTATCTATCTATCTATCTATCTATCTATCTACTCTCTCTCTCCCTCTCCCTCTCATCTCTCCCTTTCCATCTCTCTCTCTCTCTCTCTCTCTCTCTCTCTCTCTCTCTCTCTCTCTCTCTCGGCTGTGGCGGAGGCTGGGGACTCCTCCCCCCCCGCAGCTCTCCCCTTGGCAGCAGAATCACTAACAGGGCAAAGGAGAACCACGTGAGCAGCAGCCCTGACTCACAAAAACTTCCCACCGCTATACTCCGGAGCCTCGCCGGGAAACCCAGACAGGAACTCCTACAGCCTCCTCACAAGCAGCAAAGCACAATGGAGCAGAGATCACGTGAGTGGAAGACCCGACTCACAGCTGAGCAGCTCTTGCAAGTAGTTCCAAAGGCTTGCTGGAGCCCTGGACAAGCACTCTCGACAAGCTGGTAGGCGGGTCGGAGTGAAGCAAAGCAAGAGGGGACGCCTTCCGCTCCACCTGCCCTCTCAGGCCCTGAGTGTGGGGGGAGTAGGACACACTCTCTTCAGTGCTTGTCGTTTATTCTTTCAAAAAATCAGGACTTTTTAGAAACGCCGCGTGACGCGTGACAAATGTTTAAAAAGCGAGATTGTCCCGCCAAAAGCCCTAGGATAACTACTTCCCTATGATCAAGCTATTTTAGTTAATGATCATGGATGAAACAGAAGTAAAACAAGAGTGTCTCATTGTCTTGAGTATCTTCTTTTCTTCAACTTACTCTGATTAATTCAGTGATTGTGCAAGTTGATGAAAAGCGGGTGATATCTCAACAACAGTAACAGTTAAGTTGGATAAACAGCTATATCACACATACTGTCAAGAACCTAGAGCTGTGGGTCTCCTTTTCAGTATGCTGATAGGAAGGCATCTGCTCTCTCTCACAATCCATAAAGTCTCCTCCCATTTGGTGCTGCCCAGATCCGCTAGTTATCTCTGTGGGAGCACCAGTTCAGCTGTAATGAAGGATGGTTCATTGAGGTGTAAAGCTTCATTTGCATTCCCTCACTGTCCCTTTCTATATCAGGCTCTCCCACCCGCTTTCTCAAAAGGGGAGGCTTAGTTGAGAGATTCTTAACTGCATTTGCATTCTTGAGACAAGCACTTTGGCATTAATTCATCTCTGCACAAAAGTCTCCTTTCATCTTTTCCCCTCTGTTCAAGAGATCCAGAATGAATTCTGCAAGAGTAGTGTGCTCTTTTAACGGTACAGTGCTGTGCCATGCAGGATTACAAGGGATTGGGGGGGGGGGTTCCTTTTCTTTATTCCCAGCGTTCAGCAACTCTGCCTTGTTTTGCTATTAAAAATATAGCAAGATAATGTTCTTAGGTCCATTAGCTACAGTAATGGTGCTGCCATTTCTGTCTCCAAATGCACCCTGCTCCTGCAGATGCAACCACAGCCAGCCCCACTTGCTCTCCACCCTGCAGTGAAAGTGCTTGATAAAACAACAACCTAATATCCATACAGCAAAGAGAGCTTAGAAACCTTGGGAAGATTTAGGCCTGGGCTCTGATTCACAGATGCTCTCACCATAATCTGTATTCTGATCTCAACACCAGCAGGGTTGTGAGTAGAATAACCATTAACCAAGGTCTCATAAAAAATTCAGCCTTCTTGACTTCCCTGCATTTACTGCTGTTTCACAGACATGAACACTGAGAAAATATAGATAGCCAGAAAAGATTTCCATCGTCCAATATTCTGCATTGAAAGTGGAGGATCGTTGTCTTTGTTAGGTCAGCCAATGCTTCTCTAAACAATAGTGGTTTTTATTAGGCAGAATATCTGACTACTTCATTTAAATCTTAGATGAAGATTCGCATCTAGATCCACAAAGGGGACATCCAAGAGAATATAAAAATTGAAGTTCTCCTTAGTCCATTCTACACAGCCAGTTAAGAAGAAACATGATTACTGTGAAGAAGGCTGTTCAGGAGACACTTGTGATGCTAGCACAACCACATCCTCACTGCAAGGTACACATTTGAATAATATTGTGTTTGCAGTGACAACAGCAATTATTTGAAAGTTGAAGCAAGGGATTAAAATGAATGTAAGAGGAGAATAAAGGAAGGCTGTGCAATTTCTTTGGGGAAACTGTGACATCCAGAAATGAGGTAGGTTACAATTCATTAGGGTGATATCTTTCATAGATGTTACTGAAAATTAAGGGCATACTTGTGTGGAGGGGAAGTCTTCTCTGTCTTCTAGTCAAGGCAACTGCTACTTTGAAATCCATGGAAAACTAACAACTCAGGTCTTACATAATAATCCATTTAGT
Organism: Diadophis punctatus similis; assembly: GCA_023053685.1. Classification (NCBI taxonomy): domain Eukaryota; kingdom Metazoa; phylum Chordata; class Lepidosauria; order Squamata; family Dipsadidae; genus Diadophis; species Diadophis punctatus. The sequence goes on from JALIGW010000003.1 coordinate 98,944,557, forward strand.
ATGTGTGGTTCATCAATCCAATAGGTTGAGATTATATAGATATATAGAAGAAGAAACGACAGACATCATGATCTCCGGAAGTTTTTAAAAAATGTATTATCCTAAGCTTTCGTCAGCCCCTGCTGACATCGTCAGAGTGTAAAATCCCCATTGAGGAAATGCTTGCTTTTTATGTGTTGCCGATCAATGTAGTCATTGCACGGGTCTTTATCCAGGAGTTGATAGGCGCTCCTGTCACTAAGGAGGTTGTGGACTTTGCTATTGTAATCCATTCTGTCCATAACTACTGTTGCCCTGCCCTTATCTGCTGGTAGCACCACAATAGAATTGTCCTTTCTCAATTCCTGGAGGGCCAATGTTTCCGATTTTGATAGTGTCTTACTTTGCCTGTGACTGGTAAGGAGTCCTACCAGCCGTTGTCTGATGAAGTTTTTCACTTCCTCGGTGGCCTCGAGCCGATTAATCGTTGGCTCCAGGGCTGCCGCAAAGTCCACCACCTTGTCAGGTTGAAACCGGCATCCCGTTGCAAAACCCAGGTCTGTGTGTCCATGAGCACTTTCGAGGACAGGTTGTGCACCAATGTTCTCTCCATCTGACGGGTCCTCAAGGCCTGCAATGCCTCCGCCTTTTGTCTAAGCGTGTTAATTTTTTGCCTGAGTACCTCTTGTGACACCTGAAGTATTCTCCGATTAAGGGTACTGAAGCAGGTATCTGTTAATATCATATGGCATTGTGTCCAGCACTGCTCAATTCTTGCCGTTTGCGCGTTAATCTGCCTATTGCAGTCTTCTATAACTACACCTGGAACTCGCATTTTTAGGACAATTCGTAATATATATACATTATATATTTTTATTTTCATTTATCAGCAAAAAATGCTACACACACACACACACACACACACACACAAAACAAGTTTTGTTTTAAAGATCTGTTTATAGATGTTAGAGATAAGATATGCAAAAAACAGAACATTCGTTGTATTTTAGGACAAGATAAGTTACAAAAATTGCTTATACTTGTGATGAAGGGGAAAGCCATTTCTTTCTTTTTTCTTTTTCTTTTTTCTTTTGGATTTTTCTTTCTATTTTTGCTTTTTTTTAGTTTGTACTGGTTTTAACTTTTTAATTGTAATGTTTTATAAAATTACTATTAAAAAGTAAATGCATTTTGATACACTTCATAGACTGTGTTGCATTTCTAATCAAAATTGATCTCATAATGTTTTCCCTACTATTGAAAAACTTGAATTGGTTGATGATATTGGCCAAATATATTCATGGTGGGTCTTGGCAAATGTACCCAACTGATAATTTAAGAATTCAGGTAATCCTTGACTTACGCCCATTACTGTTGATGGTTGAGGTGTACAGTTGAATGCAATGCATAATTATAACAACTTCCCCATTCCTGATTCCCCCAATGCATTTGTTAAACGAATGCACAGGTCATTAGGTAGAGCATGGGATAACTCATGGGTGGGGGAGACCGTGGGAGGTCTTATGCAGGCACAAGGGAGGCCTCCCAAGGCCTTCCTCCACCCTCTGCTTCCTGCCCCCTAGATCCCCCAAAGCCCTATGGGCCTCTTCCATATCCCGCCACATAACAATCATATAGTACTTACCATTTGAAGATAACCAGAGCTCAGGAAGTTGGATGCAGGGAAGGCTGCTCCATTGCTGGGCCAGTTTTGCTTCCCTTGCAATCCTCTTCCCCAGCTCAAGCCATGCTAGTTTTATGCTAGTGTGGCTAGTGTTGAAAGAGAAGACATGCTGCCAGTTTTGCTCTATTCACAATCATTTCCTCCCCAGCACCATGTTAGCTTTATGCACAATCAAGGAGAAGAAACGCTACCGCTTTTGCTCCCCTGGCAATCCTTTGTGCATTCGACTGGCACTGGGGAGGAAAAGATTGCAAGGGGAGGAAATGTGGCAGGGTTTCTTCTGTTTGATTGTGTGTAAAGCTACTGCGATTGATGCTGGAAGAAAGGGAAGCAAAAGGGACAGGATTTCTTCTTCTCAATTGTGCCATGTGGCCAGTAATGGCCCAGCAAGGGAGTAGCCTTCCCTACCCGAACCATTTGAGCTTTGGATATCTTTGAAAGATAAGTGAGAGAATGGCGACCAGGGGTCGGAAGGAATGAGTGGAACCCAATGGGGTGAGAAAGCAGGCCCAGAGCCTCTGGGGAGCTGGTGGGAAACAAAGGGAGAGAAAAAGGTGGATGAGTGTGCTGCAGAAACTCTCTGATTGATTGTAAGGATGAATGACTGTTCAACGCATCGTAACTTTGAAATGGGTTCATATCAGGGGTGAAATGCTCCCGGTTCGGGTGGGCCAGTCGGTCGTCGTAGAGCCGATAGAGCCGATAGCAATCGCAGCACGAGGCTTCCCCCGCCCGCTTTCCCCCACCCGCCTGGACGCCGCCATTTGGGTTCTTTTACCCTCTGTACATGCGCAAAGCGTTCTGCGCATGCACAGATGGTAAAAGAAATGGTGGCATCCAGGCGGGTGGGGGAAGCGGGTGGGGGAAGCCTCGCGCTGCGTTCGCTATCAGCTCTATCGGCTCTATGACGACCGACCGGCCCGCCCAAACCGGGAGTATTTTACTCCTGGTTCATATATAGCTTTTGAGGGAGGGGTGTTGTAAGTTTGAAAGTTAGTTAAATGGCCTTTCGTACCTTGAGGACTACCTGTATGAAACAGAGTATACAAGTGTAGAAAATCCAATCAGTAACTTGGGCCTAATTCATATGATAGTCAATTTCAAAAGTGAAGCTCTCACTGAAACCCACAATTTCTAATACTTTAAACAGAAATGGCCAATTGAGATTATCAAAAGCTTTTTCTGTATCTAAAAAAACTAATGCAGCTTGTTTTTTGTTGTGTTGCTGTAGGAGCTCTAAAACATTCAGAACTGTCTTCACATTGTTTGGATAAAACAGTGTGAGGACAGTTGGATAAAAACCCACTTTGGGTTAATAGAGTTCTTGTAGAATTGTCTTGAATTTGTTAGCCAGTATAGATGTAAATGTCTTATACTTACTGTTTAATAATGACATTGATCTATAGTTTTTAGTTAAACTTGGATCTTGTTCCTCTTTAGATATTAGAGTAATGTTGGGTTATTTCCAGGATTTTGGCATCCTGTTACCTTATAAAATATCATTGTATTATGGAGCTGTTGTGATAATTCATCTTTGAAACTTTTAAAATAAATCCCTGGAAGACCATCTGGGCCAGGTGCTTTCCCTAATTTGATTTTTATAACTTGTGAGATTTCTATCATCATGATTGGTCCATTGTGTCACCCTCTTGGACTTTCAAAATCACCATCATCTTCTTCCCTTCCTTAATTTTTAAGCCAACCATCTTCCTGATTGATATGCATGCTCAATGTTCTTTTGTGTAAGTGAGTTCAATTTATTCTCTAACTCTCTGACTGTAATAGATAACTAATTTTTATTTATTAAAATTTGTCAAACAAAAACAAAAACAGGAATAATATAAAAATACAATGACAGGGAGAATAGGCACGTTAGTGCGCTTATGCACACCCCCTCTACAGACCTCTTAAGTATAAAGTGAGGTCCATGGAAGTCAATTTGTGACTAAAACTGTGAAAATTTGTAGCTGAGACAACTGAATCAGGTAGAGCATTCCAGATTTTGACAATTAACAATCAAATTTGCAGATGACACCAAACTGGCAGGAATAGCCAACTCTCCAGAAGATAGGCTCAAGATACAGAAGGATCTTGACAGACTTGAACATTGGGCGCTATCAAACAAAATGAAATTCAATGGTGAAAAAAGTAAGGTTCTACATTTAGGCAAGAAAAACAAAATGCACAGGTACAGTATATGTGGTACCTTGCTCAACAGTAGTAACTGTGAGAGGGATCTTGGAGTCCTAGTGGACAACCATTTAAATATGAGCCAGCAGTGTGCAGCAGCTGCCAAAAAAGCCAACACAGTTCTAGGCTGCATTAACAGAGGGATAGAATCAAGATCACACGAAGTGTTAATACCACTTTATAATGCCTTGGTAAGGCCACACTTGGAATACTGCATTCAGTTTTGGTCGCCACGATGTAAAAAGGATGTTGAGACTCTAGAAAGAGTGCAGAGAAGAGCAACAAAAATGATTAGGGGACTGGAGGCTAAAACATATGTAGAATGGTTGCAGGAACTGGTTATGTCTAGTTTAATGAAAAGAAGGACCAGGGGAGACATGATAGCAGTGTTCCAATATCTCAGGGGTTGCCACAAAGAAGAGGGAGTCAAACTATTCTCCAAAGCATCTGAAGGTAGAACAAGAAGCAATGGGTGGAAACTAAACAAGGAGAGAAGTAACTTAGAACTAAGGAGAAATTTCCTGACAGTTAGAACAATCAATCAGTGGAACAGCTTGCCTCCAGAAGTTGTGAATGCTCCAACACTGGAAGTTTTTAAGAAAATGTTGGATAACCATTTGTCTGAAGTAGTGTAGGGTTTCCTGCCTAAGCAGGGGGTTGGACTAGAAGACCTCCAACTCTGTTATTGTTATTATTATTATTATTAACTATATTATATTTTTATAATTATATTTTAACAGTCAAGTTTAGAATGATTTACATTGAGTTTAAAGCGGTTGTTCGCATGTGTATTATTGCGATTAAAACAGAAAAAAATCATTTATAGGTAAAACATTACTACATACAATTTTGTATGCAATACCTAAGTCTGACCACAAGCAACGCAGTTCCAAATTATCCAAACAAAGAATTTTGAGCCTAGTAACATAGGGTTGCTGAAGAAGTTTAATTTGGTTTGGGATGTGTAACTTTGTAACTGATTTCCTTAATTCTCCTCCTTTATTTTTGATCTCACAGATTTTATCCTGGGCTTTCTTTTTCAATTGAGTATAATGGTGTATAGAATAGTCCCTAATTATGGCTTTATTTGCACCCCATTTTTCCATACTATTCTTATGTCTATACCTTTGTTTACCTTGATGCCAAAAACTTTGTCTTTGCAATTTTTTACTATCCAATCTTTTTATAGTAAAATTTCATTAAGTGCCCATCTGATGTTTGCTGATTTCTTTTTTAAAGTCAATTCAACTGTATTATGGTCATAGAAAGTCTTTGGTAGGATCTGTGCCTTTGAGGCCAGAGTAATTAAATTTTTTGAAATCCATAGCATGTCTATTCTTGAGAATGATTGGTGCCTTTGTGAAAAATAGGGGTATCTCTGGAATTACCCTTTTTTTATCTCTAGATATTGACTAAAGTTACATTTTCTGCAAGGTTATAAAAGGACTATGGCAATTTTCCTTGGGTAGTTTTGATTATCTTTTCAGATGTTCTTTCCAATTCTGGGAACAGCACAGTTTTCCAATCATCCATCAGACACCAACTTTGACATGGTAGATTTAACATTAAGTCCACATCATCTGTTTGTAGAAAGTATCTATGTTGTCATTTGAATCATAAATTCCCAGCACACATGTTTTTTGGCCATCTAGTTTTATTTCCAATCCACATACTGTATCTACCATCTTGATCAGTTATTAATTGGTTAAAATGTATAAAAGATCCCTAAATAGTTGCTGGAAATGTAAGACTCAAATAGGGAACCTTTATCACATTTGGTGGACTTGTAAAAGAGCTAAACTGTATTGGATAGAAATTAGTAATGTACTTTAAAAAAAAGACAATTAATGTACAATTTTGACCAGAAACCTTTTTCTTAGGGTTTAGGACAAAGCAATGGAAAAATGACATGTGTTTTATTGTTATATATGTAACAGCAGCACAACTTTTATATGTTCAGCGTTTGAAAGATCCTATGATACCCACAACAGACATATTGACTGGGGTAATCATGGCCACTTAACAGCCCTTGTGAGAGAAAAATCATTGACAAAATGTTTCTGTAATTGGAAGTTTTTGTGGGAGATGAAGAAAAAATCAAATTTTGACATATGGATTTGATGATTGTTAAATTTTTAAAAGGGGGGAGAAGAATTTTTTTATTTCCCCTTTTTTTGGGGGGGAATGGACATTTTATTATAGTCTTAAATTAAACTAAGAGTCAAATATAATAATTATTTATACTCTTGGAAGCAGTCAGAAGTCATTTTATGTCAAATAATTTTATTACATTTTACAAGGCATACATATAAAAAACCAATATAAACTAACAATGAAGAGAAAGGATAAATAGTAAAAAGAGAAAAGTGTGGAAAAATACAAAGAAAAAGAAAGGGATACATAAGTATATACCAAGAATCACTAACTTGTGATGATTTGAGTTTGAGATCTTTGCTATACTGTAGACCACGGGTGCCAAACTCACCGCGTCACGTTGCCATCATGTGATGTTTCACAACATTTATCCCATTTGCGGAGCTGGGGTGGACGTGGCCTGCATGTGACGCATCCAGCCCATGGGCCGCCAGTTTGACACCCCTGCTATAGACCATCTCTACCATGTATAGCTGAACATGAGGAAGCAACCAGCAACCAGTGGTTACAATACATGGCTAATACTAAATCAAAGGAAGCCTCATTCAACATACATACTGAAGCATTCTGAGTGAGTTACAATTTCCAGCTATTCCAATTGTAATTAAAAATATCAAAAGAAATCTAGGAGTAACAACAGGGTCACCCCACCCTGAACAGTATACCCTGCCCCCTCAGAGCAACCAAGACTGTCTCCATGTCAAATCTGTGTCTAAACCCAGATTGAAAGGGTTAATGGCAATCCATTTCATTTAATAGTTTCTTGCAGCATCACTACTTTCTCCAGCAGCTTGTCTAGATATGAAATATTAGATACTGACCAGTTGTTATCAAAATGATCAATGCCTAGTGATTGCATCACTTTTGGGAAGCTGAGGGCCAGAGCAGGAAGAAAATAATGCAAAGTATATGGAGTCGTGTCCCGTTTCCCTCTTCTTCTGGTGCTCTTAATATGGCAAATATCTCTTCAACTTGTGAAGAGACTGATAAAAGAAACGCAGTTTGCAATTGGCAAGACAAGTGGATCATTGTCAGTAGTTCGGCTGAATTATTTATCACCCCTTCCTCGAAGTTCAGCCTGTAGAGGTGGGCTGGACCTTGGCATTCAGTGGCAAAAAGCTTACAGCAGTTTTGTTACCCAACCAAAATTAATCCCAACCTTCTGTCCTCATAATAAATACAGCATGAGGATAAGGTCACAGAGAAACAAAAGGTTTGGGATGATGCTAATAGAAACATTGGCTTGACTACCAGGCTTGACTAATCAAATATGTATCTAATGCAACTACTCTCAAGTATTTCTCAACCCACTGGTTTCTCTGTGCGTGAAGAGCAATAAGCAAAATAAAGATAACAGTGGTAACTCCAGCTCCAGTTAAGAAAACATTATGATGAAAGAAACTCAGTTTGTCATTTGTAACACAGTTACACTAAAAAAGGCAAGATTATGTCCATCCAGCCTTAATGTAGAAGTAGATTATGAGTGAAGCATCTATTTACAGTTTCACAGTATGCTTAGTTTCCATATGTAGCTCAGGCAAAAACCTAGGTCCAAGCTGAAATTCATTCCACTGACTACTGTCACTTTTCTGCAATTTGACTGGTCTATATACAAGGTAACTAGGTTGGGGCTTATTTGGCTCAACTAGTTCCTAGCTCAGACTGGGTGTCACACAGAAATTAACCACTCTTTTATACTGTTCTCACACTACTGTGCTGTGACAGCTGTTCTATGACTTTCAGTAATGTAATAATATTATTTTTGAGATCAGTTAAGGTATAAAATGTGTGTACCTTCCATCTTTAATATTAATAAGTCTTGTAACTGGTGGTTTCTTGTACTTCTGAATTCTTGAACACAACTAGAAAGGGCACTTATCCTGAAAAAATCTAATAAATTTACAGTTTTATATACTTCCTTCAATTGTAAAAGTCTTGTTCAATAAACTTTAAAATGCCACTATAGAGCAATAACACAGACGGTATAAAGCCAGCCCAGGGAAAGCTGTGCAACTAGAAATTGTTCCCCTTTCTGCTAGAGCAATAAAGTTTTATATGTTTGAACTGACTGTAAAAAGGTTTGAATGTTGGCAACTGGGGAATAATTTGTCTTCTTTATAGTTATTATCATATTTCCCACAAGACCCTTTGGTCTGTGTCAATCCTTCTTGTATATGACACCTTTGTACTGTCAGCGAAAGCTAGAATACTTTACTTGTTTGTTGTTGATGTTGTTGTTTTTTAATCCTATAGGTTTTGTATCTGTATTCCTTCGGATTACGGCTAGCAGGAATAAATTACTTGTGACAAGTTTCAATTGAATGTTTCACCAAATGACACTGCATCTGAAGTGTTTTTCCTGGAGAAAAAAATTAATAAATGATTATATTAACTTGTCACTTGATCTAAATTTGATTCAGGAACATTATGATGCAGGAGACACTCATAAAAAGTAATTTTCAAGAATATTCCCAGAGGTTGCAAGAGAAGCAGCTACCGCACTGGGGCAGCAAACACAACCTTGGAGGCAGACCATTGTGTTATCATCTCCTGAATTACAGCCTGAATTGGAAAAAAATGTAAGTGAAATACCTTGGGAATGCCAAATATTAGGTCCATTTAGACAAAGTCAACAGTTGAACTATTGAGTTAGTGATTATGGTTGCTGCCCAGAAGTTAACAAGATAATTAAACTATTTCTATGTCAAGTAAACTTTTAAAAACTGTAACTAGATCATCAAGGTGATGAAAAAACATAACAAACATTTTGCCCCATTTAAGGAAATGGAAAATCTGTACATTACATAAAATAAGGCAAAGTTTCAGCTCATAAGAATCTCTTTTATATTTGCCCTTGAGAAGAGCTGTTGGGAGCACATTATAACATGCTAGTGTTTTTGGAATTTGGGAATAGTTTTTTAAGTATCTTGTCAGCCTGAAAAAAGCATCTTGTCCATTCAAAAATACATTTTTCAGTATAGGAAATCCAATTGGCCTTTCTATTCTTTATAGTGTTGCTTGGGTGCAGCAAGTACACAATCATAACCCATTATCAAAACAACCACTTTGAGAGCCCATAGTGTTGCCATCTGGCAAGGATGGTCTTTTCCATGTTGATTCACAATTACCTGTCATAATAAAAAAAACCTATTTCTGGAGAAAAATAACACAAATCCATATACTTCTCTCGTAGTCATGTGATCACGTTTTAGGTGCTCAGCAACTGGCCTGCATTTACAGCCATTTACAGCCTCCCATGGTTACATGAGGGTCATTTACAGGTTTTTTTTTTACTGGAAACTGTAAAACAGTTTTGAGCAATAACACCCATTGTGGACAATGGATTCACTTAATGACTGTGGTGTTCACTTTACAACTAGGCATTCATTTAATAACTGACACAAAAAAGGTTGTAAAGTCAGCACGGACACTTGGTGACCCACCTAAAAATTGGCATGACTTACAACAGTGGTGGGTTGCTCCCAGTTCGGACTGGTTCTTAGAACCAGTAGCGCAGGCGGCGGGAAGCTCTGCCCACCTGCCCGGGATGCTTCTGTGCATGTGCAGAAGCAGCACACGTGAGAGAGAACCAGTGGCAAAATTATTTACAACCCACCAATGACTTACAACCATAATATTGGACTTAGTCTGTAATTACAGGTAGTCCTTGACTTATGACCACAATTGAGCCCAAAATTTCTGTTGCTAAGCAAAATAGTTGTTGAGTAAGTTTTGCCCCACTTTACAGCCTTTCTTGCCACAATTGTTAAATAAATCACTGCAGTTGTTAAGTTAGTAACATGGTTAACAGAATCTGGCTTCCCCATTACTTTGCTTTGTCAGGACACTGCAGCTGTCATAAATACATGCCAGTTGCCATTCATTTGAACTTTGATCACTTGACTACGGGAATTGTGCAAGGTCGTAAGTGTGAAAAATGCCCATAAGTCACTTTTTTCAGTGCCGTTGTAACTTTTAATAGTCACTAAATAAACAGTTGTAAGTCCTAGGACTACCTGTCCTATACATAGTTTTGGTGTGCCCTTTGTTTAATGCAACTATGGGAAACAATTTCCAAGTATTGAAAAATTTAACTTGCTCCTCTATCTGATCGTTTTAACTGCCAGCTGAAATTCTGAACTCATAAATACATGTCCCAGATCATTCAAAAAGGAGAAACCTTTAAGATATAGAGAATATATGCCAATAAACAGCTGCTACTCTTTAGATACTCCTTCTGAGCGTCCAGACATTGGAACTATTGAACAACAGAGTTGATTATGACAACACACCTATCCTTTCTCTATAAACTAGCTTTCTACCTCAGGTGTGGTGGAGAACACTGCTCCATCATCGGTGTTGAATAGTATAAATTCAGATGCCAGAATCATTGTCTGTCACTTTGGGCAGTGCAGCAAAGCATCTTGGACTGGTCTTGGCTGATACATGATAGTAATATTTGATCCCAGGTGTTTGATAGCAAGTGTCAGAGTCAGATTAAAAAAACTGGTTTAAATTTATTATGTCTATTCATTGTGTTATTCAAAAGCCATTTTAATTTACAAAACACTTAACAAATTTAATTATCCCTGCAGCTACAGCTTTCCCTGAATGATAACAGTTATTCTTATTTTACAGATGGAAACTTATATTAATATGTAGACAGGGTCATTTGATAAATTGTTGGCTGTACAGAAAGCTCAAACTCAAGGTTTCAATATCCAAGTCCCGCTGTCTATCCAAGGCATGCCTATGACTTTCATGATGAAAGTCTAAAATTATGGGTACAGTTCATCAGAAACATCCCATGTACAGACTTTCTTAAAACTAACAAGAGCAACATGAAAAATATTTACCAATAGCAATGATCTCCTGAGTTGTGTTTGTGATTTCAGATTCCATAAATATAAAAACACAATAAGTCAATTGTGTTTTAAAATCCAGCATTGTAAGGGTCTGTTATAATCATGTGACTGCCAACACTTGGAGAACCAATCAGAATACAGTTCTGGATGAGGATCAGCAAAATGGGGGAAGGAAAGGGGTTCATTTACAATGATAAATTTCAATTATAGCAAAATTATACTTGTTAAGTTTAATTTTAAAAACACTGGTTTAAAATACTTTTATAACATCCTATTATATTTATGCAAATTCGTAAATCTAACATTAAATCTTCTAGTGTTTCCAGTGATACCATTGCATTGCCAATGCATTTTTCTGGTTACTAAACCACAGTTCCCCTACTTGTCATAAATGAAGTAATTCCAAGGTTCACTCACTCTTAAACATTTCCTCCACTCCATCATATTATCCACATATTGCTTAAAGCTGTATTGCATTTGCTCTATAATTATTATTCTACTTGCTTTAAAATTCAAAAGGTGGGGGGGTATTGTCTGCTTTCTTGTTATGGTTTTCCCTTTGGCAAAATGTGTATTTGGACAATATGTTCTAAAATAATTTTGCCTATTTATGAAATGATGTAGTGAATGAATTGTTCGTCAACATGCATCAACATTAAACAATTGTTTCAAGTGTTGAAGTTATATTGAACAGTATTGCAATGGTAAAAGGATGCTCCCTTATTTCAGATGGATAACTACTGCCCAGGTTACTAGCCTCCCATCAACAAGTTAAGACATGTATTCCAGCATTATCACATTAGTATAATCAGGGGTGGTATTCACTTACTTTCCCTACTGGTTTGCAAACGTGCCTAAATAGCACCGGGGCAGGGGCAAGCCAACCCGCAGGTCACTATTACCGGTTCACCCAAACCGGTCCTAACCAGCTGAATACCATCTCTGAGTATAATTATCCTAACACAATCCATAATCTGTTTCAGAAACTTAAAGTAAGAATTAAAAACATATCGCTCACACTTGAGCACAGCTTCAGGGTTATCAGTTAATTCATGGGGTGAACCTCTAGATCACTCAGACTTATTAGTTAGCATGGATAAAAATAAGCTAGTCTGTATCAAATAAAATACTGAAACAACACAATTTATTCAAAGCAAACATTGCTCAAGAAAGTCAGTCAACATATACTTTAACTGAAGTATAGAAATATAAAATCCAAAAAATGGCAACTTTCCTAAAATTGCCAAATGCATGGGTGGGGAAGACTTTGGCAGGTTGAAGGCCAAAATAATTTTGAAATTAATTTGGGGGCTGCATTCCAACAAAGAGAGTGGGCAAAAATGCAGTAAGGGAAATTATCAAATGTCCTTTTTATCTTTTCAGATTTTTGTAGAAATCTTCATCCCAAAATCATTTTACCATAGAACCAGCATAAATACAAGTTTCCGATCTCCAAAGACCCTCCATGAAGAAACAATCTATCATTTAATTGATTTAGAGTTTTATCATGACAAAGCAGAGACTCAGGAGCTATGTGAATCTATGCACGGAGTCACAGTGAAGAACAAAGGCATTCAAGGAATACCTTGATTGCACCCCCAAACAAAAGAAAACAAAGCCAACTCTCACTAACATCTCAGTCATGAAGATGACTGAGCTCTATCACAGAGCTCTAGAGGCCAATGAAGATCTAGACATCTGGGAAAGGTCAGGAAGAGAGCAAGAAGAACACTTAGAAGAGCCAGTATATATGCTGGTACATATAGGCAAAATATATACCAGTAACAAAGATCAGAGATGATTAAATGCAAATTAAGAGAGTGAGGTGATCAGGAATAAAGATCAGCCAACTCATTTGGCTTTGTGGCCCAATTTAGAAGACTTACAGAGTTAAGATTATATCCCTGGACTGAAATTTCACCCCACTAATCTAGAGAGACCATAATTAGGCTCACAGATTGTGAGGCACTATCTTCCTGACATGAACTGAAAAGTATCTGCAATTTGCCAAACTTAGTACATTAATTAATAAACTGATAGCAAGAGGGGTGGAATAAATTTGAAGTATGGATTGTGGGGAAGGGAACACTTGTATCTTCCATCACACACTCATGTGTTAACAATATATCTCTGATCATGTTGCAAGACAAAGATGAAAGGGGAGGGGACTAATATTTTTCCCACTCCTGAGACTGTTGTGGCCCGCCAGCTGCCAGCAGAGCTGGCGGCAGACTCAGATGATGAGGTTGGGGAGGAACGTGGGCCAGTTCTGGAGTCTGGGGAAGGCTCTGATGGATGCTCTGCATTGGACACAGAGATAGAGCCAGGGCCGTCCGACATTTCCCAGCCACCAGAGAGGCAGCTGCCTTTGGAGGCTGATATGAGTGAGGAGGAAGAACAGCTGGGGCCTGTTCCAGATGCACGTATGCACAGAGCAGTTAGGAGAGGTGAATAACGGAGGACAAGGAGTCGACTCGGGAAGCAAACCACACGTGGACACTGAATGGCCCCTCCCTGGCTGGGGAATAAATAGAAGGAAAGGGGAGTGGTTGTCATAGGAGACAACAGTTCGTATTTCTGAAGATTCTGCTCATTGTGTTTCATGCCACAAAGACTGCTTGCCAGAACTTAATTTGCAGCCTTTTGGCTGGGAGCTCATGGCCTTGCAATTATAGCAAAGAATTGATAAGGTCTGTTACTGCAGTTAACTCCTTGAAGGACTATTGCCTGGACTTTTCGGTGGGTAAATGCAATTAATTCACAAGAGGTAAATAAAGAGGGGTGTTTCATGACAAGTAGTTTGTTTCTTGCTTTTGCTAAGGCTGGGTCAGAACAGAGACTGGAATTAGCAGGAGCAAGGAAAATGTTTAGTACAGGTAGTCCTCGACTTAAAATCAGTTGTTTAATGACCATTTGAGGTTATGTCAGACTTAAAAAAAAAAGCTAGTTACAACTCATCCTCAAAGTTACGACTATGGTCACGTGATCACATTTTCGGTGCTTGGCAATCATCTTGCATTTCAATCGGCTGCAGCATCCTTCAGTCATGTGATCTCAATTTTTGATGTTTTTTGACATTTTTCCAGCAGAAAATAGCAAAAAACAGAAACTGGATATGCTGGATTCATGTAATGACCACATGATTCAATTAACAACTGCAGTTACTTATTTTATCTGTTGTAAAAATGGTTATTAAATTGAGTCCAATCACACGGGGCTTTCCACCACAATGAGTTACAACTGAAATTCCAGGCTCCATTGTTGTCATAAATCAAGGATTACCTGTACCTGTTTTGCTGATGAGCTTACAAATAGCTTTTGACTTAAAACATTCACTTAGCAACTATTTAAACTTACAAAGGTGATAAAACTGATTTGCCACTAGTTCTCGCACCTACTGTATAACTGTCGCAGAGTCCAGTTGCCTCTTGAAAAAGCACCTTTGGGAGAACCACGACCTGGATGACTGAGAATCTCCATAGACAAAGTAAACTGTGTTGACAGAGCAGAGAGAGACTTGTTGTTCGCCTACTTTCCCACCTTTATCTAACTGCCGGGGGCCACTCACACATCTTTTTCTATGTTGCTCATCAGCACACACACATGTCACTGTCCATCACAATTCTGAACATTTTGCAAGTAACAACAATAAAATAAGAGAACTGACAAAGGTATACAAAAGTTCAGTTCCACCAAACATGCCAAGGGAATGAGAAGCACAGCAAGGGTTAAGTCCACCCTGTAATAAGAATTTCTGTTCTGGCGAGTTGTGAGAGCCCATTACCTCCCGCCACATTACCTCATTCATTTCTTATATGCGGATGGTTTATTTTCCCATGAGCACCCTGGCGCTCAGACATGGCTAGTATAACGTCCCCTCCCTCTGCTCTATTTCTCTATCCATCACATTTAACACCCTGACAGTAACAGTCTATAATGTTTCTATTCTACAAAACCGCTCTGTCAACTCCAGGCTTCCAGAGCAGCAACTGAGGAAAATAAATAACATCAACACTGTGGACGACAGCATCACAGCTTGCTTTCGGTTGGGGGTTTTACACACACACACACACACACACACACACACACACACACACACACACACACACACACACACAGCTACATGCATACCCCCCACACACACACATGCACAAAACATAAAGGAGAAAAAAGAAAGAAAAATGTATGCATGGAAGGAGGAACAAGATCTTAAACAGTTGACAGATGCAAAAAAAAATTGATATCTCTTTTATGGCATACAAAAGAAAGCACATTATTCATCTCCCATCCCCTTCTACATAACCATAGGCCTTGCAGTGAATTCAACATTTCTCCTTACATGTTTTTCCAAGTACTAAGGCGGTGACCCCTCAACCAAGTATCATTGTCACTCTTTCTGTTCAAATGTGAGAGTCCCTCTGCAGTGTTACTGCTTTATCCTCAGAGGGATGAGAGGGACTGATCTTACCCAAATTTAGTCTTTTTCCAAAATATGAGTCTGTTGCTGGGGCCTCTTTCAACCTCACCATCATCACTAATACCACCATCCTCCCCATGTCAGCAAATAGCTGCATTAATATGTATTCTCTTAGTTCCCAAACTGGCAGAAAAATGTGGCAGCATACAGTGGGCTGCCCCTGACCAAGCCCTATTCTGCTTCAGTGACTAGGCTGGACACTGGTCTTGTTCTTATAGTTTTCATGCGGGACAATTCAAAAACAGCAATCAATGGATTTTTCTGGCTTCATTTCCACTGCAATCCAGGGTCAATTCCTGCTGGGGAAAAGAACCTCCATTGCTGTCCTTACTGTGTAGTAGGGTGGGCTTTGGCAGAGGGGACAGAGCAAGCTATTGTGCTGCCTGTGTGATTGCCTATGTTTCTGACATGTTCTTCGGGCTATTGCTGAATATGGATCTAGCTCTGTTATAAGCATGTTAGTTTAAACACGTTCCTGGAGTTTTTGTGGAAGAGAACTTGTATCCCTCCCCCTTACCCCAGTTGACAAGTTTCAGATACTGTATAGCTGGAAGCATGAGGGAATTCTCTGAGGAACTTTGAGGCCACCTATATAGACTCATAGAATCAAAGGGATGGTAGGGTCCTTGGAAGTCTTCTAGTCCAACCCCCTGCCTAAGGCAGGAGACCTGATATCATCCCAGACAAATGGTTGTCCAATTTTTTCTTGAAAACCTCCAGCAAAGGAGCACCCACAATTCCGGAAGGCAAACTGTTCCACAGGTTAATCGTTATCACTGTTATGAAATTCCTCTATAGTTCCAAATTGGTTCTGTCTTTAACAGTTTCCACCCATTGCTTCTTGTCCTACCCTCAAGAATTTTGGAGAATAAGTCAACCCTCATCTCTTTGTGACAGCCCCTCATGTACCAGAAGACAGCTATCATGTCACCCCTAACTTTTCTCTTCGTTAGGTTAGACATACCTAGTTCCCTTAACTGTTGCTCATATGATTTATCCTGTAGACTCCTTATCATCTTTGTTGCTCTTCTCTGCACTCTTTCTAGGGTCTCAGCATCTTTTTTGTATCGTGGTGACCAGAACTGAACACAATATTTCAAGCGTGGCCATACTAGTGCAGTATAAAGTGGTACTATTAATTATCATGATTTTTATGCTATCCCTCTGATATCCTTCTATCCCCTTGCCTAGATCATTTATGAAGATGTTGAAGAGCACTAGCCCCAAAACAGAACCTTGAGGTAGCCTACTGCATGCTTCCCTCCAAGTAGATGTAGTTCCATTGAGGATTACATGCCAGTCAGAGGTGGGTTCCTGCCTTTGATTGCCGGTGCGGTTAATCGCTGAGTTCGGGGCAGAGCTGAAGAAGCTGCTCCCGTTCGCGGAACGGGAGCTTTCCCCGGGCGCTTTCCCCACCCGCATGGATGCCACCAATTGCGTTCTTTTGCCCTCTGCGCATGCGGAACGCTTTGGCCATGCGCAGAGGGCAAAAGAACACAATTGGCGGCATCCATGCGGGCGGGGAAAGCGCCCGGGGAAAGCTCCCGTTCCGCGAACGGGAGCAGCTTCTTCGGCTCTGCCCCAAACTCAGCGATTAACCGCACGGGCAATCAGAGGCAGGATCCCACCTCTGATGCCAGTATTGTAACAAACTCCCTTAACAAACAAAGTAATCACTTTGTTAGTTTCTAGACACTCACAAATCTGCTGCTTGATTACCTTTTTCAGAGTTTTCTTGGGTATTGATGTCAAGCTGATTGCAGTTTCCTGGATCCACTTTTTCCCTTTTTTGTACATTGGAACCATATCAGCTTTTTTCTAGTCCTTTGGCAGTTCCCCTGTGGTCCAGGAGCTGTGAAAGATTTTACTCAGTGGTTCTCATCTGTCAGTTCCTTCAAAACCCTGGGATGTAAACCACCTGGCCCTGGGGATCTGAACTCATCTAAGAATGGATAGGTGTTTTCTTACCAATTTCTTACCTATTTTGGATTGCATTCTTAGTCTGTCTCCCAAGCACTATTTTTTCCTTTATGAGGACAGAATGAATTAAGCAGTTCTGCTTTCTTCCTTTTTGCCATCTTCTCCATATTGATCCTTTAGAGCACCAATAATTTCCTTGATTTTTTTTTCTTCTTCCTTCAATATTGAAAGAAACTTTTTTGTTATTTTTGGCAGGTGACCAGCCAGGTTATTTTTGGGGACCCAGATTTAGTGCTCTCCTGTGTTCAGAAATAGACTGATAGGTAATAGATAAGATGAAAAGATTGGAAGGAGAGTTCTCTTTTGCTTCAGCCCACCTGTCAGATGGCTGAGGTGTGAAGTAAGAGAAAGCAATTGATAAATGTTGCAAGAGAGCATCAGGGTATGCAGTAAATTGCCATTGCTGGTAGTTCCCTATTCAGCCCATGCCCCCCCCCCTATCCTGTGAACTCTTGGATAAAAAAGGGGAAACTGGCAGAATTTAGTGTTATTGTTTTTATATGGGGTTTTATATTCTGTAAGCCGCCTTGAGTTGCCACGTACGAATAGGCGGCAATATAAACAAATAAACAAATAAACAAATAAACAAATAAATAAATAAACAAATAAACAAATAAACAAACACATACATACATACATACATACATACATACATACATACATACATACACACACACACATACATACATACTGTTGTGGCTTGTCCGCGTCCCGCGCAGCTGGTAGCTGATCCGGAGGACCAAGAGCCGACCGTGGCGCGGCACTATCATCCCGTGTACCTGGCACCTGAGTCTGACATGAGGAGGACTCAGTGCCAGAGGAGGAAGACCAGCCAGGGCCTTCTGCACCTTCTCCATAGTGGGCGGAGCTAGCCTCCAATGATTGGGATGATACAATCCAACAGCCAATCAGGACTGAGTCAGACTTATAAAAACTGTCCTCCCAAGGTGCACCCCCTCTTTCGACTCAGTCCTTGGCTACAGGATTGTGTTCCCAACCTTGAGGTTGCTACCTTTACTGATTTTGAAGCTTATCTCATTGAAAATTACAAGTGAGTCTGTTGCCCCCCCCATCTGTCATCTGTCATCTGCGAAACATCACTAAGTGGGGGGGAGAGAGAGAGAGTTTGAGGCCGATTTGGCCTCCCTGGGCCAAATTAGCCGCCTTGGGTGGCCGGCCTACTGCGATTCCCCTGGGGCCTGGTGTGTCTGGACGTCCGAGGAAGGCCACAAAAGCCTCGCGCTTCGTGGCCGACACCCAGGGTGGCCTGTGCCACTTGCCACTTCATTACATCCCCCCGATTTCGGAGCCGCTAAAAGTCCTGCGCTTGAGCGGCCTGGGGCGAATCGGTGCATAGTGACGAGGAGAGGGGATCGCGCGACCGGGGCTGCCTGGGCGAAGTGCCGACTCGCCGGTGGAGTGACCTGTCAAGGAACGGCGAGGAATTCGCGCCGGCGGCCATCTTGAGCCCAACTGTCAGCCGCGGAGCGCCGTGTGTCCTCTTCGCCGACCGGCTCCCGACTGAACTGCGCAGGCGCGAACGGCCCCGCCCCGCCCATCAGCTGCCGGCTCCGTCACAAACCTCACGTCATCGTCGGGGGAAGCCCTTTCATCGGCCCGGCTCGCGCAGGCGCATTGAGAGCGCTCCAGGCCGACTTCTGCGGCCAGCTCCTTGCCTGCCTAGCATCATCGTCGGGGAGCGCGGAAAGCCACCGAGATCGCGCCGCCGTTCTGAGGGGCTCCTCAACGCCGGCATCGGCTCCCCATCTGCCAGCTGGGCTTCGGCTTCTCTCTCTCCATCTGCGGCCCACACCTTCTGGCCTTGCATCCCACTGCCCTCTAACCTCGGTTATGGCAGATAAGCAGGCCAAGTCAGGGAAGAGCCGATCCAAATCCAAGGACGGCTCTGAAAAGGAGGGACGGGGCAAGTCATCTAGCGCCCCCTCCCCAAACCGCAGGGACCGCTCGCCCGTGCGTGCCTCGGCAGAGCGATCCGGGGGCTCTTCACGATCCAGGGGGTCAGAGGACCACCAGAGAGCCACGGCACCGCCTAAACATGCCTCCCTGACGCCTCCTGCTGCAGCTTCTCCTGTGCCTCGCACTACCAAGGAGGCAGACATTCCCCCCCCCGTCCCGCTCTAGACAGTCGTCGGGGGCGCTTTCCCTAGACAACCCTAACTTGCGTCTAGGGGAGGGGGACATATGGGAGGACCCGGGGCCCCAGCGGACCGCCCCTGCTCGACAGCCCGCGTCGGCGGCCGCGCAGTTCAACAGCCCTGAGGTCCAGGCCATGATTGAGGCTGCCATTGAGAGAGGCATCGCTGCGGGGTTACAGAGGGCCGCTCCCTCCACCTCCACCCCTAGGAGTAGTCTGCAGGCCTCCACGACCAGGCTTGCCTCTGCGTCTGAGGACATATCACCTTTGGGGTCCCCCACCGCAGGCGGAGAGAAGGATGAGCAGGGGCCTGACCTTGACCTGTCTTCTGATGAGGACGCGGTTCCTGAGGCCCCAGTCACGTCAGGGCTCTTTAATCCGAACTTGTTTAAGTCCTTACTCCACAAGGCCAAGGCGGCGGCCAAGGTCAAGGACCCTAAACAGGCGGAGGATGAGGAAGTGGATCCCCTCTTTGAGGAAACAACCTCACAGGCAGAGGTGATCCCCGCCCCGAAACTGTTTGTGGACTCCGTCCTCAAACAGTGGCAGTCACCACAGGGCGGGGCTCTCCCCTCTACCCTTGACAAGAGGTATTTTAATGTGGCGCAAGCACTAGCGCAACATCTCCCCGTCCCGCCGGTTGACCCGCCCATCAAGGCCTTGTACGCCACGGCGCAGATGCCCGGGGATTCCGAGGAGCTGCTCCGACCAGAGGATAGGCGTACGGAGCAGGCCCTGCAGCGGGCACATCAAGCGGCGGCATGGGCACTGAAGGCCGCGTCAAGGGCCTCATTCTTTTGCCGCACGTCTATCCGTTGGCTGAACCTACTGCAAGACCACCTGCCTTCGACGGATGTCCGGGCAAGACAAGATATTAATAAACTGATGGCAGCCAGTCAATTCACATCGGACGCTACTCTACAAGCGACCCGTTTTGCGGCGAGAGCCATGGGGTCCACGATTGTAGCCCGCCGCATGCATTGGTTGCGCAGCTGGCCGGCGGACACCCGCCACAAATGGCGCCTCGCCATCGCGCCTATAAAGGGTCAGTCGCTCTTTGGTGATGCGTTGGAGCCGTACCTGGTGGAGGACAAGGACAAGAGGAAGATTCTGCCCAACTGTACACGCAAAGGGCAGAATAAGGCCTCTACCTCCACGACTCCTGCAGCCACCCCGTCCTTCCCTCGGCGCCCCTATCGCGCGCCTTCTTATAATCGGGGGAGGAGCCAGTATGGCGGGAGGCAGAACCAGGGTGACAGGCGCAGGGACAACTACAACAAGCGGCCTTTTCGGGGGGCAGGTGGTCGCCCCTACCGCCGCTACAAGTAGATGAACCCAGTCCTCCCATTGGGGGTCGCCTGCGCTTCTTCGCCAGGCGATGGGAGGACACTACCACCGACGCTTGGGTTCGCGAGACCGTGTCATCTGGTCTCGCCCTGGATTTCATCTCCACCCCCCCGGGATTTTTTCTGAGGTGCCCCCAGTCCTCAAACCCCCGGCAACGGTCACTCATGTTGACCGCCATCCAGCACCTTCTAGACATTGATGCCATCAAGCGGGTGCCGGAGGACCAGTGGGGTCAGGGCTTCTATTCCATCTTATTTCTCGTGGAAAAGTCCTCTGGAGGGTGGAGAGCTGTCCTTAACCTTAAGCGTCTCAATAAATATTTGAAATACAAGAAGTTCAAGATGCACACGTTGCAGTCTATTCTTGGTGGGATACGGGAGGGGGATCTCATGACGTCCATAGACCTCACCGAGGCCTACCTCCACGTCCCTATCCGGCCCATACATCAGCAGTTCCTACGGTTTTGCTATCAGAACGCCCATTACCAATACACGGCCCTTCCCTTCGGGCTGTCGTCCGCCCCCAGGGTCTTCACCAAGGTCCTGGCTGCCTTGGCGGCCAGTCTGCGGACCAGACCGATTAGGCTCCAATGTTACTTGGACGATATTCTCCTCCAATCGGCGTCGACAGGGCAGGCGGAGGTGGACGTCCAGGTAACCCTGGAGGCACTTAGGGCGCATGGCTTTTCCGTGAATTTTGAGAAGAGCCAGTTGCACCCCTCGACCAGAATCACACATTTGGGGGCGGTCATCGACTCCCGGGAGTGCAGGGTTTATCTTTCACAGGAGCGTCAGGACGGCTTGCTGGGACTTGTCCAACAAGTCCTAGATTCACACCGGGTCCCCTTAAATCAGCTGTCCTCCCTCCTGGGGAAGATGGTCTCGGCCATCCACATCACGCCCTGGGCACAATTACACTCAAGGGAGTTAAAATGGTTTATGTTGCCTTTTCAGCGCAAGCACCAGAGCAACTCCCTGCTCAGGGTCACCCTGCCGGACTCCGTTCGCCGATCTCTCCACTGGTGGCGTTCCCCGGCGATCTCCAAGGGCGGTCCGTTCCTGGAACCTCCCCGGTTGACTGTGACTACAGACGCCAGTCTCCTGGGTTGGGGGGCGCACGTGCTCTCACATGTGACCCAGGGCACATGGTCGTCAGCAGAAGCGTCCTTGACTATCAATCACCTCGAATTGAGGGCGATATTTCTGGCCCTTCAACGCTTCCAACACATCGTGGCGGGTCAGAATGTGCTGATATTGACGGACAACATCACGGCGAAAGCCCACGTCAACCGGCAAGGGGGCACAGTTTCTCGGCTATTGATGGCGGAGGCCGAGGCCCTGGGCCTCTGGGCGGAGAAGCACCTACGGTCCGTTCGGGCGGAACATATCTCGGGGGTATCAAACCGCAAAGCGGATTGGCTCAGTCGCCACGAGGTAGATCCGGCGGAATGGAGCCTCCATCAGGATCTGTTCCGGGAACTCGTAGAACGCTTCGGCCGCCCAGCCCTCGATCTCTTCGCCACCCCGCAGAATGCGAGGCTCCTGCGTTACTACACCCGTTACCGCTCTTACGGGGCGGAAGGGGTGGACGCTCTGCGCTGTCCGTGGCCGAGGGGTCTTCTATACGCCTTTCCTCCGCTTCCCTTGATTCCCCGTGTCATCCGCAAGCTGTTGGAGGAGGAGGCGGAGATCATCTTGCTGGCACCACATTGGCCGAGGCGACCGTGGTTTGCGGACCTCCTTTCATTGTCCGTCAGTCCGCCCTGGCGGATCCCTCCGACAGAGTGGTCGCTTTCCCAGGGGTCAGTGCAGCATCCGGACCCGTCATGGCTCCAGCTGACCGCCTGGCACTTGAGCGGCGTACACTGCAACAACGGGGAGTGCCGGAAAACATAATTCAGACGTTGTTATCTTCACGCCGGGCTTCTACCACACGCATCTACGCGTCTACATGGAAGACCTTCTGTGCGTGGTGTGAGACAGTGTCCGTTTGCCCACTTGATCTATCCATTATCAACGTACTGCAGTTTTTGCAGGCTGGGCTGGACAAGGGTCTGGCGCCCAACACTTTGCGTCGACAGATGACGGCGCTCTCGACGGTGCTTTCTTGCTCGGGGATCGAACAGCTGTCGGCTCACCCGCTGGTCCGGCGGTTTATTAAGGTAGCGTCCAACATTTCACCTCCGGTAGTTCATCGTTACCCGACTTGGGATCTACAGACGGTACTGCGGTCCCTCACTTCGGATCCGTACGAACCGTTGGATACGGTCCCGCTGCGTCTACTTACCTTGAAGGTGACCTTTTTGGTCGCTATTACATCGGCGAGACGTATTTCCGAGTTGGCGGCACTTTCGGTGCGCTCTGACCTGTGTATTCTTTATCCGGACAGGGTTGTCCTAAGACTGGATCCGGCGTTCTCTCCTAAAGTCAATACTTATTTCCACAGGGCTCAGGAGTTGATCTTGCCGGCGTTTCCGGAGTCTCAGTCGGGAGATCCATTGAGCGTGTCTCTGGATGTTCGTCGGGCCGTCGAGATTTATACCGCCCGTACGGCGGAGTTTCGTCGTTCTGAGGCGTTGTTTGTAGGGTTTTCTTCGGCTTCAATGGGCAGAAAGGCCTCCTCAGCGATGATCGGACGATGGATTCGAGCGGTCATTAGTTATGCATATGACAAGGGGGGTCTTGATAGGCCGGAGGGCCTTACGGCGCATTCCACGCGTAGTGCGGCCACTACGACGGCTTGGACGTCTAGAGCGTCGATTGAGGAGGTGTGTCGGGCGGCGACGTGGTCGTCGCCATTACCGTTCGTCCGACATTACAAAATGGACGCATTTGCGGTCAGAGATACGGCGTTCGGACGCCGGGTGTTGCAGACGGTGGTGTCATCGTCTGGATTAGCGGAGTCGTATTGATTCCCTCCCAATGGGGCTGCTGCTTTGGCATGTCCCAATCATTGGAGGCTAGCTCCGCCCACTATGGAGAAAGGGCGTTGTTCTTACCTGAACGCCTCTTCTCGTAGGGCGGAGCTAGCCTCCAAGTCCCGCCCTGACTGTTAAGGGTAGGGAGTTGGTTTTGTTGCCTGTTAAATAAAGTTGGTTGGGTTAACACATTGGGTCTGACTTCGTCCTTCGTCTCAAGAGGGGGTGCACCTTGGGAGGGCAGTTTTTATAAGTCTGACTCAGTCCTGATTGGCTGTTGGATTGTATCATCCCAATCATTGGAGGCTAGCTCCGCCCTACGAGAAGAGGCGTTCAGGTAAGAACAACGCCCTTTCTCAGCTGGTGCAGAGTGAGTCATCAGAAGAGGAGGAGCCTCTGCTGGATGCTAGGGCACGCAGAGCAGCTAGCAGGCAGGAGTGGCTCTACAGACGGAGGTCTCCTCGGAGGTAGAGCTGAGGGCTAATGGGCCTCAGGCTATTTAAGACAGGTGCACTCGGTAGTGGTTGCTGGAAGCAACACTGTGATCTGTTAGCACTCAAGAGTTCTTTGCATCAGCGTTCCTGATCTGAGTCCTGTATTTTGAATTATCAAGCTCCTTTGATACTGGTTTCCGGGATTCCAGCCAACTCTAGTGAGTAAAAGATAAGCATGGAGTAATTGCCAGTTTGTTTTGGACATTTAACTCTGGCTAAAAGCTCACGAACAGAATATTGAACGTTATTCACCAAGATTTTCTTTCTGTTTGTTCCTGGACTTTAAACCCTGACTTTTTACTAAGCCTCTTTATTAGTAAAAGCCCCTTTATTCCTTTAGCAAACAGTTGTGTGTGTGTCCTTTCTGGGGGTTCCTGTGCTGGGACACAACACATACATACATACATACATACTGTACATACCGGTACATACATACATACATACATACATACATACATACATACATACATACATACATACATACATTTCAATTTCACTCCAGATCCACATCTCCCAAGCAACAAAGGAAACTGCAGTGCTGGCATTAAATAGCTGTTGCCAGCACCCTACAGCAGTAGCCCATGAAATAAGCAAAATAGTATTGAATTTTTTTTAAAAAAAATTCTTCTGAGCATGCGCAGAAGCCGAGTTTCCATCTTATTTTTGGCTCTTTTTTTGGCACTGCGCATGCGTGCAAAGTGCACACCCACACGCAAGGCACAGCCACACAGCGCAGGAGGAAACAAACCAGCAGCGAGGTAAGTTAGAACCCACCCCTGATCCACAGGAACACTTGCCAAGGGAATAGATGTACAGCTGGGTATCATATCTCATCCCATGGTGACAAATGAGTTCAGCCATCGGTCTCATGTAAAAATTAAATAGGAGAATGAGAGTGTCAATTCTTCTGTCATCCCAAGAGTGGGATGTCTTCTCCTCACTCACCTTCAATTGGAATCAACCCCCCAAAAAGAAGGTGAACCACCACAACAACATGCAGTCCCCCCTAATTCTCTGAGTCGATCCAGAAGGATATCATGGTTGATGGCATTGAAATCCTCTGACAGGTGAAGTAAAGACAAGGATGGAAACACCACCATCCTGCCCAATTCAGAAAACCTTTTTTTTTTTGAGAAAATTTTTTACAAACAGAACTGGCATAAGACTAAACTTTTCATCACTACTGATATTTTTCTATCCTTCTATTTGTCCCCAATATTTATTAGCTGGACATCGCATGGAGTGAGGATATATACAGGACTTAGTATTATTTTTTTTGTTATAGATGGAAAATGATTGCATAAGCAAGTGGTTTGCCCTTGCCCCTTGCCAAAGGGGCTTGAAGGCCTGGACATTGGCAGCAAAAAGTAGCTGTGGCCTTCTATTAATACAACATCAATTGATACCACAGCATAGTTTGGGAAGCATACAATCAAAAGGGTTATCTAATGCTAGCTGAATTCTAATTGAGTTGGTACCATATGTCACTCTGCAATAACAATGCAAGCAGTGTGCAACTGAATACATATTTAATTCACATAATGGGTACAACAGTAGAAGTAATCAAGGCAGTCTGCCATAAGCCATAAAGAAATGCAACTTGTTTTCAATCAAGAAACATTCAGCATTGGGGGAGAGGAGGGGAAAGAAAAGCATCCCCAGAAAGAGGTGAAAACACGTGACCACAAAAATATCCAGCAGTAAAATTGCTGGGGTGTGAATAAAAATCAATGGAAGAATATTGTTGACAGATCTTTTCCCTTCTCAATATAATTAAATGTAATGGAGTTATTGGTGGGATCCTAAAGATTTTCATGTTAAATAGAAGCCCAGAATGTTCCTTGTCTAGTCAGCCCATTGGATCATCCAGGGCTCGAATTGTTTCAATCTTTACACAACCCAGCCAGTTCTTGCCAATGCAGGACTTGGAGTGGCACCTGACAGAAAGCCAGTGGCTCCTCCCATTCATTTCTTTCTGCAATGAGATGATTAATATGAATGTGGAACACTCATCAATATCTTTGGACAGATCAACCGGCATTTCCATTAAAGTCCTATTAATGTGCAAGAGACACAGCTGTGGACATGTTGGTGTTAAAAAAAAGTTCTGAATAGAAACTAATGGGCCTGGGGGGAATAAAAGAAACCATGGTCCTTCCACTCATTAAGCCTTTCTCACCCAACACGTTTTGATGTATACAGATACAGATTAAGAGAGTTGGATATTTCATGAGGATAAACAAACATTCATTTTACTTTAGTGAGCTGGTTTGCTGCAGCGTATTATCAGTCTAGCCAGCAAATAGGGGACATTAATTTCAATTCTGATGTTTAAACACTTTGGCGAGGCCAATCAGTCATTCCTGGCTTAGCCCTCCAAAGCCCTCAAAAGAAACTGGGGCTGCCCCCTCCCTCCTCTTGCCCCCATCAGCCTACTCTAACATGGGAAGAGGGATAGGCCTTTCCAACCAGATGATTTGAGCAGGATATTAAATGGGATATTAATTGGGCAGAGAGGTGATTTGCGCACATCTATGCCAAAAACAAGAAAGGATAACTAGATAGACAAAATGGTCCCAATTTCAATCAATTTTATTTTGGTTTATATACCGGTAGCAAAAAATTAAAAACTCATGCAAGTTAAACTCAAAACGGCAAAGGATTATAATGTGAAACCTCCATTAAACATAATCTTAAACATTCCTCAGATGTCAATAGATTGGTTTGCAAATATATACTATATTTATACTCTGCTCTTATACTCTACTTTGATCATTGCATGTTTCATCTTATACCTGCTTACAGACAAAGACTTACAACCATGAAACCAACAATTAAATCAGTGAGGACTTGGACTGAGGAGGCAAAGCTAAAGCTACAGGCTTGCCTTGACTGCACTGATTGGAATGTTTTCGAAGATACCTCTGCAGACTTGGATGAACTCACAGATACTGTAACATCATATATCAGTTTTTGTGAAGACCTATGTGTGCCAACCAGAAACATACGAATATACAGTAACAACAAACCTTGGTTCACAGCTAAACTTAAGCAGCGACGTTGTACCAAAGAGGAAGCCTACAGAAAAGGCAATAGAATGCTGTACAATCAGGCCAGAAACATACTAACAAGGGAGATCAGAGCAGCAAAAAGAAGCTACTCTGAAAGCTAAGGAATCAGTTCTCAACAAATGAACCAGCAAACATGTGGAAATATCTTAAAAATATCACTGGTTACAGCAAACCTCCTTCCCATGCTGAAGGAAATCAACAACTGGCAGATGACCTGAATGTGTTTTACTGTAGGGTTCAGAGAAAACTACTGCCACCTATCTCTACAATCCCCATCTCAGACACACCAACAACAGCCAAGCCTCCTACAACTGACCCCATCCCATTGGACCCACCACCTCTGGTGATTACAGAAAATGAGGTGCAAGGTCTATTTCACAGACAAAAGCCAGGAAAAGCACCAGGCCCAGACAAGATGGACGTTGGTTCTTACCTGATACGTCCTTTCTCACGAATTGATGGGGGAGTCCAGGATGGGTCACTCTAGTTCTCTAGCTCTATGACTGTATTGAATAACTGAAGACACACCTCCCTGGTCACGATCTCCAGTTGACAATGAAGTCAAAGCGAATCAAGTAGAACTGTACTCATATAAAAGAGAACTCTCAAACAATAAATAATTAACAACAACAGCAAAATGTAAAACCAATTGCCACTACCACCCGGCAAGCCACCAGACCACACACCGGGCGGGGCTGGACTCCCCCATCGATCCGCATGAGAAAGGACATATCAGGTAAGAACCAACGTCCATTCTTCATGCCCTGATCGATGGGGGAGTCCAGGATGGGACATACCAAAGCAGTTTGGCAGTCTCAAGGGTGGGAAATGGTCTGGTCTGGGACTTCTGCCTCAACTAAAACCCGTTGGAGGACCCTTCTGCCAAAAGCAGCCTCTGATGAGGCAGAAACATCAAGGCAATGGTGTCTGATAAAAGGAGAGGGGGACGACCAGGTCGCCGCCCGGCAGATCTCTTCCACCGATGCCTGGGAGGCCCAGCCGCGGTAGCGGCTGCACTCCTAGTCGAGTGGGCCGTGATGCCCCTAGGCACAGGAAGCGACTGAAGCTCGTAGGCCTTGGCAATACAGGCCCTCAGCCACTGACTCACCATGGAAGGAGTTACCCTGTGACCCAGAATAGACAGCAAGAAAGACACAACCAGGGATTCCAACTTCTGGAAAGAAGAAGTCCTAGAGATGTAGATGCGGAGGGCCCGCCTCATGTCCAGGGTATGCCACTTGCATTCCAAGGGGCGACTAGGCTTTGGACAGAAGTCTGGCAAGATCAACTCCTGAGTTCGGTGAAATCGGGAGTTGACCTTGGGAAGAAAGGCGGGATCCAGCCGCAGGACCACCCTGTTAGAATGAAAGACACAAAGGTGATGGGCGGAAAATTGCCCAGCAACTCTGTGAGGGAAGCATCTTCCTCTTGTCCCTAGACTCAACTAAAAGGGGATCTAAGAACGAGCCAAACAAACTGTCCCCACAGTTGGAAGCAAGTTTCCATTTATTTTTGGCATCCATGCACTAGTGACAGAGCCACAGCAGGCGGCAAGCCATCACTGAAGCCGCCATGGTCCTAGCCAAAAATTTAGCGGCTGCCAAGGATGCATCTGCTGTATATTCTGCTGCTGCAATGATTTTACTCAAATCCTGATGCACCCTAAGGTCCTCGGGGGAAACCCTGCCTTGCAGTTGACGAAGCCAGCGGACTGAAGCTCTAGTGAAGAAGGAAGAAGCAGTCACTGCCCTGATGGCTCAGGAATCAGCCAGGTGGGCCCTACGCAGAGCCATCTCCTCTTTCTTCTCGTCTGCTTTAAGGGCGTCCTCCGCATCAGGCAGCAGAACGGATGAAGAGGTCAGTGCCGCTACTGGGGAGTCCACCCCAGGCACCTGCACTAGATGCTCAAGGGCAGAACTCAAGCAGGCTCTGCAACCAAACAAGACAGACACAGACTTCACCAGATAATTAGAACTGCAAAAAAACCTATTGCTACCAACCTGCTTTCCATTGAGGACCTGTATACTGCACAAGTCAAAAAGAGGGCTGTGAAAATATCTACAGACCCTTCACATCCTGGACATAAATTGTTTCAACTTCTACCCTCAAAATGACATTATAGAGCACTGCACACCAGAACAACTAGACACAAGAACAGTTTTTCCCTGAATGCCATCACTCTGCTAAACAACTAATTCCCACAACACTGTCAAACTATTTACTAAGACTGTATTACTATTATTCTTCTCATCCTTCCTATTGCCTGTCTCCTCCCACTTATGACTATAACCTTGTTGCTTGTATCTCTATGATTTATATTGTTTTATTTGCTTCCTAGTATGATTTGATTGCTTATTTAGTAACCTATGACTATCACTAAGTGTTGTATGTTATGATTCTTGATGAAAGTATGTATTTTTTTCCTTTTTTATGTACACTGGGAGCATATGCACCAAAGACAAATTCCTTGTGTGTCCAATCACACTTGGCCAATAAAGAATTCTGTTCTGTTCTGTTCTGTTCTGTTCTGTTCTGTTCTGTTCTGTTCTGTTCTGTTCTGTTCTGTTCTATTCTATTCTATTCAATAGAATAGAATAGAATAGAATAGAATAGAATAGAATAGAATAGAATAGAATAGAATAGAATAGAATAGAATAGAATAGAATAGAATAGAATTCTTTATTGGCCAAGTGTGATTGGACACACAAGGAATTTGTCTTTGGTGCATATGCTCTCAGTGTACATAAAAAGACAAGATACATTAGTCAAGAATCATAAGGTACAACACTTAATGATTGTCATAGGGTACAAATAAGCAATCAGGAAACAATCAATATTAATATAAATCGTAAGGACACAAGCAACAAGTTACAGTCATACAGTCATAAGTGGGAGGAAATGGGTGATAGGAACGATGAGAAGACTAATACTAATGCAGCCTTAGTGAATAGTCTGACAGTGGTGAGGGAATTATTTGTTTAGCAGAGTGATGCAGGTGCAACTGTACAACATACAGAGAAAGGCCAGACTCGTTTGAAAAACTGAAAGGAATACATTCCGGGCCCCCAAGGAAGCCAGAATAAAATCAGGCATAAAATGTGCCCTCCTTTACTTTTAATTTGCTGTGTTTGCAAGGATATACAGTACTGTATATGATAAAGACTGGAAAGCTTATGTCTATCAAACCTAAGGTGACCAGACGTCCCGATTTTGGCGGGACAGCCACGCTTTTTAATGATTTGTCCCGCGTCCCGCTGCGTTTCTAAAAAGTCCCGATTTTTTTGAAAGAATGCACGACTAGGGCATTCTTTCAAAAAATCAGCCTGAAAGGGGGGCGTGCGAGACTGGGGGGAGTTAAAAAAAACCACAACTGCAGCGCAGACGTTTAGTCCAAGGTCCCTCCCAGCTCTATTCTGATTGAAGTCGTCAGCCGCTGCGTCTCGCCTTGCTCCTCCTCAAGGAAGCTGCAGCTCTTTTAGGGTGCTGGCAGGAAGCCTGCCTCCCAGAAGATGCAGGAGCACCTTCGGTTTTGTCTTGTTCCTTCTGAACGGCCCAGGGACGTGAACGCTAGTCAG